>SJYQ01002326.1:85560-108968 GCA_006410935.1 Redunca redunca | reverse complement strand
CTTCTCTTCTTTTCACAGCTATTTGTAAGGCCTCCCCAGACAGCCATTTTTCTTTTTTGCATTTCTTTTCCATGGGGATGGTCTTGATCCCTGTCTCCTGTACAATGTCACGAACCTCAGTCCATAGTTCATCAGGCATACTGTCTATCAGAAGTAGGCCCTTAAATCTATTTCTCACTTGATTTAGGTCTATTTGATTTAGGTCATACCTGAATGGTCTAGTGGTTTTCCTTACTTTCTTCAGTTTAAGTCTGAATTTGGCAATAAGGAGTTCATGATCAGAGCCACAGTCAGCTCTCAGTCTTGTTTTTGCTGACTGTATAGAGCTTCTCCATCTTTGGCTGCAAAGAATATAATCAATCTGATTTCGGTGTTGACCATCTGGTGATGTCCATGTGTAGAGTCTTCTGTTGTGTTGTTGGAAGAGGGTGTTTGCTATGACCAGTGCATTTTCTTGGCAAAACTCTATTAGTCTTTGCCCTGCTTCATTCCACATTCCAAGGCCAAATTTGCCTCTTCCTCCAGGTGTTTCTTGACTTCCTACTTTTGCATTCCAGTCCCCTAGAATGATAAGGACATCTTTTTTGGGTGTTAGTTCTACAAGGATTTGTAGGTCTTCATAGAACCGTTCAACTTCAGCTTCTTCAGTGTTACTGGTTGGGGCATAGACTTGGATTACAGTGATATTGAATGGTTTGCCTTAGAAACGAACAGAGATCATTCCGTCGTTTTTGAGAGTGCATCCAAGTACTGCATTTAGGACTCTTCTGCTGACCCTGATGGCTACTCCATTTCTTCTGAGGGACTCCTGCCCTCATTAGTAGATGTAATGGTCATCTGAGTTAAATTCACCCATTCCAGTCCATTTTAGTTCGCTGATTCCTAGAATATTGATGTTCATCTTGCCATCTCTTGTTTGACCACTTCCAATTTGCCTTGATTCATGGACCTGACATTCCAGGTTCCTATGCAATATTGCTCTTTGCACCATCGGACTTTGTTTCTATCACTAGCCACATCCACAACTGGGTATTGTTTTTGCTTTGGCTCCATCCCTTCTTTCTTTCTGGAGTTATTTCTACACTGATCTCCAGTAGCATATTGGATACCTACTGACCTGGGGAGTTCCTCATTCAGTATCCTATTATTTTGCCTTTTCATATTGTTCATGAGGTTCTCAAGGCAAGAATACTGAAGTAGTTTGCCATTCCCTTCTCCAGTGGACCACATTCTGTCAGACCTCTCCACCATGACCCGCCCATCTTGGGTTGCCCCATGGGCATGGCTTGGTTTCATTGAGTTAGACAAGGCTGTGGTCCAATGTGATTAGTTTGACTAGTTTTCTGTGAGTATGGTTTCAGTGTGTCTGCCCTCTGATGCCCTCTTGCAACATCTACCATCTTACTTGGGTTTCTCTTACCTTTGGCGTGGGGTAATCTCTTCACGGCTGCTCCAGCAAAGTGCAGCCACTGCTCCTTACCTTGGAGCCACTGCTCCTTACCCTTGGTGAAAGGTATCTCCTCACCACCGCCCTTCTTGACCTTCAATGTGGGATAGCTCCTCTAGGCCCTCCTGGGCCAGTGAAGCCACTGCTCCTTGGATGTGGGTTGATCTTCCCGGACGCCGCCCCTGGCCTTGGGCATGGGGTGGGTCCTCCCGGCCGCCACCCTGGCCTCGGTCACAGGGTGGCTCCTCCAGACTGTTGCCCCTGACCTCGGACGTGGGGTAGCTCCTCTTGGCCGCACTGAGGGTTTGTGAAGATAAGCAAGTTACCACTTTGCAGAGACTCCGAGTTAAACTGAGACTCAGGTGTAAGTGGAAGGCAAGATTGAAGTTCAAATTCACGGAAATAATACCCGAGGGTCTCTGGCCACAGGAACTCCCAGGCACAGTGGAGGATGGGGGTGAAGTGATGAACTCAAGGTTGTGGAGGGAGGGTGTACACTGAGTGGTGAGACTTCCAGCCTCCTTTTGTTTTGCTCTCAGACCACCAGCTGCCAAGCATTAACCTGCAGACTAGATAAAGCTAGAGAATTCTCTCAGTCCTGGAAGGATACTGATATTTTAAGGTTATTCAACTGAAGTCTGAGTTGGTGCCCTTCACTCCAAAGACATTCAAAAGCTCTGTCTATGTACCTAGAGTTTCTGACCCACTTTTTCATTCCTTATTTGGACATAAGACTTGACAGACAAAGACCATTCAACATTTTGAGCAAGCTTCCTGCATGAAAGGCAAAGACAAAGACAACTAATTATATAACTAAACAGAAGAATTCACAGGAAACCAAGAAGTAAGAGAGTAGAAGAGACTTTACAAAAGAGAACATATTGCTTCTGTGAAACAAGAACAAGATGGTACAGAAAAAGAATAATCAGAACATAAGAGAGAGACTTTGAGATTTAATAATATGATCTTCCATCTTCAAAACAACAAATAAAAAATCAAAAGGAGGAGCAGCAGGTAATAATAAGGAAATTATCCAGAAAATAAAATGAAAAATTAAATGAAAGATGATCAGGTGTTTGAGTATCTAACTAACTGGCATTTTGGAAAGAAAGAGCAGGTAAAACTATGGATAGAAAATTATCTAAAAAGTGATATGAGACATTTCCAATAATGGAAAGCCCGAGTCTAGCATCAAGAGTAAAAAAGACACTGAGATGTCTATCATGAAATTTCAGAACACCAAGGATGAAGAAAAGATCCATCATGTCCCCCAAAGAGAGAAACTAGATCACCATCAACGGGTTGGGAGTCATATGAGACTGGAATTTGCAACTGTGTTTGCTTGAAGAGAGTGGAACAATGTTCCATGAAGGCATCTTGCCAAAATAAACCTCCAAACATTTAAAATTGATTATGAAACCCTTGCTAAAGTTTTTCAATTATTTCCTATTACAAGGGGTCAGTCTATAATCCTGGGATGAGTGTATCAGATCATCTAGAATCTGAATCCAGGTGTCTTCCACATGTTTCTTATTACCTGTTAAACACAGAAAGCTGAGGTTATTACAAAAGACAAGTTATTTGTCCAATATTTCCTTGAATATCTTGTTCATGTCCATATCTTTGTTGTTGTTGTTGTTCAGTTGCTCTGTCATGCCCAATTTTTTGATACCCCATGGACTGTAGTATGCCAGGCTTCCCTGTCCTTCACCATCTCCTGGAGCTTGCTCAAACTCATGGCCATTGAATCAGTGATGCCATCCAACATCTCATCCTTTGTCATCCCCTTCTCTTTCTGCCTTCAATCTTTCCCAGCATCAGGGTCTTTTCTAATGAGTCAGCTCTTCACATCAAGTGGCCAAAGGATTGGAGCTTCAGCTTCAGCATCAGTCCTTCCAATGAATAGTGAAAAAAGTGAAAGTGAAAGTTGCTCAGTCATGTCCTACTCTTTGCGATCCCATGGACTATACAGCCCATGGAATTCTCCAGGCCAGAATACTGGAGTGGGTATCCTTTCCCTTCTTCAGGAGATCTTCCCAACCTAGGGATTGAACCCACATTGCAGGCAGATTCTTTACCAGCTGAGCCACAAGGGAAGCACAAGCATACTCAAGTGAGTAGGCAATCCCTTCTCCAGCGGATCTTCCTGACCCAGGGACTGAACCAGGGTCTCCTGCATTGCAGGTGGATTCTTTACCAACTGAGATATCAGGGAAACCTACCAATGAATAATACTCAGGATTGATTCCTTTTGATCTCCTTGCAGTCCAAGGGTCTCTCAAGAGTTTTCTCCAGCACCACAATTCAAAGGCATCAATTCTTTGAAGCTTACCTTTCTTTATAGTTCAACTCTCATGCCCATACACGACTGCTGGAAAAACCATAGCTTTGACTATACGAACCTTTGTCAGCAAAGTATCCATATCCATATCTTTAGATCCATATCTTTATCTTTTGTTTAAGCTTGAGGAAAGGCTCAGAGCGTTGTAGACCCTTTCTTGTTGTCTAATGCCCAGTTCAAATGTCACCACCTCTTTCTTGAAGTTTTCAAATTCAGTAACAGAAAAAGGGTATAAGGATGAAATCAATTAGATGAAAATAGGGTTAGTTTGTGGAATTTGTGCCCCTCTCCCTATCCAAATCAGGCAGAATTAATCACTCTGCCGTGCCTCCATCGTGTGAAAAATTAAGACAACCTAACGTCTAGTATCATCACATATAGCAATTTGAATATGATTTTTATCTTCCTCACACCATTTTGAACTCCTTGAAGGCATGATCCATGTTTAGTTAGCTTTGCATCACAGTCCCTAGCTTTGTGCTTGCATGAATTGATACTCAGTAAATAGTCCTTAAGTTGGAATGAACTCGTAAGCATCTAAAGTGAAAAACAGAACAAAATAGACACAGTAGGGCTTATAGGTCATCTCTGAAGTCTTTCCCAGTATGATCACTGGTACACAGTTGCTTGGGCTTCCCAGGTGGCACAGTGGTAAGGAACCTGCCTGCCAATGCAAGAGACACAGTTTTGATTATTGGGTGGCGAGGATTCCCTGGAGTAGAAATGACAACCTGCTCCAGGAGTTTTGCTTGGAGAATCCCATGGACAGAGGAGCTTGGAGGGCTACAGTCCATGGGGTCACAAGGAGTCAGATGTGACTGAGTGACTAAGCGTGCACACAGGTAGTTGGTTGGTAGATTGATGTGAAAATTCTCTGATCTGTGAACACTACCGTTCTTTGTGTGTATGTGTTAGTCACTTAGTTGTGTCCAACTCTTTGTGACCGCAGGGTCTGTCCATGGAATTCTCTAGGCAAGAATACTGGAGAGGGTTGCCATTTTCTTTTCCAACATGTCCCTTATTTATTAGCCAATGTGCTACATCAACTAACTGGGATGAGGTGAAGGGATCTACAAACCTTTCAAAAGATGTGCATGTATTCCCTTCAATACAGAGTGCTAGAGAAGGCTCACATTTTCCCCTTGTGCTTATCCTACCAGCAACATTGCTGTAGGAAGGAAAATGTTCAGTATGAGAACAATGGTATAAGCATGAGATCAGTTAAATGCAAACATGGTCAACTTATGGAGTTTTATAAATATTATGTATCTTTATAAAAACAGTATAATTTCCCCCTGCTTGGCATAGTTATAATTCAAGCATCACAGATATCAAGGAATTTATAAAAGAACAGGTACATTTATTTTGGGGGCAGTTGCTCTGAAATTTCCAATGATAGGGAACATGCCAACTTCTAGCAAGAATAAACTTTGAAAAAAATGCAAATGAAAAATGAATTCAGTTTTCTAAATACAGACTTTTTTTTTTTTAAACAGGGGCTATTTTCTTCAACTGTTGAACAGCACCATGTTTGAGAAAAGACAGTTAATTTAAAACATAAAGGGAAAATTGATAGAATTGTTAATGGAAAATGGAAGATTACAGCTTTCAGTGACATGTTAGACAAGCGTATTTAAACAATTTCAAAGTACTTTTCCCCCCACAGGATTGCTCATGTCTCATTCCTGAGTCATCAGTATGTTTAATTCATTCCAGAGGCTTCTGATTAGTTGTTCATCTTTTTGCAGCCACGTAGCTTTATTGTGATGAGCGAGATGTATCTGAGATGTAGCTCTCAGTAACACCCATATGATGATGTCTATCACAGTGATTAATCTAAGCTACATTTCAGGAGATGAGAGTCTGACCGAGTAGCCAGGACACCAGGGATGAGCTTTTAAAATGGCCAAGTGTTAGTATCTATGTCTGTATCACTTCAGTTCAGTTCAGTTGCTCAGTCATGTCCAACTCTTTGTAACTCCGTGGACTGCAGCACGCCAGGCCTCCCTGTCCATCACCATATCCTGGAACTTACTCAAACTCATGTCCACTGAGTCAGTAGTGCTATCCAACTACCTCATCCTCTGTCATCCCCTTCTCCTCCCACCTTCAATCTTTCCCAGCATCAGGGTCTTTTCCAAAGAGTCAGTTCTTTCAAATGAGTCAGTTCTTCACATCAGGTTGTCAAAGTATTGGTTTCAGCTTCAGCATCAATCCTTCCAACACTCGGGACTGCTTTCCTTTAGGATGGACTGGTTAGATCTCCTTGCAGTCCAAGGGACTCTCAAGAGTCTTCTCCAACACCACAGGTCGAAAGCATCAATTCTTTGGCACTCAGCTTTCTTTATAGTCTGACTTGCCCATCCGTACATGACTACTGGAAAAACCATAGCCTTGACTAGATGGATCTTTGTTGGCAAAGTAATGTCTCTGCTTTTTAATATGCTATCTAGGTTGGTCATAACTTGCCTTCCAAGGAGCAAATGTCTTTTAATTTCAAGGCTGCAGTCACCATCTGCAGTGATTTTGGAGCCCCCCAAACATCTGCCACTTAGTCTGCCACTGTTTCCACTGTTTTCCCATCTATTTGCTATGAAGTGGTGGGACCAGATGCCATGATCTTAGTTTTCTGAATGTTGAGCTTTAAGCCAATTTTTTCACTCTCTTCTTTCACTTTCGTCATGAGGCTCTTTATTTCTTTGCTTTCTGCCATAAGGGTAGTGTCATCTGCATATCTGAGGTTATTGATATTTCTCCAGGCAACCTTGATTCCAGCTTGTGCTTCATCCAGCCCAGTGTTTCTCATGATGTACTCTGCATAGAAGTTAAATAAGCAGGGTGACAATATATAACCTTGATGTACTCCTTTCCCAATTTGGAACCAGTCTGTTTTTACATGTCCAGTTCTAACTGTTGCTTCCTGACCTGCATACAGGTTTCTCAGGAGGCAGGTCAGGTGGTATGGTATTCCCATCTCTTTCAAAATTTCCCAGTTTATTGTGATCCACACAGTCAAAGGCTTTGGCATAGTCAATAAGGCAGAAATAGATGTTTTTCTGGAACTCTCTTGCTTTTTCAATAATTCAACAGATGTTGGCAATTAGGTCTCTGGTTCCTTTGCTTTTTCTAAATCCATCTTGAGCATCTGGAAGTTCATGGTTCATGTATTATTCAAGCCTGGCTTGGAGAATTTTGAACATTACTTTGCTAGCGTGTGAGATGAGTGCAATTGTGCAGTAGTTTGAGCATTCTTTGGCATTGCCTTTCTTTGGGATTGGAATGAAAACTGATCTTTTCCAGTCCTGTGTGAAAACCACTGCTAAGTTTTCCAAGTTTGCTGGCCTACTGAGTGCAGCACTTTCACAGCATCATCTTTTAGGGTTTGAAATAGCCCGCTGGAATTTCATTACCTTCACTAGCTTTGTTCATAGTGATGCTTGCTAAGGCCCATTTGACTTCATATTCCAGGATGTCTAGCTCTGGGTGAGTGATCACACCATCATGGTTATCTGGTTCAGGAATATCCTTTTTGTATAGTTCTTCTGTGTATTCTTGCCACTTCTTAATATCTTCTGCTTCTGTTAGGTTCACACACTTTCTGTCCTTTATTGTGCCCATCTTTCCATGAAATGTTCTCTTTGTATCTCTAATTTTCTTGAAGAGATCTCTAGTCTTTCCCATTCTATTGTTTTCCTCTATTTCTTTGCACTGATCACTGAAATATGTATATACTTGTGTTTTAAAGCAGGGAATATGTGCCCTATAGTATATAAAACATATCTTGTTTTACACAAGTACCATGTCCCTCAAATGAAGGAAGAATTGCACCAAGTGGCTGGAGTAGACCCAGGCAAGGCGTCTAAGTGGCAGGGATACTTATCAGTTAGAAATAACTTGCTGAAGGCAGTGAGAATTTCTGCTTTGAGGACCCAAGGGTTGTGCTGTGTGAGTTCTAGGACTGGGTTTTACTGGATGAGTTTGTCAGTATCATCCTTACAGGATCCTTCCTTTAGGAGGTCAACAGGTGGCTTCCAGGAGGTGGTTGACTTCCTGCACTGTATCACATGGAATTTTAGAGGAAGGTTGGATTGCCTCTGGAGGAGAAAGGTGGATCCAGGAGTGATTCCCAAAGCTGGTCGGAGTACCAAAAGCGACATCAAATCCTCTGAAATTGATCCAAATCATTGTCCCAGTCTGCCCATCTTTAGTGCTACTGTCCAAGCCAAAAACTGTCCCTGCACATCCGAATAATCGAAAACAGCCTCTTGATCATGGTTCCATACTTCCTTTCTTGATTCCTTATTATTTTTTCTCCTCAGAGTAACCAGAGTGATAGTCTTAAAAATAAATGAAATAAATGATATTCCCAAAAATAGATAAAAGCATTTCCTTACTTAAAATCCCCCAGTGCCTTCCCATTTCACCAATAATAAAATCCAAATGCCTTGTGACCCCGAGGGGTCTGGCCTCTAGTACCTCTCAACATCATCTGTGACACTATTCTGTGACCACAGGGACTTTCCTGTGGGTCCTCCCCAGGGCTTCATGACGTGTTGTTCTCTGACTGGAATGTGCTTCTTTCAGGCTTGCCTATATTCAAGTTCTTCCTCCTTCCTGTTATTTAGGGTTTAGCTTAGATATCTTTCTTATTGTTGTTTATATATTTTTGGCCATGTAGGGTCTCTGTTGCTGCTGGATTTTCCTCTAGTTGCAGTCCACAGGCTTCTCATGGCTGTGGCTTCTCTTGTGGAGCACAGACTCTAAGGCACTTGGGCTTCAGTAGTTTCATCCCCTGGGCTCTAGAGAACAGCCTCAATAGTTGTGGCGCATGGGTTCAGTTGCTCCTTGGCATGTGGGATCTTCCCAGATCAGGGATTGAAACTGTGTCTCCTACATTCAGTTCAGTCACTCAGTCGTGTCCAACTCTTTGCGACCCCATGAATCGCAGCACACCAGGCCTCCCTGTCCATCACCAAATCCCAGAGTTCACTCAGACTCACATCCATCGAGTCCGTGATGCCATCCAGCCATCTCATCCTCGGTCATCCCCTTCTCCTCCTGCCCCCAATCCCTCCCAGCGTCAGTCTTTTCCAATGAGTCAACTCTTCGCATGAGGTGGCCAAAGTACTGGAGTTTCAGCTTTAGCATCAGTCCTTCCAAAGAAATCCCAGGGTTGATCTCCTTCAGAATGGACTGGTTGGATCTCCTTGCAGTCCAAGGGACTCTCAAGAGTCTTCTCCAACACCACAGTTCAAAAGCATCAATTCTTTGGTGCTTAGCCTTCTTCACAGTCCAACTCACACATCCATACATGACCACTGGAAAAATCATAGCCTTGACTAGATGGACCTTAGTTGGCAAAGTAATGTCTCTGCTTTTGAATATGCTATCTAGGTTGGTCATAACTTTTCTTCCAAGGAGTAAGCGTCTTTTAATTTCATGGCTGCAGTCACCATCTGCAGTGATTTTGGAGCCCCCCAAAATAAAGTCTGATACTGTGTCCACTGTTTCCCCATCTATTTCCCATGAAGTGATGGGACTGGATGCCATTGGCAGGTGAATTCTTTACCACTGAGCCACCAGGGAAGCCCTAGCCCAGATATCTTGATCTAATCTAAATCACAACCCCACACCCTGCCACCATCTCCCTCCATCACATCACCTTTCTAATTTTTTTCAAATATTTGCTATTACATTGTCTATCTTAGTTGCTATTTAGTTCAAGTTCAAGCGAAAGTTTCAAGTGAAACTTGAACTCAAGAGTGTTTGACTCCCTGACCCCATATTTTGCCCCTTGTGTCCTGCCTCAGATTTCTGGGATAGAGGGCAGCCGAAATGTTTTGGCAAAATGTACAGTCTTTATCCTTTGCTAAGACTTCCTGTGTATAATTTCTATCTCCTCACCTGTCATAATGAGGAGAGTGAGGGAATGAATACCCTTCAAGAATCTTCTTTTCTCTTTTCTTTACAGTCCAGGAAAGAGCTGGCTTAAGTAGTCCATGATGTATCCTTTTACAAGGACTATAATCTGACCCAACTCAATCATTAAAGCTGAGAGGATCTTCCAAATGAAAGGGTTAGCCCAGCTTTTTTGTACTGTGCTGGTGAAAGAAAATGGATAGGCTGGTTACGGGAGCTGGGAAGGAGTTTTTAAGTCTTTGCTCTTTCTAACAAAGGCTCCCTCCATCTGTCAGGTGGCCTTAACACGTTCCACTAGGGATTACCTCGTGTCCTTGGTGCACACTGGGACCCTCCTGGGGAGATAGGAAGAAGGAAGGAGAATAGTAAAGGCACCTGTGCATATAAAAGGAGCTGAGATGTAGACGCAGACTATGGACACCAAGGGGAGGGGGGATGGGAGTGGGATGAATTGGGAAATTGGAATTAATGTATATTCACTATTGCTACTATGTATAAAATAGATGGGCTTCCCAGGTGGCTCAGTAGTAAAGAATCCACCTGTTTCTGTTGTAAGTTCATCGGTGTCTTACTTTAGATTCCACATATAAGTGGTATCCTATGTTATTTGTCTTTCTCTTTCTAACTTAGTATGATCATCTAGGTCCATCCATGTTGCTCCAAAGGGCATTATTTCATTCTTTTTTTTATGGCTGAGTAACATTCCATTGTATATATGTACCACATCTTCTTCATACATTCATCTGTCAATGGACATATAAGTTGCTTCCCTGTCTTGCCTATTGTAAATAGTGCTACTATGGACATTGGAGTGTATGTATCTTCTCAAACTAGATTTTTGGAATGATGGGAATGTTATGCTGCTACAGTAGACAGTGGAACAAGCTGTACCTGACCAGCAGTTTGATTCTGGCCAGTATCAAGATATCATATCAGCCTACCAGTAAACCATAGGCATCATTCCTCCTCAGTGAGCTGTCACAGGAAATAAGGGGACCTACATGTCATTTGAGAAAAGAATGTTACGGAAACAGTGGTAGTCACATGTGAGTCTGGGTCAACCGCTAATGCTAGTCACCTGTGCTTTCTGAGCCCACTTGGACCTGGTCTCAAATATATCCTTTAAGTGAACAACACCTAGCTCAAATTATTACCTGCTCACATGGGTGGTTCAGATGTTCAGAATCTACTGTGAAACTGTTCCACAATAGTTCTTTGTCCCCAAGGAAATGGCATTGTTCCAGAACCTTAGAGTCTACTCAGAAACTGATCTATTACAGTTTTCCAGAGGTTCCACATAGCAGCTCCTTGTCAGCTGTGGTCACCTCTAGGAAGCTGGGATCTGCTGGGTCACACTGTCTGAGAGGGAAGCTTGGGCCTGTTGCCAAGCTCTCCTCAGCTCTGGGCACTAACAGCTTTTCAAGTCACCCATTAATGAACTGGAGAGTAATCCCAAATGAAGTACATATTGCCTCTGAAATCCAAAGAAGCGCACCAAGTTATAAGCGTCAAAATTAGTAGAAGAAGATGTAAGGTGCAACAGCTTTTTCCTTCAGTTTTGAGATGTCCTGGAATGTCCCAGACCATTGAACTTCTCCAAGCGTCACCGCTGTGGTACACCTTAGACATTTGGGAGGTTTACCGCTTATACTATGGAATGTATGTGTTTTGCCAGGGAATCCAGGGCACTCTCCACTTCCTGCTCCTGCTTAGGTCTGATTGGCATGATCACCCATCTCTGGGTCAGTGGGACTTCCTGTGGCATGTCTAGCTGACCTGAGCATCTGTATATTTTATTACAAACCGAGAGCAGGAGAGGTCAACATAGCCTGTGGCAAGACAGTGAATGTGTTCAAACTCCTGGTTTCAATTGACAGAGTGGTATAATATGTTTTAGAGACATTGTAATCAACATGACCAAAATTTTAATGATGGTATTCAGTTTCAATTTTGTGAGAAATTCACCTACCGTGTGGAATGTCTTATTTTCTAATGAAGTCAGCTATATAAAATGTATAGAGTAAACTTATTGATGAATTTTTATCTTTTATAAGTGGAATAGTCCATGGAACATACATATGAACTGTGCCTTGAAACATTTTCCAAAGATAAATATTTTACATAAATATTTAAATGTTTTAAATATATTATTTCCAAAGATAAACAGCTTTGATATAAATGTATTTTCAGGTTAAAGGAGAACAAAACCTCAGAAGATGGCTGAAACAAGTGTTTATCAGATAAGAACCATACAAATTCTCCAAAATAGTATAAATTCTTGCTATGGTCTTGGTACAGCTGAGAGGAAGGACACACAGGTATTTCTCCCACCTTGAAGATGAAATTAGGCTATAGTCTTACCATAAGGAAAACATAAATTTGACCTCCTTGAGTACAAGCACCTAGACTGTTGATAATTAGATGCCTGATAGCCGACATGGGTTGACTGGCAGGTAAAACAGTGTTATATTTCTTTACTCAATTTCACCTCTAACTCCAAGAGCATTCATTTGGAAATAGCTTGGCTGGTCAATGAGATGAGGATGGATTGGACTGCAAATCAGGCAGTACAGCCTGTGGAATGAAAAATACTGCTTTAGTCTTTTGGACTCTGTGGGAGAGGGAGAGAGTAGGATGATTTGGGAGAATGGCATTGAAGGATGTATAATATCATATAAGATACTAATCACCAGACCAGGTTCAATGCAGGATACAGGATGCTTGGGGGTGGTGCAATGGGATGACCCAGAGAGATGGTATGGGGAGGGAGGAGGGAGGGGGGTTCAGGATGGGGAATACATGTACACCTGTGACAGATTCATGTTGATGTATGGCAAAACCAATACAATACTGTAAAGTAATTAGCCTCCAATTGAAATAAATAAATTTTTTAAAAAAGAAATAAAAAAGATCATCTCTGCGAGGCTTCTTTCCTAAGGCAGTGGTAGAAATTTCAATTCTAGACAGTGCCTTGGGGAACCCACTGTGCATTTGGGGGATGAATTCGACCTTGTCCCTGGGGAAGCCATCGTCACATAGGAGGCAATCCTCTAATTCAGTCGTAGCTGCTTGCAAAGCACCTGTATCAACCGGTTAGATAGCTTGAGTGTTTGTGCTTGTGTTAAGAAGGGCTTTGCCTTAAGGTCATGGGTCTTTTTTGTTTTTGTTTTTTAAGGGAAAGCTGGATAAAAATTGCATTATGTTTAAATACATTACTCAGTCTAGAGAAAGTAAATGAGAGAAAGGAAAAAGCTTAATAACTAAGAAACTAGATCTGAATCCAGAGACCCTTGCCTAGGCTTCAATTCATGCTCTGCCAGTTTTCGGCTAAATGACTCTGAGCTCTCTAGTTCTCTAAACTCAGTTTCCTCATCAGTAAATCAGGGATAATAACAGCATCCATCAGACAGTGCTGCTTTGGGAACCGAGCAAGATCACCCATGGAAGAGCAGAGCTGGTTACTCGATCGCTTTAAGAGCTCAGCAAGCATTTATTAGGCACAACTGTGTTCTAAGCACGGGCTTTACAGACAGATGAATGAAAATCAATATCTAAAGGAAAATGTGGACAAATGAGTAGAAGGTGTGGCAATTATAATGGGAGACGCCATGGTACTCAAAGTGGGTGGTTTCTTGTGCCCCATGGAGCCTCAGCTGCCTCTGGAAGGATAAGCAGAGTTTCCTAGGGGAAGGAGGTAGAGAAAGACATTTGGGGCAGAAGAAATGTTAAGTGGTGCACATAATTTTTATGGGGAATAAAACGCACCCTAAGTGTGGCTCTTCCACTTTAAAAACATTAGTTTGACCAAAATCAATCAAGCCACAGTCTAGCTATGCTGTGTCCTGAGAGTGAGGGGCAGGTGGAGAGAAAAGCTTTGAGAAAAGACTTCAGCCCACCAGACCAGGGTCTGGTTCGACTGTCTTCATTCAGCGTCCTCCCCTCTGTGGAAACTGATGTGATCTTTAGAGCATCCTCGCTGCTTTCTTCTTCCAGCTTTTGCTCACCCCTCTGAAATTCTGTCCCCTCGGCTGCATGCCTGCTTCTAGTTTAGTCTCTCCCATCTTACCCCTATTCTTTCCTCTGGTCTAATCTACATCCTTCGGCATGAATGTTGGCTCATCTCTAATGACTTTAATCTCATTTTCAGCCATTTGTCAGATTTCCTTTAAGTTGTCACTTGAAATGATGCTATCTGCAACTCTGATTCTGGGAAGAATTCAATAATCTAAAAAGTGTGTTTGGAAGGTAATCCTGGAAGCCCTGAGTGGAGGGAGCAAGTGCCATAGGGAAGGAAAGGAAGCCAGGGAAGGAAGCAGACTAGGCAGTGGCCATTGGGTGGACTCGGGCTTGAACCCACTGGGACTTCTGGAGAGTGTGGAACAGGTCTCAGGGTGTCTCCTGAGGAGTGAGGAAACTTTTTGCAGGTTCTTTTTGCATCAACTCCAGCCTGGCATTGCTTGGGGCCACATAGAGTCTTAACTCCCCAGGACCTGTGGCCACCGGAAGGAGCCCTCAGGCAGCAAAGGGCAGGTGCCATCACAAAGAAGCTATCCATGCCCAGTGCACAGAGAGGTGAGTCCTAAGGACACTGACAGCACCTGTTGCACTAAACTTTGGTCATCTGGCCTTTCTTCTTGCCTCTAATAGCTTCCCTTCCTCACAATGAAGCTACATTTGTTGCAGCCACCACATCAATCCATTTAATCACAAATGCATGTACAACTAGGACCTGACGGTTTAATATAGTAAGTCCCCTACATATGAACAAGTTCTGTTCTGAGAGCACGTTCATAAGTCCGAAAGTTAGACTCGGTACCCAATTAAGACAATCAGTTATATAGAACTGTACTGTAAAAGGTTTATAATGGTTTTCAACAAATGATACATTAAAAACAAATGACAAAAAATAAACATTTGTAATCTTACAGTACAGTACCTTGAGAAGTACAGGAGTACAATACAACCACTGGCACACAAGGGCTGACATCGAGTGAATGGGCGAGAAGTTACTAACTGGAGAAGGGAGATGAGGTGGGAGATGGTAGAGGTGAAAGCTTGTCAGCAATAGGAGATTGAGGGCAAGCCACAATTTCACTCGGCTTGATATTGATGGAAGGTGGCTTTGCGTCTTCGGAAGTTCTAAACTTGAAGGTTTGTATGTAGGGGATTTACTGTACCCGGATGTCACCTTTGCAATATCTCATGCACCACTCCCCTTGGCCCTTCCCTTCTCGGTTCAACTTCATCACCTCTTTCTGGTCCACAGCTGGAGCCTCCGAATTAGTCTCCCTGCTCCTGGTCCCTCTGTGTCTGCCTCATCTTACATACTGCTGCCAGAGTCATGTTCTGAAGGCAGAGTTAACATTAGTTTCCCCCCTGCTCCTTCAGAAAAAAAAAATCTTCTGGAAGTATAGAATGACTGCTCAGCCTAGCATTTCAGATTCTTTAAAATATGGGCCATATTTATATTTACAGCTTTGCTTTTCTATTGGTCCCTTAAAAGTTATATGCATTCCCTACCACTCCCTGCTGCAAAATTTGCCCAGTATTTCCCCATCTGTGTGACTTTGTCCCCTCGAAATGCCTGCCCCACCTGCCGCCATCTGTTTGTTGAAATTGTAACCATTTTCGTAGTTTAACCTGAAGGACAACTCCTCCATGGAGCTCTCCCGAGTTCTCCCTTCTTTGCCCCTTGTATTCAGTCTGTGCCCCATGGCCCTTGCCCAATTTTGCCAGGTATTGTCATTCCCTTACTGTGTTGTAAGGCCCCAGAGGAAGAAGTAACTAAAACACAGCACTTTGCACATGGACAATATTTCTTGGAAATAATACATGTATATCAACTCTATTGCTAGAGGGTATATTTTCAAGTGAGCTTCCTCGTGTGGCTCAGCAGTAAAGAATCCACCTGCAATGCAGGAGACATGGTTTTGATCCCTGAGTTGGAAAGATCCCCTGGAGGAGGGCATGGCAACCCATTCCAGTATTCTTGTCTGGAAAATTTCATAGACAGAGGAGCCTGGCAAGTTACAGTCCATGGGGTGGCAAAGAGTTGGACATAACTGAAGTGGCTTAGCACACACACATGCATACTTAAAAGTATAGTTTCACCTTATCAATAAAATTTAAATGCGCACACATGAAATATATTTTGCCCGAATATAAATGTGATTGTCTGACTTGTCTTACTTGGATGACAGACACTCACACAATGGGTGTTATTGTAAAGCACTAAGCAGGAGTCATAACATTATCAAATATGCTACAGATTCCAGGTGCTGTATCAAATGTGTCACAGACAGGATTAGCTCGGGGAGAGGTAAAGGCTAATTTGCTTCTTCTGAGTATAATTGCAGGAATTAAAATACAGAACATCTGGTAAACACAAACCCTTCTCCCTCACCCACAGTGATCACAACCTTTAGCTGCCAGATGGAATCATATTCCCAAGAAAGAGCTATCTTACTTCAAGGACCTGGCCAGACGCAGCCCTAGGAGGTGAGCTGGGTATGCCTCGGGCACCCATGCCCTTTTATGACTGCTATATGGGCATCCTTCTCCCCCACCAGGTTTGTTTTCTGGTGTCCCATCCCACATGACTGGTCCTCATTGACTGATGCTCTGTTTCTCACCAACAACCTGACTGCCCAGGTGCTTATCACTGCAAGCTGCCTCACTTCCCCAAGAATGTTAAATTAAGGTGTTTGATGTCTCTTGAGCAACAAGAGCTACCTCCTGTCCAACATTCCTTACATGATGAGTTTCTTTCTTTCTTTCTTTTTATGCTGGGTCTTCGTTGCTTTGTGTGGGCTTCTCATCTCAGTGGCTTCTCATAGCAGTGGCTTCTCTGGTTGCAGAGCATAGGTTCTAGGTCTGCAGGCTCAGTAGTGGCAGCTCACAGGCTCTAGAGCACAGTCTCAATAGTTGTGGCATATGGGCTTATAGTTGCTCCACAGCATGTGGAATCTTCCCAGACCAGGGATTGAACCTGTGTCCCCTGCATTGGAAGGAAGTTTCTCATCCCCTGCACCACCAGGGAAGTGCCTTATATGCATTTCTTAATGTATAGTGCATGGACCACCAACATCAGAATCACTTTATTTGGAGGAGTACTCATTAAATATTCAGATTCCAAGCCTCTACTACTATGACTATGAAATAAAAATCTTTGGTGGTAGAATCCAGGGAACCTCCACCCCCCTTTTTTTGCAGATGTTTATGCACATTAAAATTAGAAAACCCTTGATTTAAAGTGTCTTACCTTGGGAATGGGAAAAGTATATGCCTGTTTCTTTCCTGGCTGGTTGAACTCCTACATGTGACTATCAGCAAGGTCTGTGATACATGTATTGTCACTTTAAGAAAATCTTGCAGACATTTATAAAGGAATTTTGATCACTTACATGATTATATAGGTTCAGAATGGAAACAGAATAACTAACAATTGAAATAGTAAATATTAAATTGGAGGTAGCTGGGGGAGAAGTTAAAAAGGAGCAAAAAATAAAAGTAGGTCAACAATAAAAAGCCTACCATTTTCAATGGTCTTAGGGTATGTCCATCAACCAACCTGGGGATCCATTAATTCATAATACTGGGGGCTTCCTTGATGCCTCAGTGGTAAAGAACCCACCTGCCAGAAAGCCCAGAGATAAATCCACACACCTATGGACACCTTATCTTCGACAAAGGAGGCAAGAATATACAATGGATTAAAGACAATCTCTTTAACAAGTGGTGCCGGGAAAACTGGTCAACCACTTGTAAAAGAATGAATCTAGAACACTTTCTAACACCATACACAAAAATAAACTCAAAATGGATTAAAGATTTAATTGTAAGACGAGAAACTATAAAAAGTCCTAGAGGAGAACATAGGCAAAACACTCTCTGACATAAATCACAGCAGGATCCTCTATGATCCACCTCCCAGAATACTGGAAATAAAAGCAAAAATAAACAAATGGGATCTAATTAAAATTAAAAGCTTCTGCACAACAAAGGAAAATATAAGCAAAGTGAAAAGACAGCCTTCAGAATGGGAGAAAAGAATAGCAAATGAAGCAACTGACAAACAACTAATCTCAAAAATATACAAGCAACTTATGCAGCTCAAATCCAGAAAAATAAACGACCCAATCAAAAAATGGGCCAAAGAACTAAATAGACATTTCTCCAAAGAAGACATACAGATGGCTAACAAACACATGAAAAGATGCTCAACATCACTCATTATCAGAGAAATGCAAATCAAGACCACAATGAGGTACCATTTCACAGTCAAAATGGCTGTGATCCAAAAGACTATAAGCAATAAATGGTTGAAAGTGTGTGGAGAAAAGGGAACCTCTTACACTGTTGGTGGAATGCAAACTTGTACAGCCACTATGGAGAACAGTGTGGAAATTCCTTAAAAAACTGGAAATAGAACTTCATTATGACCCAGCAATCCCACTGCTGGGCATACACACCAAGGAAACCAGAATTGAAAGAGACACGTGTACCCCAATGTTCATCGCAGCCCTGTTTATAATAGCCAGCACATGGAAGCAACCTAGATGTCCATCAGCAGATGAATGGATAAGAAAGCTGTGGTACATATATACTATGGAGTATTACTCAGCCATTAAAAAGAAAACATTTGAATCAGTTCTAATGATGTGGATGAAACTGGAGCCGATTATACAGAGTGAAGTAAGCCAGAAAGAAAAACACCAATACAGTATACTAACACATATGTATGGAATTTAGAAAGATGGTAATGATAACCCAGTATGTTAGACAGCAAAAGAGACACAGATGTATAGAGCAGACTTTTGGACTCTGTGGGAGAGGGACAGGGTGGGATGATTTGGGAGAATGGCATTGAAACATGTATACTAGCATGTAAGAAATGAATTGCCAGTCTAGGTTCGATACAGGATACAGGATGCTTGGGGCTGGTGCACTGGGATGACCCAGAGAGATGATATGGGGAGGGAGGTGGGAGGGGAGGTTCAGGATTGGGAACTCATGTACACTCATGGTGGATTCATGTCAATGTATGGCAAAACCAATACAGTATTGTAAAGTTCAAAAAAAATTAATAAAAAAATTTTAATAAAAAAATAAAAATATTAAAAAAGAAAAAGAACCCACCTGCCAATGGTAAGAGGCATGGACTCCATCTCTAGATCTGGAAGATACTGCAGAAGGAAATGGCAACCCACTCCAGTATTCTTGTCTAGAAAATCTCATGGACAGAAGGAGTTTGGCGGACTATAGTCCATGGGATTGTAAAAGAGTTGGACATGACTTAGCAACAGTTCATAATATTAGCTTGAACTCACAGGCAGCCTCTTATCACCATTTGAGTTACATGTGCTCTTTTATGTAAATGGCCTCACCTTTACACCTTTACAAATCATAAGCTATGTTTTTAATCAGCCTTTGAAGAGACTCTTGTTAGCCACTGATGCTCAGAAGCCAGAGCTGTTGTTGGCTGACAGCTCTGCCGCCTTCTGCCTCTGTAAGCTTCCTTGTCTTGGCTCCCACACAGATTCGGCAGACTCTTGAAGAGCCCTTCTCATCTGATACTGCCTCTGTCCTTTGTACATGGTAGGAATGGTCACAATGGTTCTTGTATTGTAGAGCCCAATTCTTGTATATTTCACCCCTTATCATAAAACATAGTCCCTTAGAAATTGCTAGAGGTTCTAGCTTTTTGTTTTTATTGAAACTCTTCCTTTCTTCTACTATCTTTCATCTCTGTGTCTTACTAGAGGTAATCTGGGAATAAAGGCATTGTGGGATCAGGAAGGTGGGTTGGGGGAAATGATTTTGGTTTTCAGTTCACTTCAGTCGCTCAGTCCTGTCCAACTCTGACCCCATGAATCGCAGCACGCCAGGCCTCCCTGTCCATCACCAACTCCCAGAGTTCACTCAGACTCATGTCCATCGAGTCCGTGATGCCATCCAGCCATCTGTCGTCCCCTTCTCCTCCTGCCAATCCCTCCCAGCATCAGAGTCTTTTCCAATGAGTCAACTCTTCACATGAAGTGGCCAAAGTACTGGAGTTTCAGCTTCAGCATCAGTCCTTCCAAAGAAATCCCAGGGCTGATCTCCTTCAGAATGGACTGGTTGGATCTCCTTGCAGTCCAAGGGACTCTCAAGAGTCTTCTCTGCCAGGAGCCAGCATGAGGAATCCCACCCATGGCAAAGGTCATGAGGAAGGAAGCCAGACATATGCAAAAGCGTGATTTGGCTTCAGGGGTTCCCCCTGGGTTTTCCTGAACATCTACCCCCCAAAACCAGAGTCTGCCTGCCTTGTTGTACTGTGCTTTCCACTCTTCTGCCTCTAAAAGGAATTAACTTAGGGTTCCAGTTAACAGTTTCCTGCTTATAAAAAGAATGTCTCGGCTTAAACCCCTCTGATAGCTTCCTAACTTACCTGACTGGTCTGCCCGGACTTTTACAACTTGTGAATTGTTTACAGCCCCCCAACCATGAGAGGCACAAAGCTTAAAGCATCTTAAAGATACAGAGCCTTTTTTAAAGAGCTAAGAATTACATTGGTGATGGGTTTCACTGTTGAGTCAATGACTACTGCCAGGCCTCTATATTCTTTATCTTTTAGGCACCTGAAGGATATTAATCAATGTAATTGGGATATAGAAAAAGGAATATAGTAGTTTTGATGTTAGCAACAGTAGACTTTTGAGTTAATTACTTTTCTCTTTGTTATAAATTACTGTACTTCTTTCATTGTTATAAATTGTTGTGTACTTGCTATGTAAGAATGTAACTTTATTTAGTGCTTTCTGAGAGTGGCACCAGACTTTGGGAAGAACAACACAAATGAGTTCTCTGGTTGACAAACTGTTTCAGAAAATGTTAATTGGCCTTCTGGCCAGAAGATGATGTAAATCACCTAAGACTTGTGTATACAACTAGGTATGAAGAGAGAAAGCCTGGTCTCAATAGAGTCAGGGCTGCTGATGCTGCATAATTTTGTATTATCCATTGATCTCTATGTAAAATTGAAAGTATATAAGGCCTTTCCAGACAATAGAGGATGGGCCAGTCACTGGAAAGACTGGTTTCCCCGTGTCTTCTTTTCTTACTCTATTTTCAGGCTGAATTCCCATCTGGGGCATGAAGGCTTGCCATGTCTACTTACTTGCCCCGGCTGCTAAGACCCATGAGAGACGGAGCCCAAGGAGGGGGAACCCTCCACTATTCAAATGGGCACTGGTGGCNAATACTGTATTGGTTTTGCCATACATTGACATGAATCCACCACAAGTGTACATGAGTTCCCAACCCTGAACACCCCTCCCACCACCCTCCCCATATCATCTCACTGGGTCGTCCCAGTGCACCAGCCCCAAGCATCCTGTATCCTGTATCGAACCTAGACTAGCGATTCGTTTCTTACACGAATAGTATACATGTTTCAATGCCATTCTCCCAAATTATCCCATCCTCTCCCTCTCCCACAGAGTCCAAAAGTCTGTTCTATACATCTGTATCTCTTTTGCTGTCTCACATACTGGGTTATCATTACCATCTTTCTAAATTCCATACATATGTGTTAGTATACTGTATTGGTGTTTTTCTTTCTGGCTTACTTCACTCTGTATAATCGGCTCCAGTTTCATCCACCTCATTAGAACTGATTCAAGTGTATTCTTTTTAATGGCTGAGCAATACTCCATAGTGTATATGTACCACAGCTTTCTTATCCATTCATCTGCTGATGGACATCTAGGTTGCTTCCATGTGCTGGCTATTATAAACAATGCTGCGATGAACATTTGGGTACATATGTCTCTTTCAATTCTCTTTTAATTTCATGGCTGAAATCACCATCTGCATTGATTTTGGAGCCCCCCAAAATAAAGTCTGACACTGTTTCCACTGTTTCCCCATCTATTTCCCATGAAGTGATGGGACCAGATGCATGATCTTCGTTTTCTGAATGTTGAGCTTTAAGCCAACTTTTTCACTCTCCTCTTTCACTTTCATCAAGAGGCTTTTTAGTTCCTCTTCACTTTCTGCCATAAGGGTGGTGTCACCTGCATATCTGAGGTTATTGATATTTCTCCCGGCAATCTTGATTCCAGCTTGTGCTTCTTCTAGCCCAGTGTTTCTCATGATGTACTCAAGCTTGACTAAGGAAAATGCATCATCTGCACACCTAGCTTATATTAGAACATGTGGTTCTAGAAAAACAACCATCAATACATGGAGAGCATCTATATATAGTTTAGATTGGCCACAGAATATATCATTCTTCCTATGGGAAATACAGTCTAGGTTCTAGAGCAATGCATCTCAGAATTTAACATGTACATATTGATCAGATGTGTGCTGTTCCAAGTCACTTCAGTCATGCATGACTCTTTGCAACACCATGGACTGTGGCCCACCAGGCTCCTCTGTCCATGGGATTTTCCAAGCAAGAACAATGGAGTGGGTTGCCATGCTCTTCTCCAGAGGATCTTCCTGATCCAGGGATAGAACCCAGGTCTCTCACATTGCAGGAATATTCTTTACCGTTGAGCCACCTGGGAAGATCAATTGATCAGGGGATCTTGCTAAATGTAGATCTTAATTCAGTCGTTCTGGAGAAGAACCTGAGATTCTGAAGTGTTAACAACCCCTCATGCTAGTAAGTGAAGTTCTAGATAAGACATATAAATAACCTTTACAGTAATTTGGTCACCAAAATATTTTTGTGACTAGTAGTCTTTTCTTGGGCTTCCCAGGTGGCTCAGTGGTAAAGAATTTGGCTGCCAATGCAGGAGCTGCAGGAGAGGCAGATTTGATCCCTGGAGGAGGAAATGGCAACCCACTCCAGTATTCTTGCTGGGATAATCCTATGGACAGAGGAGCCTGGTGGGCTACATTCCATGGGATTACAAAGAGTCAGACACGACTGAGTGACTGAGCATGTTCTATCTGTACCTAGACCACTCATTTGAAATCTGCTTTTAGCATCTTAGAGAACACCCTTAAATGTTGGCCTTTCATGGGGTTCTGTTTCAGACATTTTTCCAGTCATATACACCCTAACCACCCAAGCAGAGGCTCTGTCCTCCTGACGACCTCTTGAATGTAGCATCATGCACAGGCCTCTCCCTAGATGTCCCACACAGATCCTCAAAACCAAGGCATTCAGAAGTGAACTCATGTTTCTTTCCTTCTAAAACACTGCACTGCAGTCCATGGGGTTGCAAAGAGTCGGACACGACTGAGTGAACTGAACTGAACTGAACTACAGGATGGTCTGACTGCAATTGGACCTAAGTAAGAACGTTGACAGTCCAGTTTTGTAGGTCTTTTCTTCACTAATTGTTATTTCTGAGGTGGATTTGGAGCTTATAGCATTTCCATCAATTGAGCAATAGATCAAGCATTTATTCCTTTGTAAAATATTATTACACAACGTTTTAAGCATATGAAGTGAAGTGAAAGTTGCTCAGTTGTGTCCAATTCTTTGCAACCCCACGGAGGGTAGTCTGCCAGGCTCCTCTGTCCCTGGAATTCTCTAGTCAAGATGTCCACTACCTACTGGAGTGGGTAGACTATCCCTTCTCCAGGGGAGCTTCTCAACCCAGGGATCGAATCCAGGTCTCCTGCACTGCAGGCGGGTTCTTTAGCATCTGAGCTATCAGGGAAGCCATATGGCAAAGATTATATATATATATATATATATAT
>SJYQ01002326.1:69843-81934 GCA_006410935.1 Redunca redunca | reverse complement strand
CTCCAGTAGCATATTGGGCACCTAATGACCTGGGGAGTTCCTCTTTTGGTATCCTATCATTTTGCCTTTTCATATTGTTCATGGGGTTCTCAAGGCAAGAATAATGAAGTGGCTTGCCATTCCCTTCTACAGTGGACCACATTCTGTCAGACCTCTCCACCATGACCCTCCTGTCTTGGGTTGCCCTGCAGGCATGGGTTGGTTTCACTATGTTAGACAAGGCTGTGGTCCTAGTATGATTAGACTGACTAGTTTTCTGTGAGTATGGTTTCAGTGTGTCTGCCCTCTGATGCCCTCTTGCAACACCTACCGTCTTACTTGGGTTTCTCTTACCTTGGGCGTGGGGTGTCTCTTCATGGCTGCTCCAGCAAAGCACAGCTGCTGCTCCTTACCTTGGACAAAGGGAGGGTGGAAGAGAGGCTTAAGAGGGAGGGGATGTATATACACATACAGCTGATTCACTTGGTTGTACAGCATAATCTAACACAACATTGTAAAGCAGTAATATTCCAATAAAAATTGTTTAAAAAAATTAAAGAAGTGTACTTCAATAGAAGAAATTTTTAAAAACAACAAAAAGAAATTTTCTGAGTTTTTTACTGAGGGGGAACAAACAGGACAATTTTCAAGCTAAAAAATGATCGAAAGTTTACACTTCGGACAGGGCAGAAGGAGTCCTAGAGTCTGTACACAGCTGATTCAGTGAGGTCCATTCCACTCTGGTAAAACTCTTCACTGGGATCCAGGAAGATTCTGGCATATTCAAAGGGCATTCAAAGCTCTTAATCATTTATCAGCTTAGGCCAGTGAATGGCTCAAAGGTTTTGGTTGTTTTAACAACTCTAGCTGTGATGAAACAAAGCATTTCATTTTGTTATTACCTGGGCAAGTTCTGGGCTTCCCTGGTGGCTCAGTGGTGAAGAATCCGCCAGCAATGCAGGATTCACAGGAGATATAGGTTTGATTCCTGGATCAGAAAGATCCCCTGGAGGAGGGCATGGCAACTCCAGTATTCTTGCCTGGAGAATCCCCATGGACAGAGGAGCTTGATGGGCTACAGTCCAGGGGGGTCCAAAGAGTCAGACGCGACTGAGCACGCATGGGCAAGTTCTGCTCTAAGTAGACAGTTTTTTTTTTTTTTTAAAGTGTGTAACTGGTCTAATGATTCTTGATCTGACTTACCAGGTTACTTTCCCCAAACTCCTTTGAATGTATCAATCCAAAATGTTCTTTACTTTCAATGCCACCTCTCTCTATCCTTCCTACTGACAGAGCACATGGCTGCAGCCACCATCCTTGATCTTAGACCAATTAAGGCTGGAGTGGCTCTGTCTGGTCTTTGAGCCAAAACAGAGTTCACATGTGGCTGTTTGGGATCTACACAAAGGCCTCCGCTTCTTCCTCTGAGCCCCTAGGCTGCCGCCTGACCTGCCTCTCTTCTTTTCCGCTGCTATTACCTTATCCTGTCTTCTGAACGGCTTCTCTATCCAGCCTTGCTACAAAAGTAAACTCTTCCCTGCTGTTTCTGAAATAAGAAAGAAACCCCATTTTGACAATGAGTGTTCTTACTGCTGGTCACATCAAGGAAGCCAATAGGGTTGGCTAAAATGACAAACACTGACGGTGAGGGTTTGCAATATTTACAAATTCTGAAATTGTTTCAGTATTCCTCTGAGATCTAAAGAACTTGAAAAAATAGTTTTGCCTTCTTTCCTAAGAAGTCATCTCATTCCTTTTCTTATATCACATAACCATTTCTGCATTTTAAATTATATTTTAAATGCATTTAAAATTATTCATGTATATGCTCTTTGTAGAAGAATACCTTTCAGAGTCTTTGCCTTGCCCACTTGATCTGGTTTATCTGGTTTATCTTGGTCTAAGTGACTTAGTCCTTAGACCAAAGTAGGCTTTTGCTATGACCACTTTCTGTGTGTGTGTGTGTTTTGTGGTTCCCTTTCAGAATCTACTTCCCCATACCCTGTGATGACTTGGCCATGGAAGGCTTGCCCTCATCTGACCTCCTACAGTCTTTTCTGGGGCATCAGGTCCTGGTGTCCACCTCAGAGTCTCTGTGTTGCATGTCCTGTCTACCTCTGTCCTTGTGTTCCTCTTTCTCTGTTTCTCTCATGAAGCAGTTATCACTTTGAGTTTCAAGGTGACCTGCAATGACCAAGCATAGCTTTCTTGCTCATTCATGATAGTTTCTAGCATGTGAAGACCCTGACTCTTCTCCTTGGTTTATGTTGATTCTTCTTTTGTTTTTGCTGATAGCCAAGATCCAGTTTCAAATCTATCTTTTTTTTCTTATCTTTTATTTTTCCACATGTTATTCTAGTAATTTTTTTGTGCTTCTTCCGATGTCCATTTAATATCATTTTAGTGTCTGCTTTTCTGTAAATGACTCTGCCATGTGTTCATCTACCCCCCTTTCTGTTTCTTCTTTCTTTCTCCTCTTCGAGAGCCTCCATATTCCCTCTTACTCTCACCTTCCCACCCACTGCTGAGGACCCAGGAGTCTCAGGACAGAGGGATACCTGGGGTCTCTAAATGACTGCACAGAGAAAAGACTTCCCCTCTTCACCCCACTGACCACGCACTGGGGATTGTAATGTGAGAAATAAACCTTTATTTTGTAAACTGCTGGGTTTTGTTGTTTTAGCTGTTAGACTGATTAACACAGCCTCCAGGAACTCCAGCCAGCTTCTACCTCTCCCCCTGCTTCCCAGTAAGTGCCCACTGGTGTTAGTTGCTCAGTTGTGTCTGACTTTTTGCAACCCCATGGAGTGTAGCCCGCCAGGCTCCTCTGTCCATGGAATTCTCCAGGCAAGAATCCTGGAGTGGGTAGCCATTCCCTTCTCCAGGGAATCTTCTCGACCCAGGGATCAAACCTGGCTCTCCTGCATTGCAGGCATATTCTTTACCCACTGAGTCACCAGGGAAGCCCACTGGTGAGTCTCTAACAAATTCCTGTTTCTGCTCTGGGTGAGTGCTCTAGCTCTCAGCTTTTCTGGAGCAGAGGTGGTGGCCCACTGATCGCAGGGAGACAAGCATGTGCCAGCTCCACCACTTCCTGGCTTGGTTTCTCTGTTACCACTGCAGACTCTCCATTTTAGTGCTGCCTCCCCAGCTCTCCATCTCCCTGGACTCATCCTTCACAGAGCCTAGCTGCATGATAGCAGAGGAAACACTAAAGCACGACTTCTAAATAGAGAAGCAGGCACTGGTTCTTATTCTTTTATCCACATTTAGTGAAATTTTAGCTTTTCCCAGCTCTTCACTGTCTGTCCTTAACAAGTCTATTCTATTTTTTAAATACATTTTTTTTAATTAATTTTTGGCCACACTATGTGGCATGTGAGATCTTCATTCCCTAACCAGGGATCGAACCCATGTACCCCGCAATGGAAGCAGGGAGTCCTAACCACTGGACCACCAGGGAAGTGCCAACAAGTCTATTCTTTGTCCTCCTTTACATCCTAATGGTTCCTTTAGCACCATAAGTAACTTTCATGTGACAAGTACTATTCCTGATTTTCATTATCCTAGTTGATTCTCCCAACAGTCCTGACATGTCAATATATCTATCCTGATTTTACAAAGAGTTAAGTAACCTGCCTAAAGTCACACAGCCTGCAAGTGATAAAACTGAAGTTATGCCCTGGAAGGAACCAGATCTTTTGCTCCATTTTCAACACTGTATTGTTTATTTTTCATTTTACCACTTACTTCTGCTAGCACTGGAGTCTTTTGATTTGTTGGTCTCTAACAGCCACTAGGGGTAAAAATCCTGACAAAGATAAAAAAAAAAGTTTAGTATCAATAACTCTCTAAAGCTATTAAAAAGCAATTGTATAAACAGAAAAAAATAGGCTATATGTTTAAGCTAATAATTTTCAAAATTGAGAATGGCTTAGTTAATATATGTGTATATAACTTGTTACCATGCCCCACTTGAATTTTTTGCTGCAAGATTGGTTCTGAAAGATCTCTCTAAAGTGTAATTTTTAAGAAAAAATTATTTTAGATTAATAAGCTCTTAGGTAGAGTTTCAGTAGCCTTTGTTTAGTGGCCTGACTGAGCCAATAAAGGACACCATTTTATCACATTTGGCTTGACCATTAGGTCTTCAGTTTGAGGATCAGTAGTGGCTAGAAGACAAGCATATTTCAGCAAGAAAANTGAGCCAATAAAGGACACCATTTTATCACATTTGGCTTGACCATTAGGTCTTCAGTTTGAGGATCAGTAGTGGCTAGAAGACGAGCATATTTCAGCAAGAAAAGCTTACTCACTGCTAGAAATAACTGAATTCATGCTCTACTTTCTTGTAGTTTATGGCTGTCAAAAACTCAAAGGCACATGGAGATTCCTTAAAAAACTGGAAATAGAACTGCCTTATGACCCTGCAACCCCACTGCTGGGCATACACACCGAGGAAACCAGAACTGAAAGAGACACGTGTTCCCCAATGTTCATCACAGCACTGTTTCAAAACCAATACAGTATTGTAAAGTAAAATAAAGTTAAAATAAAAATTTATAATAGCCAGGACATGGAAGCAACCTAGATGTCCATCAGCAGATGAATGGATAAGAAAGCTGTGGTACATATACACATGGAGTATTACTCAGCCATTAAAAAGAATGCATTTGAATCAGTTCTAATGAGGTGGATGAAACTGGAGCTGATGATACAGAGTGAAGTATGCCAGAAAGAAAAACACCAATACAGTATACTAACACATATATATGGAATTTAGAAAGATGGTAACAATAACCCTGTATGTGAGACAGCAAAAGAGACACAGATGTATAGAACAGCCTTTTGGATTCTGTGGGAGAGGGAGAAGGTGGGATGATTTGGGAGAATAGCATTGAAACGTGTATAATATCATATAAGAAATGAATCACCAGTCTAGGTTTGATGCAGGATACAGGATGTTTGGGGCTGGTGCACTGGGATGATTGAGAGGGATGGTATGGGGAGGAAGATGGGAGGGGGGTTCAGGATTGGGAACACATGTACACCCGTGGTGGATTCATGTTGATGTATGGCAAAACCAATACAATATTGTAAAGTAATTAGCCTCCAATTAAAATAAATAAATTTAAATAAAAAAAGAAAACTCAAAGGCACAAATACCAGTCCAGAAACACAGAATCCTCTGGCATAAGTAATAATCATTCCTGCTTAGTTAACATAATCTTACATATACATGCTGTGCTGTGCTTAGTCACTCAGTTGTATCTGACTCTTTGTGGCCCCATGGACTATAGCCCACCAGGCTCCTCTGTACATGAGGATTCTCCAGGCAAGAATACTGGAGTAGGTTGCCATGCCCTCCTCCAGGGGATCTTCCCAACCCAGGAATTGAACCCAGATCTCCCACATTGCAGGCAGATTTTTTACTGCCTGAGCCACCAGGGAAGCCCCTATAAATACATATATATAACATATTTTTTATCCATTCATCAGTTGATGGGCATGTAGGTTGTTTCCATATTTTGGCTATTGTAAACAGTGCTATGATGGAGATAATGGTGCATCTATATTTTCAAACTAGAGTTTTCATATTCTTTGGATAAATACCCTGAAGTGGAATAGCTAAATTATATGGTAGTTTTGTTCTAAATTTTTTGAGAAACCTACACTGTTTTCCATAATGGTTGCACCAGTTTACATTCCCACCAATAAAGTATGAGAATTTCATTTTCTCCACATTCTGTCCAACATTTTTTATTTCTGGCCTTTTTGATAACAGCCATTCTAATGGCAGGAACCATTCCATCTCATTGTGGCTTTGATTTGCATTTCACCAATAATTAGTGATGCAGGTCATCTTTTCATATGCCTCTTGGGCATCCATATGTCTTCTTTTGAACTATCTCACATCATATACAAAAATCAACTCAAAATGGATTAAAGATTTCAGTGCAAGACCTGAAACCACAAAGCTCCTAAAAAGAACATTAGGCAGTATGTTCTTTGATGTTGGCCTTAGCAATATATATCATTCTGGATATGTCTCCTCAGGCAAGGGAAACAAAGCAAACAAATATGATCATATCAAACTAAAAAGGAAATATCAGCAAAACAAAAAGACAACCTACAGAATGAGAGAAGAAATTTGTGAATTTGGTTAATATCCAAAATATATAGTAAACACATACAACTCAACCACAAAAAAATCCCAAACAACCTGATTTAAAAGTTTGTGCAGGGGGATTCCCAGGTAGCTCAGTGGTAAAGAATCTCCCTGGTCTGGGATGATCCCACATCCACGACTACTGAGCCCACGTGCTGCAGCTACTGAAACCTGTGTACTCTTGAGCCCATGCTCCACAATAAAAAGAATCCACCCCAATGAGAAGCCCGTACCCCCCAGCTGGAAAGTAACCCCTGACTGCTGCAACTAGAGAATAGCTCAAAGAGCAAAAAAGACCCAGCACAGCCAAAAATAAATTAATAATTAAAATTATTTTCTAAAAGGACAGAGGAACTGAACAGATATTTTCCCAAACCACATTGCTGATCTTTATTACTTGTATGCCTCAGCTAAGTCTAAATAGGAATAGTTGTCATAAATCAAAGACATGAATTCCATGAGTAATTTAGCAGTAATAACTCCTATTCTTAAAGATAGGGTGACATCTTTAAAGATTAGAAACCTAGTAATGCTCATTTGCCCCTACCTTCAATCTTCCTTTCCTGGGCATCCTTATGTCAGACTGGAAATTTGTCTTAGTCTTACTAGTGACAAATGATCAGTATATACATAACAAAATACAGCTGAAGCAAAGACTGGCCTTTTGTCAGAGGATGTCAGGTAATCAAGTCAACTGTTCACACGACAGTGTAGGGCTTTGATTGTGGCGCTCAATGTTTAGTATCTGGACAAAGTCTGTTTGAGGCAAGTTCAGAAGAGTCCTTCAAAATTGGTATGGATTCCTGACTGAACTATCTTTCACCTCTACTTTTAGTGAAACATAGTGCTGGGGGAAGCATATGCAGAGCTATTAGACCATCAGTTATAACTCTTGGCTAGTACTTCTTGGGGGAAGAGTCCCAGGTGGGCTTAAACTAAGCTGGCAGTCCAGACTTCACAGAAAAGAGAAACTAAATCAACTTGATGCTTTGTGAAAGGTTAGAATTCTTTGAGTAGTTTCTTTTTTAAAAATTTTATTTTTAATTGAAGGATAATTGCTTTACAATATTGTGTTGGTTTCTGCCATACATCAACATGAATCAGCCATAGGTATACATATATCCCCTCCCTCTGGAACCTCCCTCCCACCTTCCACCCCATTCCACCCCTCTAGATTGTCACACAGCACCAGTTTGAGCCCGAGTCACACAGCAAATTTCCACTGGCTATCTATTTTACATGTGAAATGAAAGTGTTAGTCACTCAGTTGTGTCCGACTCTTTGCAACCCCTCTGACTGTACTCCTGTCCATGGAATTCTCCAGGCCAGAATACTGGAGTGGGTTGTTATTCCCTTCTTCAGGGGATCTTCCTGACCCAGGGACTGATCCTGGGTCTCCCACATGACAGGCAGATTCTTTTCCATCTGAGCCACCAGGCGATCCCTATCTATTTTGCATATGGTGGTGTATATGTTTCCATGTTCCTCTCTCTCAGTTCATCCATCTTCTCCTTCCCCTCTGTGTCCATAAGTCTGTTCTCTATGTCTGTATTTGTTTCCACTGCTGCCCTATAAACAGGCTCATCAGTACCATCTATCTAGATTCCTATTATATGTGTTAATATATATGATATTTGTTTTTCTCTTTATGACTTACTTCACTCTGCATAATAGGTTCTAGGTTCATCCACCTCATTAGAACTGACTCAAATGTGTTCCTTTCTATGGCCAAGTAACATTCCATTGCATACATGTACCACAGCTTCTTTATCCATTCATCTCTTGATGGACATCTAGGTTGCTTCCATATCCTAGCTATTGTAAATAGTGCTACAGTGAACATTAGGGTACATGTGTCTTTTTCAATTATGGTTTTCTCAGGGTATATGCCCAGTAGTGGGATTGTTGGGTCATATGCTAGTTTTATTCCTAGTTTTTAATAGAAACTCCATACTGTCCTCCATAGTGGTTGTATCAGTTTACATTCCCATCCCTTGAGTAGTTTCTTTATTGTTTATCTTCTCTGAATCAAGTTTAAGGCATCAGCCAGTCTTGATGCTTACACATCTATTGCATAATTTATCAGGTTGAAGAAGTCTTTTATAGGAAAGCTTCCCAGCAAAGACATTTCAAATAAACTTAAATCTCCAGTGGGAAACTGTTCAGGACATCAACTTTGATACTGCACTTCAAAGTTTGGAGATAAATATTTAGAGATGGTCGATGGACAAAGATGACATTAGTGAGGTGTAAGTGTTCTTCAGAAATGGTACTCACCTTGTAATTAGCTTGGGTACTGGCTCTCTACTGCAATGGATGGGGCAGAAAGTATTATCAGTTTCTCTGTCTTTTTGTATCTTTCCAATCAATGCAGAAATAATATTAATTTTCCATTAAAAACCAAATTGACATAGTTTTCCTTGACCTCATCTTTGCTAATTGATTTCCCCATTTCTCTGCTCCCTTTAATAGGTAAGTTTATCTTGTGAATAGACTGTACATACTATCTCTAGATCCTCACTTGCATTCGTTTAACATTTTTATAACTTGAAAAATTATTCATGTGCATAATTTCACAATAATTTAGAGTAGAAGGACTTATAAAAAAGCATCTTTGTCTTCCCACTCCTTTCCTACCCTATTCTTTTTAACTTTCTCCAGCTTGAATTATTTTGATACTTGTATTTATATCACTACATACTGACTTCCTGGAATTATGATTGATGATTTAATTCACTTATAACATCATCTCCTCCTTCTCTTCTTCCAACATAGTTGTATTACTACATTTAGTTACTTCATTACTTACTTTTGTAACTTCACATAATAAAGTGCATATTATCTCTTATTCCATCAATTATAAGTAATTACAGACTATGTCTTTTGACTAACTTCCTAATAAAGGGTGTGTGGGAGATAACTGCGTCTTTGCATATCTGGGTATGTCTTTACTCTTTCTTCTCATTTCCTTTTTGTCTTTATTTTCACATTTGATATATTCCTAAATCTATTGGGAAATGACTTTTAGGTTGTAAATCCTATCTCTCAGAGTTTTGAAGATACTGTTTTCTTCTAGCATTAAATGTTGTGGAGGAGAAGATGCCATTTTCACTTCGCAGATGGTTTTTCATTTATTTTGCTGTTTCCGCATACAAAAGCAAGAGTTTGTTAATTGTTTGTCCTTGGTGGTGGTCCCCCAAATACCATCATGTGGGAAATTCTCACAGTGGTGCTGACACCCACAAAAGCTGCTCTGATTTTCCTTTAAAATTGTGTTTAATTTTTATATAGAATATCCCTATTCCCCGCCCCCCGCCCCCCACCATGATGGAGTAGAAATACTTGCCTTTTGGCATTTTGTGTTATAGGTGGAGAGTGATGTTGAGTGGGCTTATATGACTGTATATTGACTTCTAACTAATTGATTTGTTTGGCAGCTATGTTTCTTACTCAATCTCCATTGTATTTATTTTTCCAAGTTTGGGGTTTCCCTTTCCTTTTGTTTTTTGCTTAATAGTCACCACTTCTTCATGCTTTCATACAGATCCTCTTTCACTCCACTTTTCTTAATCCACCAAAATTTATTGAAGCCTCTTGTCTCCTGGAGAGCACTCTCTTATTCTTTTCATTCCCTAAAGTAAATTATTATGCTCTTAAGAGTTAAAACTCACAAGCAACTAAGAAGAGTCAGTTGCTTCCTGGAAGGAAAAATCACTTGGAGTTAGTGGAAATAAGGAAATAAAGAAATATTAATTGAAAGAAAATCTAGGGATGCCCCCCACTAGAAACCCAAATCAAAAATAGAGCAAAAAACAGGAATTTGAAGAAAAATGTGCTAAATTACTGGTAACAATTTTTGTGCAAATGGGTGACTTCACATTTTCTTCTGTTCATTTTCTCAAAGTTTTCAGTTCAGTTCAGTTCAGTCGCTCAGTCGTGTCCGACTCTTTTGCAACCCCATGAATCACAGCACACCAGGCCTCCCTGTCCATCACCATCTCCCGGAGTTCACTCCGACTCACGTCCATCGAGTCCGTGATGCCATCCAGCCATCTCATCCTTGGTCGTCCCCTTCTCCTCCTGCCCCCAATCTCTCCCAGCATCAGAGTCTTTTCCAATGAGTCAACTCTTCACATCAGGTGTCCAAACTACTGGAGCTTCAGCTTTAGCATCATTCCTTCCAAAGAAATCCCAGGACTGATCTCCTTCAGAATGGACTGGTTGGATCTCCTTACAGTCCAAGGGACTCTCAAGAGTCTTCTCCAACACCACAGTTCAAACGCATCAATTTGGCTGTTTATCCAGCATCTAAAACAAAAACAAAACTCATCGAATCAAAGAGTTTATGGTCTTTGTAGAGTATTTGGAAAATGCATAACAGTGCCAAGTTAACAAAAACTGAGCATACATCATCCGTGTGAACATTTTGGCAAATTTTCTTCAATTTAAGTACATTTATAGGTATATCTATATTAGCCTTTGCCCTGCTTCATTCCATATTCCAAGGCCAAATTTGCCTGTTACGCCAGGTGTTTCTTGACTTCCTACTTTTGCATTCCAGTCCCCTATAATGAAAAGGACATCTCTTTTGGGTGTTAGTTCTCAAAGGTCTTGTAGGTCTTCAGAGAACTGTTCAACTTCAGCTTCTTCAGCATTACTGGTTGGGGCATAGGCTTGGATCACCGTGATATTGAATGGTTTGCTTTGGAAACGAACAGAGATCATTCTGTCATTTTTGAGATTGCATCCATGTACTGCGTTTTGGACTCTTGTTGACCATGATGGCTACTCCATTTCTTCTAAGGGATTCCTGCCCACAGTAGTAGATATAATGATCATCTGAGTTAAATTCACCCATTCCAGTCCATTTTAGTTTGCTGATTCCTAGAATGTCGACGTTCACTCTTGCCATCTCCTGTTTGACCACTTCCAATTTGCCTTGATTCATGGACCTGACATTCCAGGTTCCTATGCAATGTTGTTCTTTACAGCATCGGACCTTGCTGCTATCACCAGTCACATCCACAACTGGGTATTGTTTTTGCTTTGGCTCCATCCCTTCATTCTTTCTAGAGTTATTTCTCCACTGATCTCCTGTAGCATACCTACCGACCTGGGGAGTTCCTCTTTCAGTATCCTATCATTTTGCCTTTTCCTACTGTTCATGGGGTTCTCAGGGCAAGAATACTGTGGTTTGCCATTCCCTTCTCCAGTGGACCACATACTGTCAGACCGCTCCACCAGGACCCATCCGTCTTGCGTGGCCCCACACAGCATGGCTTAGTTTCATTGAGTTAGACGAGGCTGTGGTCCTTGCGATCAGATTGGCCACTTTTCTGTGATTATGGTTTCAGTGTGTCTGCCCTCTGGTGCTCTCTCACACCATCTACCGTCTTACTTGGGTTTCTCTTTCCTTGGACATGGGGTATCTCTTCAAGGCTGGTCCAGCAAAGAGCAGCCACTGCTCCTACCTTGGTCGAGGTTGCTCCTCCTGACCTTGAACGTGGAGTAGCTCCTCTCGGCTCTCCTGCGTCCATGCAGCTGCCACTCCTTGGATGTAGGGTTGTTCCTCTTGGTCGCTGCCCCTGACCTCGGACGTGGATCATCGAAAAAGCAAGAGAGTTCCAGAAAAACATCTATTTCTGCTTTATTGACTATGCCAAAGCCTTTGACTGTGTGGATCACAATCAACTGTGGAAAATTCTGAAAGAGATGGGAATACCACACCACCTGGCCTGCCTGTTGAGAAACCAATATGCAGGTCAGGAAGCAACCATTAGAACTGGACATGGAACAACAGACTGGTTCCAAATAAGAAAAGGAGTACCTCAAGGCTGTATATTGTCATCCTGCTTATTTAACTTATATGTAGATTACCTCATGAGAAACGCTGGGCTGCAAATAACACAAGCTGGAATCAAGATTGCTGGGAGAAATATCAAT
>SJYQ01002326.1:0-68174 GCA_006410935.1 Redunca redunca | reverse complement strand
TGACTTATTTCACTATATTTAATACCCTCCAAGACTAACTGTGTTAAGTAAATGGCAAAATTTCATTCTTTTTAATGGTTGAGTAATATTCCATCGTCTATGTGTATCACATCTTCTTTATCCGTTCATCTGTTGATGGACACTTAGGTTGTCTTGATTATTGTCTATAAAGCTTCTATGAACATTGGGGAACATATATCTTTTCAAATTAATATTTTTGTTTTCCTTGGATCTATACCAGAAGTGGGACTGCTGTATAGTATGTGGAAGGCTTATTAAAAGTATAATTTCTATATTGGGTTCTTAATTTTTTATCTATATCTTAGCTGGAAAATAACTTCAAGTAATTAAAGAAAAGTCCTGTCACTGGTTTATATTTTGTGGCTGTGCACATATGAGAAGGACTTTGCTGTCTTTATGTATATGAATAACAAATTATTTGGGATTTGTTATAAGGGCTCTTTAAAAAAGGCTTTTTAAAAAACCTCTTTAAAAAAGCGTTTTCACCTAAAACCTCTGTTGATATTGCTTCACAGTTCTCTGACATTTAGCAGTAGAGAGAACACTCTGACGCTTTTTATATAAAATTTGTAGAAATTTTCCCTATATCTTTTCAATTCGATAGTATCGTTGGAGACATTTTGTGGATGTCTTCTAATATCTTGCCTGATACTTTAAGTCTTTGCTTTGTTCTTGTTGTAGTGATTTATTATGTAGGTATACATATAATTCTCATGTGTGATTTACCTTCTATTTTATTTCTTTCTTCCTTATCATAATTTGAATACCTTTGTCTTTCCTCCTCACATTCTTGGCAAGCTTTTCAGGCTTGCCCTTCACAATCAAAGATTGTGCTTTCATCCAGTGCTAACGCTTTCTTTTTACCTTCAGTGCAAATTTTAATTCTGCTATCGCCTTTTGGCTTTCTTGCAATCTTTTCCCTCTTACAATCAGTCTTCATCTCATGACATTTAAAAATCTTATTATTTCAATATTTTTCTCCATAGAGGCACTTCTGCTTGTTCGTTTCTGGTTTCTGGTGAATACAGAGGGAACTCTTGCCCCAGTGTAATTTGCAGGAACATGTGTTTCCTGGTGGGATACCAGGAGTTTCTTCAGGTGAGTTTTAGCTGAATGTTTCAAAACTAATGGCTTGAATCTTATTTTGATCACTTTGAATATGATCATTATCACCTTTTACCCCTGTTCTGAAACAGCATTTCTCAATTGGCATTCTGGACGTTTGGACAGGATAATTCTTTGTGGAAGGGGCTGTCCTACGTCTTGTAAGAGATTTAGCAGTGCCCTGGGGCCCCACTCACCTGATGCCAGTATGCCAGTAGCATGTCCTGGACCACTCCCCGCCCTGATGCTTCCACCTCACCACCCCCAGCATATCTCCAGACATTATCACATGTCCCTTTGTACCTGATGAGAACCACTGCTTTAAAGGAAATTTACAAAGTTAAACTCAATTCTAGAAAGAAAAAAGAAAGTTGTTAAGTCAAAATAAGTAAAGAAGTCATGAAAAGATACACTTAAAATGACTTTAAAGCAGCACTTACATTCATAGAAACAATTTGTTGTTTTCTACAATGGCAGTAGACCATGAATGCTCAAAGTGGTGACTTGTTTTGTGAATACTGCCATTAGTCAGATAATAACAAGACAGTAAACACAGCAAGAGCTAAGAAGTGACAGCCACACCACTGTTTCCATCTTCACTATGGGAATGACATGGACCCAAAACCAAATGGTCAACCTTCCAATAGATAAATCAATATTCTATCCCAGAACATCAGTTTCAAGAGTAAGGTAACACATTTTAGTGTCTCTAGATGGGGCTCAGTGGTAAAGACTGCCTGCAATGCAGGAGACCTGGGTTCAATCCCTGGCATGGGATGATCCCCTGGAGTAGAAAATGGCAACCCACTCCAATATTCTTCCTTGGGAAATCCCATGGACAGAGCATCCTGGTGGACTGCACTCTATGGGGTTGCAAAGAATCAGATATGACTCAGCGACTGAACACACACACACACAGAGTAATGCAAAGTGATGTAAATCATTTATATAGTCTGATACAAGTTGATATTTTTTCTAGGCAGCAGTTTATGTCCTTGTAGCAATGTAATCTGAAGTTCATCCCATTTGAAATAGTTTTCATTGTCTGGAAAAATGTTCATTGTTTTAATTCAACCAGACATACGATATGGCACAACTAATATGATTATATAATTTTTTGGCAAGTATCTTATATTTTCTCCTTTTAAATTTAAAGGCAATAATCCACACCAACTTAATTATACTGTCATTTAAATGAGTTTATATCTATTTTGGAATCAGTTCAATGAGATTCATTTTGCCATTTTTTTTTTTTTTTTACTGTTCTGCTTCAGAAGGAAAATGACTAATGTCTTCTGTTAATAGCAATTACAGGAAAATATGGTTCATGTAGCAACAGAACCCTTCATGAGCAACATTCAACTTTTTATGCCAGAACCTTTTTTCCTTCCAAAGTCTGTGTTGCTTGAATAGTTTAATTGTGTGTAAAATGTTGTCCAAATCTTAGATTTCAGGCAAAATAATCAAAACACTGCACACTGGCTGCTATTTTGATAAGTGCCTACATACTCATCACCAGCTGAAATGTATCTGGGAATGCAAAGAAACCATGAACTTAAAAGGCTAAAAGTGAGTTGAGAGAAAACATTCCCCCCCCGATGTGAAACTGTATGTTGCATAATATAACCTATCAATATTCTCATAGTGAACAAAAGCCTTTGCATTTGGGGCAGGCTGTAAGAATACAATGCCATGAACCCAAAGAAGAGTTCTCTGGCCTCTCTCCTCCACTTCTGTCCCTCAGGATGCAAAGCCAGGTAGTGCAGAATCCAGGCATCCACCATGAAGGTTCTTTTGGCCTCTGCTTTCTGCAGAGTATTCTGGGCTTTGACAAAAGGCACATTAAATAGCACTATTTTCCTCTCCCCTGTCCTCTGGGCAGGAGTTGGCCAGCAGACAAAATCTCTCCAGTGCACAGTCAATTTCTAGCCTGTATGTTCTATTCTACCGAAGCATGGTAGAGCCCACAGTCCTCTGCACACCTGGGGAGAGGTAAGGAGATCTATCAACAGTGAAAGCTTAAGTTTGAAAGATTAAATTAAAAAAAAAATCAACAAACAAAAGTAGAGAATGCAGCCTCCCAGGTGCCTTTGGCTTTTCAAAAGCACTACAATGACTGGGCTTGCATGGTTGAAAGGCCATCTTAATTTCTTATCATTGAGAGATTCTTTTTCTCAGAAGAGCTAGATTCTTATTGCAAAGACAAAGATTTTCTTCTGTCTTGGTTTCTTCAGTCGCCAAACAGGAGAATTATTCATAAGTGAAAAGTAGTCATTCATGAAACCTCAGAAGATTCTAGAAGAAGAGAACAGAAAGTGAGGTGGGAAGAATGTCCTTTCCTTCTTCACGAAGGACTCCCACAGGCAGATAGCAAAACCAGTGACTGAAGGCTTTGACTGAACTATTACCTTTTAGGCTCTTCTGAAACTATTACAACGATGAAAACACTCTTTATTGATTTTGCTGTCTTTTTATTTTTTATTTATATTTATTTTATTTATTTTACTTTACAATACTGTATAGGTTTTGCCATACATCAACATGAATCCACCACAGGTCTACACGTATTCCCAATCCTGAACCCTCCTCCCACCTCCCTCCCCATACCATCTCTCTGGGTCATCCCAGTTCACCACCCCCAAGCATCCTGTATCCTGCATCGAACCTAGACTGGCGATTCGTTTCTTACATGATGTTATATATGTTTCAATGCCATTCTCCCAAATCACCCTCTCCCTCTCCCACAGAGCCCAAAAGTCTGTTCTATATATCTGTGTCTCTCTTGCTGTCTCGCATACAGGGTTATTATCATCTTTCTAAATTCCATACATATTTGTTAGTATACTATATTGGTGTTTTTCTTTCTGGCTTACTTCACTCTGTATAATCGGCTCTGATTTCATCCACCTCATTAGAACTGATTCAAATGTATTCTTTTTAATGGCTGAGTAATACTCCATAGTGTATATGTACCACAGCTTTCTTATCCATTCATCTGCTGATGGACATCTAGGTTGCTTCCATGTCCTGGCTATTATAAACAGTGCTGTGATGAACATTGGGATACACGTGTCTCTTTCAATCCTTGTTTCCTTGGTCTTTTTAACATTTAAAAAAATCAAAGCTATACAAATACATAGTTTAAAAAGCTGATTAGTTCTATGAGGTTTATAATGAAAATCAGCATTTTCTTCCCTACCATTTCTCATTCCCAATTCAACAATTTTAACCATTCTTAGCTTCTTTTAAATGCTCATCCACATTTTCAGAAACAAGATTATATTTTCTGATGTTGAAAATAGACTTGGTAGATTTTTTTCTCTTCTATTTAGCTTGATCGCTTTTGTATATTATCCAGAAGTTGAAAAACCCATAGAGGAAGCTAATTTTTACTAACTGATAATTTTTACTAACACCTGGAAAAGTGCTAAACCAAAAAGTTACAGATCAATACACTGTCACAAAGTGACCGCATAAGCAGCATCAGAAATAGAAAGTTGTACCTCAAAAACTCCATTAATGGCCCTCTCAATTATTATCCCCATCTGCATTTGTAAGTGTAGCCATAATTTTAGTTAAAATTAATTAACAAGTAAAGGAGTAATTGGAAGAAAAGTTATGACCAAACTAGACAGCATATTAAAAAGCAGAGACATTACTTTGCCAACAAAGGTCTGTCTAGTCAAAGCTATGGTTTTTCCAGTAGTCATGTATGGATGTGAGAGTTGGAGTATAAAGAAAGCTGAGTGCTGAAGAATTGATGCTTTTGAACTGTGGTGTTGGAGAAGACTCTTGAGAGTCCCTTGGACTGCAAGATCCAACCAGTCAATCCTAAAGGAAGTCAGTCCTGAACATTCATTGGAANGATTATATTTTCTGATGTTGAAAATAGACTTGGTAGATTTTTTTCTCTTCTATTTAGCTTGATCGCTTTTGTATATTATCCAGAAGTTGAAAAACCCATAGAGGAAGCTAATTTTTACTAACTGATAATTTTTACTAACACCTGGAAAAGTGCTAAACCAAAAAGTTACAGATCAATACACTGTCACAAAGTGACCGCATAAGCAGCATCAGAAATAGAAAGTTGTACCTCAAAAACTCCATTAATGGCCCTCTCAATTATTATCCCCATCTGCATTTGTAAGTGTAGCCATAATTTTAGTTAAAATTAATTAACAAGTAAAGGAGTAATTGGAAGAAAAGTTATGACCAAACTAGACAGCATATTAAAAAGCAGAGACATTACTTTGCCAACAAAGGTCTGTCTAGTCAAAGCTATGGTTTTTCCAGTAGTCATGTATGGATGTGAGAGTTGGAGTATAAAGAAAGCTGAGTGCTGAAGAATTGATGCTTTTGAACTGTGGTGTTGGAGAAGACTCTTGAGAGTCCCTTGGACTGCAAGATCCAACCAGTCAATCCTAAAGGAAGTCAGTCCTGAACATTCATTGGAAGGCTCATAGTGAAGCTGAAACTCCAGTACTCTGACAACCTGATGCAAAGAACTGACTCATTTGAAAAGACTCTGGTGCTGGGAAAGATTGAAGGTGGGAGGAGAAGGTGACAGCAGAAGATTAGAGAGTTGAAATGGCAACACCAACTCTATGGACATGAGTTTGAGTAAGCTACAGAAGTTGGTGATGGACAAGGAAGACTGGCGTGCTGAAGTCCATGGGGTTGCACAGAGTTGGACTTGACTGAATGACTGAACTGAACTGAAGAGGTAAAGATTTTTATTCATGATTTTCTTGATTAAAAAATATTTTTGCTCTTTGATCAAGTATTCCCAAACACCACTGATTTACCGTCTCTCTCTCTCTCTTTTTTTTCACTGTATTGCATGATCTGTGGGATCTTAGTTCCCCACCCAGGGATATAACCCACATGAAGGCAAAGTCTTAACCACTGGACCTCCAGGGAAGTCCCAGGAATTTTTAATATATTGTGTATATGGATATAGATATAGATATAGATATAGGTATAGAGGGTGTTCATATGTATTGCAAGTTTTCTTCCAGTCCATGACTGGTCTTCTAAAAAATCTTACCTTTTCATAATGTTCTTGTCAAGTTTTTCTATCAATAATACACTCAGAAAAAAATTGAGAAATATTACCAGTTAAAAGTTGATTTTAACTGCTATCCAACATTAGATGGAATCTGGCCTTATTAATTTTAGTTAAACTTCCCCTTTTTTCATATATTATATTTCATCCAGATGACTTATGGAAGGTCTTTTGGGATATAACTATTGTTATACTTTCAACATAGAGTCACTATATGATTAACTAACCAACAACCCTTGTCGTACTTGAAGACATCTCAACCTACTAATATAAAGGGATCTGCCCTTTAGAGCCTTCATGGAGATTGCACCATAAACAAAGCACTTTACGTGAATGTTCAATGACAAATGATATGATAATGACATGAAAAATAATCAATCAAGAAGGTAATAAGGTTTGAAGCAAGGGAGAAAACTTTTTGATTGGAATATGATGCCAAATCATTTTTTAAAATTTATTTATTTTTATTTGGAGGTTAATTGCTGTACAATATTGTGTTGGTTTCTGCCATATATTATGAATCAGCCATAGGTATACATATGTCCCCTCCCTCTTGAACCTCTCTCCCACCTCCCACTCCATCACACCCCTCTAGATTGTCACAGAGCACCAGGTTTGAGCTCCCACATCATAAATTCCCACTGGCTATTACATATGATAATGTATATGATTCAATGCTACTCTCTCAGTTCAACCCACCCGCTCATGTTTAAGCTTGTTAGAAACATCCTTATTAAAGTCTTCTTAAACATTTCACTCTATGCACTACAGAATTGGTATCACCTCCATTCATTGAATGAACAGTATGTTGAATGCAGCTTTTAAGTGGCTTGTAAAAGTGGAAACTATTACAACCATGTATTACAAAATGGATATCACTTTCATTCACTTAAAGAAATCTGTACAAAACACAGCTTGCAAATAGCTTGTTAGAAACGAATTTATTACAAGGCTGGTGAAACACTTCATTCCATGCATTATAGAAGGAGTATCACTTCCACCCACTGAAAACACAGTGTGCTGAATGCAGCTTCCAAGTAGCTTTTCAGAAACACCTTTTAACAAGTCTCCTTAAAGCCCTATCATTTTCAATCAGTAAAGAAGTTTTGGGCTACCGCAAAGAAAATGATTGATTTCTTCTTTTGTGGAATTGTTGTGAAGAGTCGCTCCCTCTTTCCCATCAGGACAATAACTACATTTCTTTCACACTCTCTTTTTTGTTGTTGTTCTTTCTTGAAATTTGATACAACCAATTTCTCTGGACTCTCTACTGAAAGGGATTCCTTTTATTCAATTTGTCCAACATGAAATTTGAGTCAAGAGCTTTCTAGGAAATGACAAACATGTGATTCATGTTTCAAAGTTACTTTTTTCCACGTGGACACCTTAAACCAAAAAAAGAATAAAACTTTGTCAGTCGGATTAAGGTGTACTGAATTCTTCAGGCATTTGGCTGGAATTCTCAGGAAGACACTGAGAAGCCTGAGTGTTGTAAAACCAGAAAGAAAATAGTGCTACATGAAGAAAGCAGGAAAGGCTGTTACATCACTGACAAGGTCAAAATTCTCAGCGACTATCTCATGACCAAAGACAAGCAATCTTCTTCCTCTCAAAATCTGCTCATGTTTTTGTGACCCCATCTTTCTGAATGACATCATTTTCCTTCCCATTACTTGAGCAGAAAGCCCCCAATGTTTACCAAGAGCTGTTATTTCCACCTCTGAAATGTCTCTGACTTTCATCATTTCCCCTTAATTTCCATGAATAAACTCATCCCTGAACGATAGCTTCTAACTTGAAGTCTATCCATATTAATCACCCCCAACTAGGGTGTCTTTGGCCTCTTCTTATGCCAATACATCTTCCATGCTACCACTATACTGTATTTCTTATTGCTATTGTATTCTGCTCAAAAACTTCCAAGGTCTCACTTATTGCCAACAGAATAAAGTAAAAACTCCTGAGCAAGTGGTCAAAGCCCTTTGTAAACTGACTTCAACTGAAGTGTGTTCCTGTTTAATTTCAGGAACAGTCTACTTCCCTGTCCTAGATTACTATCAATGCTTTAACTTCCCCCAACAAAGAAATTTTTTATTTCTGTTGAAATCATACACATCTCATGTTTAGCTCAAATGATACCTTCTCTATCTAACTCTTTAACTTCTCTAGTTAAACTTAGTCATTCTCTCCATGGTTCTCTCAAAGCTCTATTAGAAATGTTTCTCAGACTTTATCAAGTCTCCTAGAGGTCTGGTTAAAATGTGGTTTCTGACTCAGTAGCTTGGAATGGAGCTGAGATTCTGAATCTCTAATAACCTCCCACTGGACACCTGTGCTGTTAGACTTTGAGTCTAGTTTGAGGAGCAGAGTCCCAGTATTTATCAAGAAGCAGCATTTTGTCACCATTCTGCTTAGTATTGGAGTCTGTTGGAAACACAGCTTCCTTCTCAGAAAGACTGCAGTCCTTCAGAGCAGATTCTTGATTATACCTATATCTTATGCACTTCCTAGTCTGGTGCGGCTAATGAAACAAGATTTGGCCAATGAAACAAAATTCCAAATTAAAATCTAGATTGTGGCTTATGTCAGAATTTATTTCCCATTATCCTTGATGGCAGAGGATTCTATAATAGTTCAGAAAGCCTATGCCTTGCTGGGCAGGCACTCTTCTTCATTATCTGATTTATTACTCTATCATTCAAAAGGATATGTGAAGGAGTTCCTTTGTTTTAAAGTGCCATGCTTTGATTCCCCTGAAGAATGTCCCGTACTGGTCCAATGCCCTCTGATAATATTTCCATTCATCTCTACATTAAATGCCCCAGGTAGCAATATCATTCATAATTGAAGCAATCTCTGCTCTTTCTATTGTCACCACTGAACATTGTCTGGGATATCAACTTTTAGCATCCCTTTTCTACCTATCATCTTTAATATGTTACCTCTTGTAACTAGAACTGAGCTTTTCTTGGGAAACCCACCGAGTATGCCTGGACCTACTAACCTACTTGTAATGAATGAAATAGGACAAAAGTGATGGAATGTCACTCCTGAGTACATTAAAAAGGACTATGACTTCCATCTTGCTTGCTTTCTCTCTCTTTCTTTGACTTTTCTCACTGGGACACTTTGGTGAGTAAATTGCTGTGTTGAAGAAGGCTAATTGCAAGGAACTGAGGTTGGTTCCTTGATTCATCTCTTACCAAAAGCCAGTGAAAAGCTGAGTCCTACAGTCCAACAACCCATGAGGAATTGAATCATGACAACAGCCACATGAGTGAGTTGGGAAGCAGATCTCTACCCAGTCAAGCTATGAGATAACGTCATCCCTGTTTGTCACCTTGACTAGAGTCTTGTCAGACACCTTGAGCCAGAGGACTCAGCTAAGATGCATCCTCAGAAACTGTGAGGTAGTAAATGTTTGCTGTTAAGCCACGAAGGGTTTTTTATTTTTTGGCCTGTTATAAGGCCTATGGGATTATTATCTTAGTTGCTTGACCAGGGACTGAACCTGGGCCCCTGGCAGTGGAAGTGCCAACTCCTAACCATTGGACTATTAGGGAATTCCCAAGGCCACTGAATGTTGAGGTGGTTGGTTCAGTTCAGTTCAGTTCAGTCACTCAGTCGTGTCCAACTCTTTGCGACCCCATGAATTGCAGCACGCCAGGCCTCCCTGTCCATCACCAACTCCCAGAGTTCACTCAGACTCACGTCCATCAAGTCAGTGATGCCATCCAGCCATCTCATCCTCTGTCATCCCCTCTCCTCCTGCCCCCAATCCCTCCCAGCATCAGGGTCTTTTCCAATGAGTCCACTCTTTGTATGAGGTGGCCAAAGTACTGGAGTTTCAGCTTTAGCATCATTCCTTCCAAAAAAATCCCAAGGCTGATTTCCTTCAGAATGGACTGGTTGGATCTCCTTGCAGTTCAAGGGACTCTCAAGAGTTCTCCAACACCACAGTTCAAAAGCATCAATTCTTTGGAGCTCAGCTTTCTTTGCAGTCTAACTCTCACATCCATACATGACCACTGGAAAAACCATAGCCTTGACTAGATGGACCTTAGTCGGCAAAGTAATGTCTCTGCTTTTGAATATGCTATCTAGGTTGCTCATAACTTTCCTTCCAAGGAGTNGCTAGCGTGTGAGATGAGTGCAATTGTGCGGTACTTTGAGCATTTTTTGGCATTACCTTTCTTTGGGATTGGAATGAAAACTGACTTTTTCCAGTCCTGTGGCCACTGCTGAGTTTTCCACATTTGCTTCAACAATAATTAGCTAATCCAGTGGGTCTCCTTCTTCATGCATTTATAATATATGTTTTTATCAACATAATTTTCACTATTCTTTTCACGTTAATGGTCACATTTTTAGCTGGGAACCCCTTAATAATAACAAAATAAATCTGAAAAAGCTATTAAGCTACACATGGTTGATTGAAAAGTAAAATGGATATATATAGATGAAATGTTTAGAAAAATTTCTACTTTATAGTCTCTGTAAAGCCAAAGTTACAGAAAAGAAACAAAGAGGATGGGTCATTGGTGTTTCTGATGGGTATGTGTTATGGACAAATAGGCTGATGATGTGAGAAAGAGAAGGCTGAGATGAATGATATTTTTCATAAGACACATTCATAGCAAGGTTGATATTTTTAATTGATATATGAGTTACCAACTCTTGCCTCCTCACCTAAGATCACATTTTTGTTAAATAAACTATTACTTTTTGGAACATTATAATGCCCATTCAGTAGAGCTGAGACCAAATTTTCTTGAAATTTCTATTAAAATGCAAACTATTGCTAATACAATGAAGACTTCTAAGCAATATTATTCAACAGAAGTCCTTTCATATCAAATGTGAATCCAGTCAGAATTTGACAGCTGGCTCTGTCCCAAGGAAATCTTATTCAAGGTTTATTAAATAGGAATAGGAGTTACTTTCATATTGGAACTGAATATATAGTGTGTCATGAAATGTTAATTTCCCACCATTTTTTGTATTCTAGGACAATTTAAGAAGTTGACAGAGTAGCATTTAAACAAATAATCATTGTTATGCTTTAGTCCAAAAGTCTAAAAATGCTGAAATGGTAGTAACATTTTGTTAGATGTGAAGAAAAAGGCAATAGAGGTATCCTTAGGGTCGTTTAGGTCTACAAACTACACACTACAAACTACAAACTACACAGTTGATAAAAACTGAAAACTACAAACTACAAACTACACAGTTGATAAAAACTGAAAATCGGTGTTTATAAGGCTAATATCTCAGGCCATCTTCTCAACTTGGGATATTGGGTTACATATAGAATCTCTATGTTTCCTTTATTACTTATTTGTTGGCCACTCATGAAATTTACTGTTCAATTTGTACTTGCTTAGAAAAGCTCTTATAAGCCTTGATTTAAGTATAGTTCTCACATCCTACTGCAATACTATATTCGCTTTCTCTGGCTTTTATTTGATTGGAAGAAACCATTGCCAGAGTCTACAAATGTGGGTCACACCCAGCACTGATGTATGCTTCTGATCATGGACTTTTTCATCTTAGACAATAGAAGCCAAGCTTTGGAATGAAAACCAGAATATAAAAAAGTCTGTGGAGAATAGCATAACTAAAGAGAAGAGGTATCTCACCAATCACATGGCAAGGTCCAAGTTTTGAAAGAAATGCAGATGCTGTGATGAAATCAAGACTGATATATATATATATATATATACACACACACACACACACACACACACACACACATATATACACATACTATTGATACGATGTATAATGTAGATAACTAGTGAGAGCCAACTGTGGAGCACAGGAAACTCTATTCGGTGCTCTGTGGTGACCTAAACAGGAAGGAAATACCCCAAAAGAGGGGATATATGTATACATATGGCTGATTCACTTTGTTGTACAGTAGACATTAACACAAACATTGTAAAGCACTTATGCTGGCATGCCTGCTAAGTTGCTTCAGTCATGTCTGACTCTTTGCAACCCTATGGACTGTAGCCCACCAGGCTCCTCTGTCCATGGGATTCTCCAGGCAAGAATACTGGAGTGGGTTGCCATGCCCTCTTTCAGGGGATCTCCTCCACCCAAGGATCGAACCCGAGTCTCATGTGGCTCCTGCACTGCAGGCGGATTCTTTACCACTAGTGCCACCTGGGGAGCCCCAAAGCAATTATACTACAATAGAAATTAATACAGAGAAGGCAATGGCACCCTACTCCAGTACTCTTGCCTGGAAAATCCCATGGACGGAGGAGCTTGGTAGGCTGCAGTCCATGAGGTCACTAAGAGTTGGACACGACTGAGCGACTTCACTTTCACTTTTCACTTTCATGCATTGGGAAAGGAAATGGCAACCCACTCCAGTGTTCTTGTCTGGAGAATCCCAGGGACAGAGGAGCCTGGTAGGAGGCCATCTATGGGGTCGCACAGAGTCAGACACAACTGAAGCTACTTAGCAGCAGCAACAGTAGCAGCAGCAGCAGAAATTAATATTAAAAATGTTTTTTTAAAAAAGACCCAGCCCTCCTTTCTTGCCTTTAGAAGCTTATAGATTTCCTAGAACCCAATTTTTGTGTGGATTAATGATCTAAAAGCAGTCCTGGTTTCAAATTCTAATCAATCAATGCTGCATTACTTAAATATGGAATTGTTTTATATTTTGGGAGTATGGGAGTAAGTTCAGTTCAGTTCAGCTGCTCAGTAGTGCCTGACTCTTTGCGATCCCATGAACCACAGCACACCAGGCTTCCTTGTCCATCACCAACTCCTCCAGTCTACCCAAAGCCATGTCTATTGAGTTGGTGATACCATCCAACCATCTTGTCCTCTGTCATCCCCTTCTCCTCCTGCCCTCAATCTTTCCCAGCATCAGGGTCTTTTCCAGTGAGTCAGCTCTTTGCATCAGGTGGCCAAACTATTGGAGTTTCAGCTTCAACATCAGAACTTCCAATGAACACCCAGGACTGATCTCCTTTAGGATAGATTGGTTGGATCTCCTTGCAGTCCAAGGGACTCTCAAGAGTCTTCTCCAACACCACAGTTCAAAAGCATCAATTCTTTGGTGCTCACCTTTCTTTATAGTCCAACTCTCACATCCATACATAACTACTGGAAAAACCATAGCCTTGACTAGATGGACCTTTGTTGATAATGTCTCTGCTTTTTAATATGCTGTCTAGGTTGGTCATAACTTTCCTTCCAAGGAATGGGAGTAAGAGTACATTATAATAGTAGAATGCTAAGTGTACCACTCTGTCTTTGCAACCTATTTCACAACGGTGACCTCACCATAACCCTGCAGATAAGGTAACTCATCAACCTTATCCTCAGTCTCACAAAGGATAAAACTAGCTGAAATTATGAGAAAAAATTACAACCAACCAAGACAAGTTGATAGCCAGGGCTCCTCACATTGTGCTCCAGGTTTGTTTTATAGACTGTTCTCACAATACTTGCTACTGCTTTCTACACTTTAAAGTGGGAGCTGAGAGATGGGAGGTTTAATCCTGTAAGGAACACTTCTTGTAAGACATGAGAAAAGCCACATGAACTTAAAAAATATAAGACTGCATGTCAGTTGTACCGGCCTTTCATGGCTTTGCTGCCTGTAGCCTGAGTGGTCTCAAGCTGGTCACTTGTACTCCCTGAGTCTGAAATGTGGTTTGGATAACCTTAAGCTTTCATACTGTTCACGGGGTTCTCAAAGCAAGAATACTGAAGTGGCATGCCATTCCCTTCTCCAGTGGACCATATCTTGTCAGACCTCTCCACCACAAAGCATCTGATTTGGATGGCCCTACATGGCATGTCTTAGTTTCATTGAGTTAGACAAGACTGTGGTCTGTGAGATCAGATTGGCTAGTTGTCTGTGATTGTGGTTTCAGCCTGTCTGCCCTCTGATGCCCCTTTTCAGTGCCTACCATCTTATTTGGGTTTCTCTTACCTTGGACGTGGGTATCTCTTCACAGCTGCTTCAGCAAAGTGCAGCCACTGCTCCTTACCTTGGACATGGGGAAGCTCCTCTCAGCTGCCGCCCCTGACCTTGGACATGGGGAAGCTCCTCTCGGCCACAGAAGCATGGCGGCTGTGATGGTGCAGAATAATCACGATGGTGTGATCACTCACCTAGAGCCAGACATCCTGGAATATGAAGTCAAGCGGGTCTTAGGAAGTATCACTACGAACAAAGCTAGTGGAGGTGATGGAATTCCAGTTGAGCTATTTCAAATCCTGAAAGATGATACTGTGAAAGTGCTGCACTCAATATGCCAGCAAATTTCAAAAACTCTGCAATGGCCACAGGACTAGAAAAGGTCAGTTTTCATTCCAATCCCAAAGAAAGGCAATGCAAAAGAATGCTCAAACTACTGCACAATTGCACTCATCTCACACGCTAGCAAAGCAATGCTCAAAATTCTCCAAGCCAGGCTTCATCAATATGTGAACCGTGAACTCCCTGATGTTTAAGCTGGTTTTAGAAAAGGCGGAGGAACCAGAGATCAAATTGCCAACATCTGCTAGATCATCAAAAAAGCAAGAGAGTTCCAGAAAAACATCTATTTCTGCTTTATTGACTATGCCAAAGCCTTTGACTGTGTGGATCACAATAAACTGTGGAAAATTCTGAAAGAGATGGGAATACCAGACCACCTAACCTGCCTCTTGAGAAATCTGGATGCAGGTCAGGAAGCAATAGTTAGAACTGGACATGGAACAACAGACTGGTTCCAAATAGGAAAAGGAGTGCGTCAAGGCTGTATATTGTCAGCCAGCTTATTTAACTTATATGCAGAGTACATCATGAGAAACACTGGGCTGGAAGAAGCATAAGCTGGAATCAAGATTGCTGGGAGAAATATCAATAACCTCAGATATGCAGATGACACCACCCTTATGGCAGAAAGTGAAGAAGAACTAAAGAGCCTCTTGAAAGTGAAAGATGAGAGTGAAATAGTTGCTTAAAACTCAGCATTCAAAAAACTAAGATCATGGCATCCAGTCCCATCATATCATGGCAAATAGATGGGAAACAGTTGAAACAGTGGCTGACTATATTTTTCTGGGCTCCAAATCACTGCAGATGGTGATTGCAGCCATGAAATTAAAAGACGCTTACTCCTTGGAAGAAAAGTTATGACCAACCTAGACAGCATATTAAAAAGCAGAGACATTAATTTGCCAACAAAGTCCATCTAGTCAAGGCTGTAGTTTTTCCAGTAGTTATGTATGGATGTGAGATCTGGACTATAAAGAGGGCTGAGCACCTAAGAATTGATGCTTTTGAACTGTGGTGATGGAGAAGATTCTTGAGAATCCCTTGGACTGCAAGGAGATCCAACCAGTCCATCCTAAAGGAGATCAGTCCCAAGTGTTCATTGGAAGGACTGATGTTGAAGCTGAAACTCCAATAGTTTGGCCACCTGATGCGAAGAGCTGATTCATTGGCAAAGACCTTGATGCTGGGAAAGATTGAGGGCAGGAGGAGAAGGGGACGACAGAGGATGAGATGGTTGGATGGCATCACCGACTCAATGGACATGGGTTTGGGTGGACTCTGGGAGTCGGTGATGTACAAGGAGGTCTGGCATGCTGTGGTTCATGGGGTCACAAAGAGTAGGACATGACTGAGCGACTGAACTGAACTGAACCTTAAGCTTTTTTCCAGTTCTAAAGAAAATCTCTGAAGAAGTTTTGGAAAGCTTGTCTGCATCCTAAATAGCATTAGTATTCTGGAAAGTGTGGACAAATCATAAACATTTATCTCAGGAAACAAGAATTGATGGATTTTATTTTCTAGGAACACAGAAAAGCCTAGAGGAGACAGCACACACCTGAAATGTCAGTGGATACTTGATCACAAACCCATTAACATTTGTGCCATTCCTGTTCCTGCTGGCCTGGCAGCCTGAAGGTATATTTCTGTGCACTAGAGAGAATGGACCAGTATAATCATGAAAGGATGCTCCATGCCAATGCTACTTTCCAAAAGAGAAAATTAAATGAACCCTTATTGAAAGCAAATTAGCCTCTGGACTTAATTACAAAATGAAAATGGTATTTACTAATTTCTGGTCACATATACACACTTGTCATTCAGTCGCTCAATCAGGTCTGACTCTTTTTGACCCCATGGAATGTAGTACACCAAGATTCCCTGTCCTTCACTATCTCCCAGAGTTGGCTCAGACTCATCTCCATTAAATCGGTGATGCCATCCAACCATCTCATCCTTTGTCACCCCTTCTCATCCTGCCCCCAATCTTTCCCAGCATCAGGGTCTTTTTCAATGCACACTTGAGTGAGAAAAAAAAATCATTAGGCATGTAAGAAGTAAGTTTTCAGGCTCTTTGGCTGTGGGAAGCTGCAGGGGAGAACAAATTAGNACACTTGTCATTCAGTCGCTCAATCAGGTCTGACTCTTTTTGACCCCATGGAATGTAGTACGCCAAGATTCCCTGTCCTTCACTATCTCCCAGAGTTGGCTCAGACTCATCTCCATTAAATCGGTGATGCCATCCAACCATCTCATCCTTTGTCACCCCTTCTCCTCCTGCCCCCAATCTTTCCCAGCATCAGGGTCTTTTTCAATGCACACTTGAGTGAGAAAAAAAAATCATTAGGCATGTAGGAAGTAAGTTTTCAGGCTCTTTGGCTGTGGGAAGCTGCAGGGGAGAACAAATTAGTAACTTTTGTTTTTCAAATTTGGGCACATACAGTGGGATAGAGAAATGCCTCAGAGGTCTTTATAATGAAGTGTGATCTCTAAGTTACCAGTCATACTCCCTTTCTGTCTTTCAGGGAGCATTATTCTAACTTTAGGCTTCTCCCCATTATTGAGTGAGCTCTCAGACATCAGGGCCCAATCAGGAAAACATTTAACTTGTCCCTGTGGGTAGAAGTTGGGGGAAATGTAAGGAGAAAGCACTAAATAATTAAAACGAAGATGACCATTTCTACAAGACATAACAATAAAAAGCCATAAAATGGAGGGATTGAGAGAACTATTTAATCGCTAAGTTGTGTCTGATTCTTTGCAAGCCCACAGACTATAGTCCTCCAGGCTCCTCTGTCTATAGTATTTTCCAGGCAAGAGTATTGGGATGGATGACCATTTCCTTCTCCAAGGGCTCTTCACAACCCAGGGACTGAACCCGCATCTCTTGCATTGCCAGATTCTAAGCCACCAGGGCTGAGAGAATACATTTTATGAAATTTGGACCAGTTTTGTCATCTTTTAAAATTGGTACTTTGGGGTAAAATAGTGAAACAACGAATCACATAGTCCAAAGCATATTTCCTTCATGGTTGCCACATGACTTGTGTCCCAGGCTGGTAGATAAGAAATTGGCAGTTTCCCTTTGCTTTGATGAGATTGGTCCACTGTCTATGAACCAGAGTAGAACTGTGTTGGGCGGAGGTCGTGGTGATGAGTCTGTGCAAGGATTGTTTTACTTGGGTCTTTTTTTTTTAACATGGCACCCAGAAGCCTCTTATGAAGAATTCAAACTAAGGGAAGTAGAGTTGATACACACCAATCTGGTTCTAAGATAGTGGACCAGGAGAGGAAGTTGACTTTATGGATTATGTGGGGACCATATTGTCAGCTAGGCTAATTTAAGCTCTTGGAAGAGGAGCTTTTCTAAAAGTGACAATAAAAATTAAGTAATAAAAAAGCCCATCTATTATATTAATGAAATTATCTGATATATATTTTATTAAGAATAGACTTTTTAAAGCAGTTGAAGGTCACAACAAAACTGAGAGGAAGGTACAGATATTTCCGCATTACTCCCTGAACCCACACAAATAAGGTCTACACCATTATCAACATCCCCCATGACAGTGGTACATTTGTTATGATTGCCCAATCTACACTGACACATCATAATCAACCAAAGTCCATAATTTAACTCTATTTCACTTCTAGTGTTGTACATGCTATGAATTTGGACAAAGTTTAATGACATGTATACATCTTTATATCAATAGTACCAGAGTGTATTCATTGCCCTAAAGGTCTAATGTTTTTAAAGTGGCAAGTCTTATCACTTCAGATCCTATGTAAAATGGCATAAAGATAAAAAGAGTGTATGGGATTTTCCTGGTGACTCAGAGGTAAAGAATCCGCCTGCCAATGCAGGAAACACAGATTTGATCCCGGATCCAGGAAGATCCCACATGCCTCAGAGCAAGTAAGCTCATGCAGCACAATTATTAAGCTTGTGCTCTAGTTCCTGGGAGCCGCAACTACTGAGCTCTTGAGCTGCAACTAACGAAGCCTACGTGCCCTAGACAGAAGCCACACTTCTCTCTAGTGTTCTTGTGCCCTTCCACAACAAGAGAAGCCACCACAATGAGAAGCCCGTGCACTGCAGCTGCAGAGTAGCCCCTGCTCACTGCAACTAGAGAAAAGCTCACGCAACAACAAAGACCCAGCATAACCAAAAATGAACAAATAAATAAAAATATTTTTAAAAAAGATAAAAAGAGTGCAATTAAGTAGACTGATATGTAAATGGAATAATAAGAGGTAAGGGAGCATGTACAGTTGGTGCTCCTGTGTGAGCTTCGTGGATCTCATTGGTTTCAGCCAGAGGCCTTTGGGAATCCACCTGGAAGGAAGAAAATGGTAACCATGCATGGAAACTCAAAGAACCACTTCATAATTCCAGGAAAGATACTCTCTAGGGACCCCTAGAGGAATCTGAAAGGGCTGGAGTCGGAAATACACTTTTTGGGTTATGTGAAACAAAACCAGAATTTTACCCTCAACTGCTGTGGTTATATAAGCAAGGAGCAGATAATCTTTATGCAAGTTTATGATCTATTTTCTCCATGATGCCATAATCCTGTTGCTTTTTTCAACCAGGCAATAAAACAGTTTTAATGAAACCAATAAAAAATGATTCCCCCTGCAAACATCTGGTAATCCTCAGCTCACGACCCAAGGCCCTGCAGTTCTGGGTTACTGAGTAGGGGAATTCATTCGTGTTATGGTAAATGCAAAGGGGATTCCCCAGTGTTCTCTGATGGCGACAGAATCATATTAAGAACCACAAATAAAAATAGCAGCCTAATTAAAACATAATGTAAAAGTTAAGAAGTTCAAACCTCAGCTTGTTCTATTGTTTATCCTGATGTCTCTTGAGGGGAGAAGTGTCAAACATTCTGCTTTTTAAAGAAATCTCATTTTAATGTTTTAAATTAAATGCAGGCTATTTTTGTGGAATTAGCACAACTTTGAAGTAATGAGAATTATGCTACTTCGATTTGCTTCTTCCCTGAAGATTTTCTAAAAATAATATGGCATATCCACATTACATTACTGGTGCCAGGTCATTCACCCAGTGCCAGGGTTTGGGGTAATTGAAGGGGGTGCAGAGGCCCCCATGTGTATCACATGAGGTGTTTTTGTGACCTATAGAGTGTCTACCATTCTGTGGACTCTGGTCAGGTCTCTGGTTCAGGATTACCATGCAAATTTCATAGGAATTTACTAGCCTCAACATTAGAAGATCTTCATTTTTTGCTTTTTTGTTTCACTTACTTTTTATCATCATTGCCACACTCATAACTAACAGGGCAAGAGGAGGCAATCTTGATGCTTACCTGGTTCAGGAGATTTGTCTTGTTTGGTGTATCATGATATACCAGTAAGTTCAGCATTCAGCATTTCTCCCCACTTTTTTCTTAACCTGAGGCATAAAACACATAGAATGAGGCAAATTGAAGTGTATGTTTAAATGAGTTTGTGTATATGCATACACTTGTGTAAACACTACAGAGATTAAATACAGGACGTTTCCTGATGCCACTTGCTGGTTAATGCTATCATCCCAGAAGTAACTATTTTCTGTTTTCTCTACATACAGAAAATATTCCTTTGTATATGACTTTCTTCTCTCAATACCAGGTTTGTGACATTTATCCAGGTTGTTTCATTCATGAACAGTTTGATTTTTTAATTTGCCATGTCATATTCCACTGGGTGAATCCACCACATTTATTTATTCTCAGTTAATAGATTGCTTCCAGTTTATGACTTTTATTTACAAACCTACTCTAAACACTCATGTATATATCTTTTAGTGGATGGACATAAGCGTTCACTTCTCTTCAGTGTTTAACCAAGACTAGGATTGCTAGGGTGTAGATAGTTATGGGTTTAGTTTACTAGTTAACATTTGCAAAGTGAAACTTTTAATTGATCTTTGTTCTCACTAATGTTTAGTATTTTCCTTTTTTTAATTTTTAATTTAAAAATTTCTATAAACTTACAGGAAGCTATAAAACTTGTACAGAGGGGTTCTGCCTACCCTTTAACCAGTTTCCCTTGGTATGTACATATTATGTAACCATAGTACAATATCACAACCAGGAGATGGATGTTACTTTCATATAGAGACAGTTATATAGTTTCATATAATTTTTAAATTATTTATTTATTTATTTGGCTGCACCGGCTCTTAGTTGCAGCACACTGATCTTTCAGTTAAGGCCTGCAAACTCTTAGTTGTAGCATGTGGGATCTAGTACCATGACCAGGGATGGAATCTGGGCCCCCTGCATTGGGAGTGTGGAGTCTCAGCCACTGAACTACTAGGGAAGTCCCCATATCATCTTAATTACATATGTATATTTGTGTAGCCAGCACCCCAGTTAAGAAGTAGAACTATTCCAACACCACAAAGATCTTCCTTCTGCTATTCCTTTACAGCCACAACCAACCCTTTTCCCTTCACCATCCCTAATTCTTGGTACCCACTAGTCTGTCATCCATTTCTATAGTTTTTTCATTTTAAGAATGTAAGATGAATGGAATCCTACAGCAATGACTTTTGAGACTGGCCTTTATCAGTCAGGATAACGTCCTTGAGATCCATCCAATTTACTGCATGTATCTATGGTAGTTCCCTTTTACTGTGGAATAGCATTCTGGGACAGGACATGACCTCATATTCTAAGGTACTAGTCCAACAAAGGAGAGAAGCTGTAGTTGCAAATGGTAAATGTAATCTGACTTGGATAATTTTCATCAAAACTCATAGAAGTCATGAAAAATAAGCAAAAGATGATGGTGATGATGGCAACAACAATCAGAAATGTTCGACTGAAAAAAAATCTGTTACAAACCCCTGCCGGGGTCCAGCCCCAGTGGATCCAGGGTAATTTGAAGTGGGGACAGCGTGGGTGAGGAAAAACTTATTTATTTATTAATATAAGATTAGATTAGGAAGAAATAGTGTAGTAGGAAAATTAAGTGGAGAAAAGAGGCTGAGTAACTTGGTTTACGTGGAAAGCCAATAAAGTTCCAGACAAAGAACTTGCACCATCTATGTTAGGCTGCTGGCATCCTCTTGAATAGCGGGGCATGCCCCACCTTGGGCTCCCTCTCTCGTGGATCTTAGAAGCTGGGGCAAGTAAGTAGACATGGCGAGCCTCCACGCCCCAGATGGGAATTCAGCCAGTAAAGGAGTAAAGAGAGACACGGGGGAAACCAGTCCTTCCAATGACTGGCCTGGCCTCTATTGTCTAGAAAGGGCTTTTATACCTTTTTGATTGTACATAGAGATCAATGGGTAATATAAAATTATGCAGCGTTAGCAGCCCAGACTCTTATCAAAACCAGGCTTTTCTCTCTGCATACCTAGTTGTATACACAAATCTTAGGTGCTTTACATCACTTCCGGCCAAAAGGGCCAATTAACATTTTACAGCCTTTTTTTTCTGATAAGGGTTTGTCAACTAGAAGACTTATTTGTGTTGTTCTTCTCAAAGTCTGGTGCCACTCTCAGAAATCACTAAATAAAGTTACATTCTTACATAGCAAAGATACAGCAATTTATAACAAGTAAAAGGAGTACAGTGATTTATAGCAAAAGAAAAGTAATTAACTCAAAAGTCTAGTGTTGCTAACATCAAAACTACTATATACCTTTTTCCATATCCCGATTACATTGATTAACATCCTCCCAGGTGCCTAAAAGATAAAGAATATGGAGGCCTGGCAGCAATCATTGAGTCAACAGTGAAATCCATCACCAATATGATTTTTAGCTCTTTAGAAAAGGCTCTGTATCTTTAAGATGCTTTAAGCTTTTTGCCTCTCATGGTTGGGGGGCTGTAAGCAATTCACAAGCTGTAAAAAGTCCAGGGTAACCTGTTAGGCAAGCTAGAGAGTTATCAGAGGGGGTTTTAAACCAAGACATTCTTTTGCAGGAGACTGAAGCCCTGAATTAACTTTTTCCAGAGAGTGTCAGAAGAGTGGAAAAGTACAATACAATAAGGCAAGCAGATTCTTATTTTGGGGGTACATGCTCAGGAAATACCAGGGGGAAACCCTGAGGCTTGACTTACCTTGCCCATCAGGCCTCTCGACCTTGTCATGGGTGGGATTCCTCACGCTGGCTCCCGGCAAACCCCTATTGAGTTGTTACCAATGTCCACATCAAGAAAAGTCCTTTTAACCTAAGTTCTTGACATTTCCTAGAGATAAAGTTAAAGAATGAGAAATGGAGAGAGATTCTAAATGTGATGTCAGATTTGAGGATGCTCTCTAGCTTACATTAGATGGCTGGCAAGGACCCAGAGGGATGGTACAGGGAGGGAGGAGAGAGGGGGGTTCAGGATGGGGAACATGCGTATACCTGTGGATAATTCATGTTGATGTATGGCAAAACCAATACAATACTGTAAAGTAATTATCCTCCAATTAAAATAAATAAATTTATATTAAAAAAAATAATGGCAATGACAAATTTATTGGTTTGATGAAACTTATTCTGTTACAAAGATGCTTTAGATATTTTATTTCCCTTTTATCAATAAGCCAATTAGGGAGATGTTATGATTGTCGAAGTGTAAAAAATGAGGAAATTGAAGCACCATGGGTTAAATAATTCACTCCAGGAACATAGGAAGTGGTGGTGTTAGATTATATTATACATGGTGTTAGCTGAGGCTATGATTATCTGGGCTTACTTACAGGTCTTCCAGTCTATGCCAGCTTTGACTAGGAGCTTGCTGGGATTGTCAGTCAGGGTATCTCAATTTTCCTCTGTATACCTGCTTCATGGGGCTTGAGATCCAACAGTACGGTGGCAAAGGAAATATTTCAAGCATGAATGCTAAAGACGCAGGTATCTTAACGTTCAGTCATTGAAATTAGATAGCATTACTTCCACCACATTTCATGATGGACAAAGAATTTGTACTTGCTTTTAGTTTACTCTAAGTGGGCTACAGTCCACAGGTCGCAAAGAGTTGGACACATCTGAGCAACTTCACTTTCACTTTCACTAAGTATTGACTAACTCAAACAAGAAAACGATCTGAGGCAACCGTTGCTTTAATAATTCAGGACTGTTTCTTAAAATATTTTTCAAAATTTTAAATTGGAGAAGAGTTCCTTGATAATGTTGTGTTGGTTTCTGCTGTACAACAATGTCAATAAGCTATAATTACTGTATTAGATCCTTGCATCTGATCTGATATTTGGTATCACTTCATTTTATCTTAGCCAACAAAGTCTGATATTTAAAAATAGAGATTTAATTATTCAGTACAATTTCATGAATAGAATTAAGATTTCAAAATATATTATTGTCTAAGGTGAATTTTAGAAAAATCACAGCTTCACAGTGGCATCACATATGGACTTCTCATCAGTTGATCCTCTACTCTCTAACACCCCTAAAGGGATATCGGGGTCCTTGAGGGACCTTGTGATGTTTGAAGCAGGGCTACTAAGTATTGGAACTGATTTTTGAAAACCATATTCAGAACTTAGTCATGCAAATAGTGCTGTTCCTATGTAAGTAATTATCTTGGAACTTCAAAATTATTCCAATAATACTGCCTTATTAAAAAAAGAATTTCTGAAGCAATTATTCTGGAATTGATATGAGAGTCTGTAACACTCACTTTGAAAATCCTTGCCTGTTATTTTTTTTCTTTTTTTTTTTTCCTTTGAGTGTGANTTTCTTTTTTTTTTTTTCCTTTGAGTGTGACTAATTTTTTAAGTGCTATTAGCCAAACAGACCTGTCTGATGAATGTGATGTGGGGTCAAACTAGGACTGCTGGTTTTGATTCTAAACAAGATTTAATGACAAACTAATTAGGAATGATGTTCTTGTTGCTTATAAATTGGCTTCTGATAAGCAGTTCCAAGAAAACATCAAACATGTTTTAAGTAGTATCTCCCTATTAAACCTGTGTGCCTTTCAGAGAGTCCACTTTGAAAAAGGTGGCACGCATTTGGATGTGTAAGTTCTGGTATACTTATTCAAAAAAGCAGATGGGCTACTTTATCTTTATCTTATGGCTATGCCCTCCAATATTCTTGCCTGGAGAATTCCAAGATCAGAAGAACCTCGTGGTCTACAGTTCATGGGGTTGAAAAGAGTCAGACATGACTGAGCAACTAACCCTTTCACTTTCTTATATAACTTACAGTCTGATATTATGTTTTTCTTATGTATATAATATCAAATTTTATACATATATAGTGATTTTAACTTTTAAAAATTTTTAAAATCTTTACAAGGAAGTCACAAACATAGTATTTCATGACTATATTATTCAGTTTAGAAATGAGGAAATCAAGTTACAGAGAATTTAAGAGCCTTTTTTAAAAAAAGAAGTAATAGATGATAAAGGCCAGAACCATAATAAAATCAGTATTTTTTCCTTCATATTGCAGCATTAGTTCTTTTTATGGCATGGTATCTGAAACAGTGGAAGAAGGTAGATATTTCATAAAGATGTTTGGATCTTAAAGAATAAATTAAAATAAAACAAATATATTTTTTTCAGAGAAGCATTAAAAAAGTATTTGCAGGGTTGATCTGAACCATTAACTAATTTTTCTCATAAGAATCTCAGTTAATTCAGTAAATTATTCCATTTCCATCACCTTAGGTTCAAAGGATTTTCTCCTTGTTTCTAATTAGAGTAGTCTAAACAAGATGCTTTGTGGCCTTTTAAAGAAGGGCATTGTAGTTTTCTAAGCACTACGCCCAGGGTCAATGGTACCTGCACCCATGTCAATCTGCAAACTCACTGCTGTTCGATTAATGACTGTGAAAAAAGAAATCCACAGCCTGACAGAATCCCCAGGAACAAGTCCCTTTCTCAGGAGGAGAAATGACCTGTGACCATGAATGGCTGGGCCACTGTGTTTTACAACCCCTTGACCTGTCTTAAGTACTTCAGCAACTTCCCACTGACCTCTGCATGCTTATCAGCAGAGTAAAAAACACAGTTCATTGTGATAAGCCCTAGGACAGAAGATGTTCCTACAGTCATGGATGAAGCTCTTGTCCAAGCATTGCCTGCAATTCTGGTTTAAATAAAGGATGAAAGTTTCTGAAGAACATTAGCCTACAAGAACTGCAACCAGGGGTCTTTCCTAGTGGTCAAGTGGTTAAGAATCTACCTGCTAATGCAGAGGGCACAAGTTCCATCCCTGGTCCCAGAAGATCCCACATGCTGGGGGGCAACAAGCCCCTGTGCCACAACTACTGAAGTCCATGTGCCTTAGAGTCCTTGCTTGGTGACAAGAGAAGCCATCGCAATGAGAAGCCTGCACACTGCAACTGGAGAGTAACCTTCCTGATCACCGCAACTAGAGAAAGCCCATGTGCAGCAATGAAGACCCAGCACATTCAAAAAAATATATGAATAGATAACATAAACTAGAAAGAATTGCAACTGGAGAACTTCAAATCTTTTTTCTTCTCTCTTTAAGTGTACGTTCAGCTGTCTATCACCCTTATGGGTCATCCAAGATGGAGGCCTCAGAATTCTGCTAGACCTTGCTTTTCCATATGGCACGACTGAATAATTTCTGTTGTCCATCCTGTCCTCCCAGATAACAGTCTGTCTTCCTGTTTAGTTCAGCATGGTTGGAGTTTCAGGTGCAGTAAAGGAGGATAAAATGAAACAGGTGGTCTTTCTCCTCTGTGAAAGTGTTCCAAAGATGGGAAACTTTGGCAAAATTGCTCTCCTTTTTCTTTTTTAAACAGAGCAAAATTCTTATATAATGACAAATTCTGGTTTCTAGACTGTAAACAGTAGGAGGAAATGTNCTGTAAACAGAAGGAGGAAATGTCTCAGGTTGTCTGTTGGCAGAGACATGTTCAGGTTTCTTCTATATGAAGAAAAGAGCAGACAGTTTCCAAGAAAAACAAAAACAGAAAAAATGGCTGTAGACTGTGGCACACTGAGTTCCAAAATTCTGTTTCTAAGCCCCTTGAAAGGTCAGAGCTCTAAAATCTGTTGTTCGGTTAAATCAAGACTTGGAGGAGCCAGAATTTCTAAAATGGAATTTGTGTAACATGTAGATCAGAGGGTATAGTCGCTCCAAAAATGGAAACACATATCTACATGTGGGTATATCTAGGGCACGTGGACATGGATTCAGAAAGGAAGATTATTAAAATGCAACAATTTCTTCCAAGCCCTCAGTAGATCAGTTAAAGATTTGATTAGTGTGGGACTTAGGTATTATAAAAAACCAAACCACAAAATAAGTCCTATAATCCTGAAATCCAAGTGAATAGAACTCTTTTCACATGTATGTAGGTTCTTTATCCAAACAAAATGTTGTTTTTAAGAGAAACTTTCTTTTTAAATTTTTAAAAATTATTATTATTATTTGTTTTATTTTTACATTGTTGTGTTGGTTCTGCCATACAGCAACACAAATTGGCCATAATTATATACACATCCCTTCCCTCTTGAGCCTCTTTCCCCTTCCCCCATCCCATCCCTCTAGGTCATCACAGAGCACCAGACTGGGCTCCCTGTGGAAGGCAGACAGTGGGACACATGGAGAAAGTATCATCAAAATATATACACTATCAGGTGTAAGATGGATAGCTGGTGAAGAGCAGTTTTGCTTTTTAAGAAGTATGCTGAGAACAGGGTGGATAAATACGAGAACACTGAGAGATGGAAGAGTGATGACCCAAGCTTCTATAGTTGTATTAACTTTATTTTTCAAATAAAACATTGTTTTTTAGAAGGAGAGATTAAGTTAGTGAGGACTGGAACGCTTAAGTGTATTAAGTAGGAGGAAGATAGGAGACAAGGAAAAGATAGGAAGAGGTCCTGCTCCTGTCACATACTCAGTGATAATTAGCCATTTTTCTGTACTAAGACCGCAGTCCTTTCCAAATGGGAAACCATGGCCTCAGTAATTGCAAACATGCCTGTCACTGAAGCTGCTGATAAAAGTTCTTGGCATTCAGCAATAGAGAATTCTCTTACATTCATTTACTTATTTTTGGCTACACTAGGTCTTTGTTGCTGTGCAGGCTTTCTCTAGTTGTGGCACATGGAGGCTACTCTCCATTGTGGTGCTTGGGCTGCTCGTGGTGGTGGCTTCTCTCACTGTAGAGCACAGACTCTAGCATGCTTGGGCTTCAGTAGCTGCGGCTCCTGGGCTCTAGAGCCCAAGCTCAATAGCTGTGGTGCATGGGTTTAGCTGCTCCACAGCATGTGGGATCTTCCTGGATCGGGCTAGAATCTGTGTCTTCTGCATTGGCAGGTGGACTCTTTACCAGTGAGCTACCAGGGAAGCCCCAGAGAATTCTTTTTTTTTTTTTTTTTTAGAAGAGCCAGTAATCAGGCTGGGCTAATTTTTCTAATTTAGTTCCCTTGTTTTTGTTGTTGTTTAGTCCTTAAGTCGTGTCTCTTTTTTTTTAATATAAATTTATTTATTTTAACTGGAGGTTAATTACTTTACAATATTGTGACTCCGTGGACTGCAGCCCACCAGGCTCCTCTGTCCATGGAATTTCCTAAGCAATAATATTGGAATGGGTTACCATTTCCTTCCTGAAGGAATCTTCTCCATCCAGGGGTTGAACCTGTGTCTCTTGCTTGGCAGGTAGATTATTTACCACTGAGCCACCCAGGAAGAAAATTTAGTTCTATTACATCATGCCTAAAGAGAGAAAAAAAAACATGAGTAGGGCCATGGTGTTTGTCCTTAAAGGACTCTTATGGCACCACACTTTATTTCATTTTTTAAAACTGGTTTTAAAATTTAGGATTTTATATATGGCTCAAAAATTACAGAAACTGAGAGGAAAATACTGTGAAATACTCTCTAAACCCTGGGCAGTGGTGGAGGTGACAGTTGTCTTGGTCTCATTTTTTTCCTCTGCTTCATTCTTCCCTATTCTCATCCTTACTGGGGGAAGGATTTTTAGCACAACACACTGCAGGATTTGCCTGGTAACACCTCAAATGACTATGGCTTGACATCTACAGACTGTGGGGCAACAAACCCTTGTTATAGGTCTGAGGCTGTCACTTCAGGCAGATGCGTGGACCAGGGCATGTACGTAGCTGTGGAGAGATGCAAAGGCTCCAAGAGGACAGCATGGCTTGCACACCTGAAGCTCTGTGGTCATGTGGCCCATTGTACAACCCTGAGACTGATGGTGTGCATTTGGTTTCACTGGGGTGGTCTTCTGCACATTTCCAGGCTAGACTCCGTGCAGAACTCTTCTAGTCTTATACGTACGTAAGTTCTGTTGTATATAGCTTTGACCTTGAAGGGGACAAGTTGAGCTTCCACAAGTCTGATTTGGTGTTCAGTCAAACCCTTAGATCTTAACTTCCAGAATTCCTTCTTTGTACTTTCAATAAATTAACCTTATATGATTTAGCCAAGGTTCTGTCTGTCATCAATCTAATCCTGCTCCTGACAGTTGTCAACATGCTGATAACCTGTGCATCTGGATTTCTCTAAAATAGGCAACAAAAACTAGCAAGAGAGGGGTGGCTTGTCTTGTTGGTACTTTGCTTTGAAGAATGTGGGGCTCCACATTCTTTTTTAGGAAAAAGCCAGGACTACAGTGCCCTAGCCAGGGTATTACCAGGAAATAGGGCCCTTGGACTATAAAAATGAAGAGTAATATGGAGAAGAAACTTTGAAAGGAAGCTTGAGTTGTGAAATAGCAGAGGGATAGCAAGGTCAACAGCAGAGAATTATAGGTGTCCAGCAGAGGCTGACTCTGTTAATTGAATTCTTCCTGATGGAAATGGGAAGACAATATTTTGCATCATCCAGAGACCCCTAGACTTGTTCATGTCAAACTATAGCTTACCCTTCTAGTCACTGAGCCAATATGTTCTTCAAGATATTGGAGAAAAACTTAAATTAGAAAACATGAATCAGTTCTGTGTATTCTATCTTTTATCTCATTTAGCAATTTTACTAGAATAAACTTTTCACTTTGTTGATCTTTATTTTCTATTTCATTAATTTTTGCTTATCTAGCATGTGGCTTTCCTCTTTATATACACACTTTTAGGTGGTTGTTTCCCTTTTCACATCACGACTTGTCCAGATCTCTGGGACTCATCCAGTCCTCTGGTACAAGGCAGTACCCAGCTCTAATTTGCCACATGCTCTTCAGTATGTTAAGCTATCCAACCTTCTTGTAGAAACACATGTTGCTGACCCTTGGAATGGTTCACAATGAACAGGTTCCACAAGGTTTTTGCTGGGATGATAGTATTGCTCAAAATATAGTATCTTTTGACAGTGTCCAAAATGTGAAGCCCAAAGACTGTCCTTCCATGATATGTTAGAATTATTTTTTCATCATAAGGGATATGAGGGTAGACTTTTAAAGTGTTGCCACCAGTCTGACAAGTTTGGAGGATCTCAGCAGTGGAGGCAGCAAGTATTTCTTCTGAAGCTCGTTCTTGAGGTGGTTCCCAGGGTACCACCTCCTCTCTCATCAGTTCAGTTCAGTTCAGTCGCTCAGTCCTGTCTGACTCTTTGTGATCCCATGAATTGCACCACACCAGGCCTCCCTGCCCATCACCAACTCCTGGAATTCCCCCAAACTCATGTCCATCTAGTCGGTGATGCCATCCAGCCACCTCATCCTCAGTTGTCCCCTTCTCCTCCTGCCCCCAATCCCTCCCAGCATCAGAGTCTTTTCCAATGAGTCAACTCTTCACATGAGGTGGCCAAAGTATTGGAGTTTCAGCTTTAGCATCAGTCTTTCCAAAAAACACCCAGGACTGATCTCCTTTAGAATGGACTGGTTGGATCTCCTTGCAGTCCAAGGGACTCTCAAGAGTCTTCTCCAACACCACAGTTCAAAAGCATCAATTCTTTGGTGCTCAGCTTTTTTCACAGTCCAACTTTCACATCCATACATGACCACTGGAAAACCCATAGCCTTGACTAGATGGACCTTTGTTGGCAAAGTAATGTCTCTGCTTTTGAATATGTTATCTAGGTTGGTCATAACTTTCCTTCCAAGGAGTAAGCATCTTTTAATTTCATGGCTGCAGTCACTATCTGCAGTGATTTTGGATCCCTAAAAAATAAAATCTGACACTGTTTCCACTCTTTCCTCATCTATTTCCCATGAAGTGATGGAACCAGATACCATGATCTTCGTTTTTGAATGTTGAGCTTTAAGCCAACTTTTTCACTCTCCTCTTTCACTTTCATCAAGAGGCTTTTTAGTTCCTCTTCACTTTCTGCCATAAGGGTGGTATCATCTGCATATCTGAGGTTATTGATATTTCTCCCGGCAATCTTGATTCCAGCTTGTGATTTTCCAGCCCAGCATTTCTCATGATGTACTCTGCATAGAAGTTAAATAAGCAGGGTGACAATATACAGCCTTGATGTACTCCTTTTCCTATTTGGAACCAGTCTGTTGTTCCATGTCCAGTTCTAACTGTTGCTTCCTGATCTGCATATAGGTTTCTCAAGGGGCAGATCAGGTCTCTCATATACATACATTAAAGCTGCCTCCGTGAAGTGATGAGAAAATTCTTGATTATTTCTAATTTTCTCATTGTTTTTCAGGCAATTTGTATCACTTTGGTATAAAATTCTCTGTGTTACTTTTGAGAGCAAGAAAGATAAACTGGTTGTAAATCTTCAGTTTCCCAAAGAGATGGACACAAAGGCAATTCATTTTCTGTTATTACTATGTGCAATGCACAGAGCCCATGGGATTGTGAAAGAATAAGTACATATTATAAGTATACACTATACTTAAAACTTATATTCTGATGAGAAATAGTTATGTAGATGACATTAAAAGTGTTAAAAAAAACATAAACAAATTTCTGGGGGAAAACCTCCATGAATTGTGTGCATGCGTGTGTGCATGTGTACACATATATGCATAACTGTACTCCTGTCCTGAGGGTAGGGCTATTGATATGACATGGTAGGGAAGAATTTAAGCTCTTCAGAAGGATGGATATGCTTTTTAATATGTTGTCTAGGTTGGTCATAGCTTTTCTTCCAAGGAGCAAGCGTTTTTTAATTTCAAGGCTGTAGTCACCATCTGCAGTGATTAGGAGCCTGCAAAACTAGAATTCCAGGTGAGCTATTTCAAATCCTGAAAGATGATGCTGTGAAAGTGCTGCATTCAATATGCCAGCAACTTTGGAAAACTCAGCAGTGGCCACAGGACTGCAAAAGGTCAGTGTTCATTCCAGTCACAAAGAAAGGCAATGCCAAAAAACATTCAAACTACTGCACAATTGCACTCACTTCACATGCTAGCAAAGCAATGCTCAAAATTCTCCAAGCCAGGCTTCAACAGTATGTAAACCATAAATTTCCAGAAGTTCCAGTTGGCTTTAGAAAAGACAGAGGAATCAGAGATCAACTTGCCAACATCTGTTAGGTCATTGAAAAAGCAAGAGAGTTCCAGAAAAACAAAACAAAACAAAACAAAACTACTTCTGCTTTATTGACTATGCCAAAGCCTTTGACTCTGTGGATTATAATAAACTGTGGAAAATTCTGAAAGAGATGGGAATACCAGACCACATGACCTGCCTCCTGAAAAACCTGAATGCAGGTCAAGAAGCAACAGTTAGAACTGGACATGGAACAGCTGACTGGTTTCAAATAGGGAAAGGAGTATGTCAAGGTTGTATATTGTCACCCAGCTTATTTAACTTATATGCAGACTATACCATGTGAAATGCTAGGCTGGATGAAACACAAGCTTGCTGGGACAAATATCAGTAACCTCAGATATGCAGATGCCCCACTCTTATGGCAGAAAGCAAAGAGCTAATAAAGGGCCTTTTGGTGAAAGTGAAAGAGGAAAATGAAAAAGCTGGCTTAAAACTAAAAATTCAAATAACAAAGATCATGGCATCCAGTCCCATCACTTCATGGCAAATAGATGGGGAAACAATGTAAACAATGACAGACTTTATTTCCTTCGGCTCCAAAATTACTACAGATGGTGATTGCAGCCATGAAATTAAAAGTCGCTTGCTCCTTGGAAGGAAAGTTATGACCAACCTAGATAGCATATTCAAAAGCAGAGACATTACTTTGTCGACAAAGGTCCATCTAGTCAAAGCTATGGTTTTTCCAGTAGTCATGTATGGTTGTGAGAGTCGGACTTTAAAGAAAGCTGAGCACTGAAGAATTGATGCTTTTGAACTGTGGTGTTGGAGAAGACTCTTGAGAGTCCCTTGGACTGCAAGAAGATCCAACCAGTCCATCCTAAAGGAAATCAGTCCTGAATATTCATTGGAAGGACTGATGCTGATGCTGAAACTCCAATACTTTGGCTACCTGATGTGAAGAATTGACTCATTGGAAAAGACCCTGATGCTGGAAAAGACTGAAGGCAGGAGGAAAAGGGGACAACAGAGGATGAGATGGTTGGATAGCATCACTGACTCTATGGACATGAGTCTGAGTAAGCTCCAGCAGTTGGTGATGGACAGGGAAGCCTGGTGTGCTGCAGTCCATGGGGTCACAAACAGCTGGACATGGTTGAGTGACTGACATGAACTGAAGGATGGATAATATTCATCAGATGAAGCTGGAGGAATAAGGCTTTCCAGATAGAGAGAATATGGCGCTAAAGCCAGGAACAGGAGAAATATGGTTCTAGAAACTGTATTTTGTTTATCCTCAAGATGTTTCAGGGCTTCCCTGGTGGCTCAGATGGTAAAGAATCTGCCTGCAATGTGGAAGACCTGGGTTCAATCCCTGGGTCAGGAAGAGCCCCTGGAGAAAGAAATGACAACCCCCTCCAGTATTCTTGCCCGGAATATTCCAAGGACAGAGGATCCTGGTAGGCTACAGTCCAAGGGGTTGTAAAGAGTTGTACACAACTGAGCAAATAACACTTTCACTTCACTTTCAGGATGTTTAACATAAAAGCCTCAGTACACACTGCAACACAGATTAAATATACTCACCAAACACACATGAGAAAGCTGAGGAAGAGGAAATCAGTTCTTCCAATTCTATATTACCTTCTTATTCATTTTCTAAGGAAATGATGTGTGTGCTGTCACTACAAAAATCTGGAGGAGGTATTCAGCCCAAATACTGTGCTCTCTGGGCCAACTCTGGGCCAGAGTAAAGGAAAAAGAGAAATGAAGTAATACTTATGGAGTAGCTTTCCATTAGATCTAGATAATTGCCAACATACTTCTATTTAATCAGCATAATGATTCATTTTATTGGCATCAGGGCTGTGATTCAAAGATTAACTTTAAAGATTTATTTATTTTTGGCTGCACTGGGTCTTTGATGTTACATACGAGTTCTCTCTAGTTTCGATGAGTGGGGCATACTCTTCACTGTGGTGCTCGGGGTTTCTCATTGCTGTGGCTTCTCTCCTTGTGGAGCATACACTCTAGGGTGCATGGGCTTCTGTAGTTGTGGCTCCTGGACTCTAGAGCACAAGCCCAATAGTTGTGGCTCATGGGCTTGGTCACTCCATGGCATGTGGAATCTTCCCAGACCAGAGATTAAACCCATGTCCCCTGCATTGGCAGGCACATTGTTTACCACTGACGCACCAGGGAAACCTCCAAAATTAAATTTATGCTCTGCTGGTCCCTACAAAAAAATCCACCAAACAAAGATAAATAAGCTTAATTTTTTTTTCATTTCAGTTGAGTATTAAAGGGTCAAATGGCTTCTCCTAGGCAAAGAAACAGGCAAAAAGTGCTCAGGCCAAGGAAACTAACTGGAAGACACAATGTGACTGGAGAGGCATGATGAAGTCAGATAGCTAAGACCCTATCATTTATTCATTTATCAATTCATTCATTGCACAAGTATTTGTTGAGCTCTTACAATGTGTAAGACATACTGCCCTGTGGACTCAGGATATAAGAGTAACCAGACAAACCAGATTTCTCTACTTACACACCTTACATTGTGGGTGAGTGAGTGAATTCGCTCAATCATGTCCGACTCTTTGTGACCCCATGGACTGTAGCCTACCAGGCTCCTCCATCCATGGGATTTTCCAGGCAAGAATACTGGAGTGGGTTGCCATGCACACAAATCAAAAGTTAATGAATAAGAAAGGAAAATGCTAGATAGTGGTGAAAAGTGCTGCACAAAAAACTATAAAATGCTAATCAGTAAAGCTAGATGGCTACTTTAGATTGCATTGAGTGGTTGGATGATCAAGGAAGATAATACACATAAGCTGAGAATTAAAGGCAAAATCAAAACAAAATACCAACATAAACAACCACAAACTTTTAGCTATGAGAAAGTCAGGATAAATAGAATTCTGGATGTAATATCCCTGAACTTAGACTCCTATTGATGAGCTCAAGGAACATAGAGAAACTAGGGTGGTCAGAGCATGGTGGGAAAAGGGAGAATGATATAAACTGAGGCCAGGTGAGCAAGCAAGAGGCAGATTATTTACAACTTCAAGAGAAGTTTCTATTTTAGTCTATGGGTAATGGGAAATCCCTGAAGAGACTTTAATTAGGATTGATTTCATATAACATTTAAAAAAATTAAAATAACTTTGAAATCTCTTTGTTGTGTAGAGAGTAAACCTAGAGAGGCTCAAGAATGACACGAGATCCCTGGGAGATCACTGCATCATACAAGAGACAGAATTGTCTGGAAGGCATAAGGTTGCTTAAGAGCTTGTGAGAAGAGCATGGGTCCAGAACCGAATCATTCATGCCAGTGGACTTCTGTACAAATCTACAAGACATGATGGTATAAAGAGTGCATGTGTGCTCAGTTGTGACTGAATCTTTGTGGTCCCATGGGCTGTAGCCCACCAGGCTTCTCTGTTCATGGGATTTTCCAAGCAAGAATACCAGAGTGGGTTGCCATTTCCTATTCCAGGGGATCTTCCCAACCCAGGGATCAAACCCATGTCTCTTGCATCTCCTGCACTGGCAGGTGGATTCTTTACCACTGGCACCACCTGGGAAGTCTGGTATAAAGAACCATGAGCTGCCAATCACTTGGAAGACAAGCTTTGTGCAGCAAGATGTTTCTTTCTTTCCGGAAAAGACCTTCTTTTTACTCCCCACCTTTTAAAAGACATTGATAGCCATTGAAGATTCTGAAAAATGCTCATAAAATAAAAAAATTTCTTGGGTGGTATCAATGGCAAATAATGATTGAAAACTAGGCCTCCAAGACAGAGCAGAGTTTCATCTGGATCCATGTGAAGAGAAACTGTGTAACAGCCAATTTCTCCATGACTAAATATTAGAAGAAATGTAAGCAACTGAGATTTTTATGGTCTTCACAATGTCACTTGACAGAGGCATAGCTTCAATTTTCCTCTGCTGCTCTCACAAAGCCATGGAGCATTGGAACGATTGCAAGGCACATTCAGCAGGGAAGTAAATTAATGGAAAGCTAAACTTCACTTTATTTTCTTTTTTTGTTGAAATCTTTTATTTTAAGGTAATGTAAGCTTGATATAAATCAAGATGGCTATTATAATAACAACATCAGTTCAATTCAGTTCAGTCACTCAGTCATGTCTGACTCTTTGTGACCCCATGAATCTCAGCACGCCAGGCCTCCCTGTCCATCACCAACTCCTGGAGTTCACTCAGACTCACGTCTATCAAGCCAGTGATGCCATCCAGCCATCTCATCCTCGGTCATCCCCTTCTCCTCCTGCCCCCAATCCCTCCCAGCATCAAAGTCTTTTCCAATGAGTCAACTCTTCGCATGAGGTGGCCAAGGTACTGGAGTTTCAGCTTTAGTATCATTCCTTCCAAAGAAATCCCAGGGTTTATCTCCTTCAGAATGGCCTGGTTGGATCTCCTTGCAGTTCAAGGGACTCTCAAGAGTCTTTTCAACCACAGTTCAAAAGCATCAATTCTTCGGTACTCAGCCTTCTTCACAGTCCAACTCTCACATCCATACATGACCACTGGAAAAACCATAGTCTTGACTAGACGGACCTTAGTTGGCAAAGTAATGTCTCTGCTTTTGAATATGCTATCTAGGTTGGTCATAACTTTTCTTCCAAGGAGTAAGCGTCTTTTAATTTCATGGCTGCGGTCACCATCTGCAGTGATTTTGGAGCCCAGAAAAATAAAGTCTGACACTGTTTCCACTGTTTCCCAATCTATTTCCCATGGAGTAATAGGACCGGATGCCATNCCATGAATCAAGGCAAATTGGAAGTGGTCAAACAGGAGATGGCAAGAGTGAACGTTGACATTTTAGGAATCAGTGAACTAAAATGGACTGGAATGGGTGAATTTAACTCAGATGACCATTATATCTACTACTGCAGGCAGGAATCCCTCAGAAGAAATGGAGTAGCCATGATGGTCAACAAAAGAGTCCGAAATGCAGTACTTGGATGCAATCTCAAAAAACGACAGAATGATCTCTGTTCGTTTCCAAGGCAAACCATTCAATATCACCATAATCCAAGTCTATGCCACAACCAGTAATGCTGAAGAAGCTGAAGTTGAATGGTTCTATGAAGACCTACAAGACCTTGTAGAACTAATGCCCAAAAAAGATGTCCTTTTCATTATAGGGGACTGGAATGCAAAAGTAGGAAGTCAAGAAACACCTGGAGCAACAGGCAAATTTGGCCTTGGAATGGGGAATGAAGCAGGGCAAAGACTAATAGAGTTTTGCCAAGAAAATGCACTGGTCATAGCAAACACCCTCTTCCAACAACACAAGAGAAGACTCTACACATGGACATCACCAGATGGTCAACACTGAAATCAGATTGATTACATTCTTTACAGCCAAAGATGGAGAAGCTCTATACAGTCAATAAAAACAAGATCTGACTGTGGCTCAGATCATGAACTCCTTATTACCAAATTCAGACTGAAATTGAAGAAAACAGGGAAAACTGCTAGACCATTCAGGTATGACCTCAATCAAATCCCTTATGGTTATACAGTGGAAGTGAGAAATAGATTTAAGGGCCTAGATCTGATAGATAGAGTGCCTGATGAACTATGAAATGAGGTTCGTGACATTGTTCAGGAGACAGGGATCAAGACCATCCCCATGAAAAAGAAAATAATAACAACATACATTTTCCTTAATCACCATCTGTTAAAAGTAATGTTACACTTTAAAACCTGAAGGAGAAAGGAATTGCATTTTACTTGTGTACAGTAGGATTTGATGTCATCTGACAAACTTTTGCAGTGAAAGAATATCTAATTCAGATATTCTTATAATTGCATAATATTTTATGAAGACATTTTTTAAAAGCTTCAAATAAGCTTCTAACATATTTTCAAAATCGTTATCGAATTTGTTACAGTATTGCTTCTGTTTTATGTTTTGACTTTTGGGCTACAGGGTATGTGGAATCTTAGTTCCCCAACCAGGGATGGAACCCACACCCCTTGCACTGGAAGGTGGTGGTCCAGTGGATAAGACTCCACACAGCCAATGCAGGGGACAAAGTATTCAATCCCTGCTCAGGGAACTGGGATCCCACATGACACATGGCATGGCAGATAAAAAGGAAAAAATAGAGATAAAAACCTACTGTGAAGAGACAAAGCAATGAATAAATCTAAACTTAGAGGTAATCTATCTATTGAAATTAGATGGGGATATTAAAATAAGTAGGATTAATATGTTAAATGCTGCAACATGGAAAAGGTAAAAACATGCTATAGCAGGTTGTGTTTTTAACCAAGAGATGGAAAGTATAAGAAAGAGTCAAATGCTAGAAATAAAAAGAATACAGAGATGAACAATGGATTTAGCAGGCTTATCAGTAGTTTCCATACAGCTGAAACAAGAATTAGTAAATTTGAAGAAATAGCTTAAACTGAAATTCAAATAAAAGTGAAATGAAAACAAGCTTAGCTTAGAGATACTACAGTTTTGGTTCCAGACCACTGCAATACGGTGAATATCGCAATAATGGGTGTCACAAGAATTTCCTGGTTGCTCAGTGCACCTAAGAGTTATGTTTATGCAAAAATAAACAAATGGGATATAATTAAACTTAAAAGTTTTTGCAAAATGAAGGAAACTATAAGCAAGGTAAAAAGGCAGCCTTCAGAATGGGAGAAAATAATAGAAAATGAAACAACTGACAAAGAATTCATCTTCAAAATACACAAGCAGCTCATGAAGCTCAATACTAGAAAAATGAAAGACCCAGTCAAGAAGTGGGTCAAAGAACTAAACAGACAATTCTCCAAAGAAGACATATAGATGGCTAATAAACACAAATAAGATGATCAACGTTACTCATTAACACAGAAATGCAAATCAAAACCACAGTGAAGTACCATCTCATGCCAGTCAGAATAGCTACCATCAAATGTCTATAAACAATAAATGCTGGAGAGAGTGTGGAAAAAAGGGAATCCTCTTACATTGTTGGTGGGAGTGCAAATTAGTAGCACCACCATGGAGAACAGTATGGAGATTCCTTAAAAAACTGGAAATAGAACTGCCATATGACCTAACAATCCCACTGCTGGACATACACACTGAGGAAACCAGAATTGAGAGACACACATACCCCAGTGTTCATCGCACCACTGTTCACAATAGCTAGGACATGGAAGCAACCTAGATATCCATCGGCAGACGAATGGATAAAGAAGTTGTGGAAGGAATGTGAAAGGAAGTTTTGTACATATACACAATGGAATATTATTCAGCTATAAAAAAGAATGAATTTGAGTCAATTCTAATGAAGTGGATGAAACTGTAGCCTATTTTACAGAGTAAAGTAAGTCAGGAAAAGAAATACCAATACAATATATTAATGCATATATATGGAATTTAGAAAGATGGTAATGATGACCCTATATGTGAGACAGCAAAAGAGACACAGATGTAAAGAACAGACTTTTGGACTCTGTGGGAGAAGGTGAGGGTGGGATGATTTGAGAGAATAGCATTGAAGCATGTATATTACCATATGTGAAATAGATGACCAGTGCAAGTTTGATGTGTGAAGCAGGGCACTCAAAGCCGGTGCTCTGGGACAACCCAGAGAGATGGGATGGGGAGGGAGGTGGGAGGGGGGTTCAGGATGTGGGGAAACATGTGCACCCGTGGCTGATTTATGTTGATGTATAGCAAAAACCACAATATTGTAAAGTAATTAGCCTCTAATTAAATTAAATACATTAATTTAAAAGTTATGTTTATGCTATACTGTAGTCTATGAAGTATGCAATAGCATTATGTCTAAAAAGCAGTGCAAATACCTTAATTAAAAATACTTTATTGCTGGGTCTTCCCTGGCGATTCAGTGGCCAAGGCTCTGTGCTTCTACTGCAGGTGTGTGTGTGCGTGCTCAGTCACTTCAGCCGTGCCTGACTCTTTGGGATTCCATGAACTAGAGCCTGCCAGGCTCCTCTGTTTGTCCATGGCATTCTCCAGCAAGACTGCTGGAGTGGGTTACCATGCCCTTCTCCAGGAGATCTCCCCGCCCCAGGGGTCAAACTTGCATCTTTTATGTCTCCTGCATTGGCAGGCAGGTTCTTTACCACTAGTGCCATCTGGGAAGCTCTCTACCACAGGGGTTACTGCCAAAAGAAAAAAAGAAAGTCTGGCTGAAGACTTGATAATAGCTCCTGCAAAGGCTGAGTAAGATTCCTTCACAGGGAACTATCTTTCTCTCCTTTTCTCTGGAGACCAGCCTTGTCTCTCTGAAGAAAACAGGACAGCTTCTTGAATAAACTGAAATGGTGCTGCTGAAAATGTCAGTTTTCACAGATAACTGTTGTTTCTTCCTAATTCACTGCTGCTTTCTTTTGGAGGCTATAAGGGGAATTTTCTCCTTTTTTCTCCAGTTCATGTATTTTTGGTTGTTTTTGTGTATATGTAGGTATGGCGATATAATTGACAGATAACATTTAGTTTAAGATGTACAACTGAAGGTTTGATACACTTACATACTGCAATATGATTATCACTCTAGCTTTATCTAGTACCTCTATCATGTTACCTAGGTATCTTGTGTGTGTGTGTGTGTGTGTGTGTGTGTGTGTGTGTGTGGTGAGAACAATTAAGAACTAGTCTCCTAGCAACTATTAAGTTTACCATACAGTATGATTGCTTATGGGCTTCCCAGCTGGTGCTAGAGGTAAAGAACGTGTCTGCCAATGCAGGAGACATAAGCAACATACGTTCAATCCCTCAGTCTAGAAGATCCCTTGGAGGAGGAAATGCCAACCCACTCCAATATTCTTGCCTGGAAAATTCCATGGACAGAGGAGCCTGGAGGGCTATAGTCCATAGGGTCACAGAGTCGGACATGACTGAAGTGACTTAGCACATATTGTTGTTTATAATCACTGTGCTGGGCATTAGCTCTCCAGAACTTTTTAATCTATTAGTTGTAAGTCTGTACCCTTAAATAACATCCCTCTAATCCCCCACCCTATAGTCCTTAGTGACCGCCATTCTACTCTCTGCTTTCACAAGTTAGGCTTTTTCAGATTTCACACATAAGTGATATACAGTATTTGTCTTTGTCTGATTTATCTTACCTAGCACAATGCTCTCAAGGCTGATAAATGGCAAGATATCTTTCTTTTGAATGGCTGAATAATATTCTAATGTGTGTGTGTGTAAAAATCAACAATCTGATTCTATACAGAAAAGCAAAGAAGTAGAATATGGGGTTGACTAAAGGATATACGAATGAATCAACAAAATAGAATCCAGAATATGACCTATATGTGGTAAATTGATTTTAAGCAAAGGTAATTTGAAGGCACTCCACAAAAGAGTACAGTTGACCTGTGAACAACATGGTTTTGAACTGCACAAGTTCACTTACACATGGATTTTTTTCAAGAGTAAATACTACAGTACTACAGAATCCATAGCTGTTTGAATCTGTGGCTGTGGAATCAAGGATATGGGGTCAGCTGTAAAGATACATGTGGATTTTTGACTGTGGGGTAGGGCATCCCTACCCTTGTATTGTTCAAGACTCAACTGTATATCCAAACAGTTAATGAACATACGGAAGGTGCTCATTCTTATTAGTTATTAGGGAAAAGAAAATCATAAAAAATGTGTATATGTGTAACTGAATCACTTTGCTGTACACCTGAAACTAACACAATATTGTAAATCAATTATGAAAAGTGAAAGTGCTGGTTGTTCCCTCTTGTCTGACTCTACGTGACCCTATGAACTGTAGCCCGCCAGGCTCCCCTCTGTCCATGGGACTCTCCAGGCAAGAATACTGGAGTGGGTAGTCATTCCTTTCTCCAGGGGATTTTCCCACCCAGGATTGAACCTGGGTCTCCTGCTTTGCTGGCAGCTTCTTTACTGCCTGAGCCAAAAATCAATTATACTCTAAAAGAAAACTAGAAAAACAAAGCAAAAACAAAATAAGATAGCATTACTCAATCTTCCAAAGGGTTAGAATTAAAGAGTGAGAAAAACAATTGTCAGTGATGGTGTAACTGGAACTCTACCCCTGTTGGGAGAATAACCTAGTACAATAATTTTGGAGAACTATTTATTTCTACTAAAACTGAATATTGGCATACCTATGACACATCCAGTCTACTTCTGGAAATATCCCAAGAAAAATGCATGCCCCAGTACCCTAAAATACACGTTCAAGATTGTTCATAGCAATATTATTTTCCACAGTGGGAAAAGCTGCAAATGGCCATTAATTAAATAGATGAATATATTAGAATATTCACACATGAAATACTATATAGCAACGAATAAGAACAAACCACTGCTACTTATTGTGGCATGGATGAATTTCACAAAAGTAATGTTGTTGAAGACATATTTAAAAGAATATATAATAGGTTCTAGTTTCATCCACCTCATTAGAACTGATTCAAATGTATTCTTTTTAATGGCTGAGGGGCTGGTGCACTGGGATGACCCAGAGGGATGATACGGGGAGGGAGGAGGGAGGGGGGTTCAGGATGGGGAACACGTGTATACCTGTGGCGGATACATGTTGATGTATGGCAAAACCAATACAATATTGTAAAGTAATTAACCTCCAATTAAAATAAATAAATTTATTAAAAAATAAAAGAATATATACTATATGTCTCTATTAACATAATATTTAAAACAGGAAATCTATGATATTTGAAATCAGATAGCTGGCTACATCTGAAATAAGAGAAGAATGGCTGGTTGGCATGGGGGACAAGCAGATACTTCTGAGATACTGGTAATATTTCATTTCTTAACTTGAGTGCTTGCTGCATTTACTTTGTAAAAATACTTCAGCTAGTATGATTTTGATTTGAACACTTTCTCCATGTCTTTCTTTAATAAGAAATATATTTAAAAAATAAATACACATTTGGTTTTGTCTCTTTTGATCTTAAAATGGAATCAGACTATACATATTTTTATAATATTTGCTTTTTCATTTAGCATTTTATTTTGCATTTATATGTTATTTATTTATTTTATAGGTCGATATGTGCAACTATAGTTCAGAACACTATGCGATTATAATTGTGTTTTAGAAGAATCACTCCTGGTGTTGTATACTGAATGGATTTGAGAAGGAAAAAGCAGAGGCAAGGAGACAAGTTAGGAGCTGTCAACATTTTGGAGAAATTAGGGAGGCCAGATCAAAGGCAAAGGAAATAACCATGATAATGGGGCCTGAAATTTAAGAAATGTTCTTCTGGCATCCCCATAAGATCTGGTGACTAAATGAATATTGGCAGTAGCAGAAAGTAAAAGGTATAATGTGAATTCCAAGTTTCTTTTTATGTGCACAATAGGCTGGTATTCCAATCCATTGGGGTTTTCCAATCCTGGCTACACATTAGAATCACTTAAAGGGCTTAAAAAAATAATACTGTGCTTTCCCCTTCAACAAATATCAATTAAATTGGATTATCTAAGGATGGGGACCATATTTTGGTGCCTTTTTAAACCTTGATGGTGGGATGTCTTTTGGTGGTGCTGGAGCTCTGTATCATGGAGTTTAATGAGTTCATGGCCAGGACTCAGAGAAGCTGAGAAGGAGCCAGCAGGGCCATGAGCCATGTGGGCACTGTGACCCAGCTGCTGCCCCACCCCCTCCAGGGGGCCCTGCATTCAAGCAACACTGTGAGATGGAACACTAAACACTACCTCTTGTTCTGCACCAAGTTTCCAGCTATAAAAAGAAAAGATGGCTCCTGCTTCACCTCCACCTTCTACATCCTTCCTAATGCCTTTTGCAACATAGACTAATCCAGAACTAGGCAGAGAAGGGAATCCTGGGAAACGTAGTTGTGCTCTAGCTATGTTAATGCAGTGCAGATATATCTGCATGTCCATTGGTTTTGTTGTTCAGTCAACTCTTTGAGACCCCATGGACTGCAGCACTCTTGTCCTTCACCATCTCTTGGAGTTTGCTTAAATTCATATCCATTGAGTCAATGATGCCATCCAACCATCTCATCCTCTGCTGTCCCCTTCTCCTCCTGCCTTCAATCTTTCCCAGCATCAGGGTTTTTTCTAATGAGTCAGCTCTTTGCATCAGTGGCCACAGTATTGGAGCTTCAGCATCAGTCCTTCTAATGAATATTCAGGGTTGATTTCTTTTAGGATTGACTGGTTTGATCTCCTTAGTCATGAGACATTAACAGTGGCCCTGTAAACAAGTGAAGACAAATATATATATTGTACTAAAGAGGAAGGATATCACGGCTCCAAAAAGTCATGTGACTGCCAAGATCCAGGTAATGAGAGGAGAGAGAAGCCGAGACCAAGCACACATCTCCTGATTCCTGACCCTGTCAGCCTCCAATGCTTCTGCTGCCTGTAGAGATAGGAGTCATGTCAAGATTATATTGCTCCCAAGTCGTATGTATGTAGATTTGATATATGATTTTTTTCTGATCTTCTGTAGATGAAATTCATGCTGAATTCATTCAGCCCTTTGCTCCAATAAATCCAGGAGGACTAAATAATGAACTGGTCCTCAAACAGGAAACACAAAGTTTTGAAAGAATTGATCTAAAATTTAAAACATTTGATTTTGCTTTCCTCTATTCTCTTTTCCTCCTTTCTCAGATTTTCTTCTCTGATAATTGCAAGGAGAGGGAGACCTATTTCAGGAATAGTTTGTATTGCCTGAGTGTACTTTTCTGGATTGAGTTCTGGGACTCGGTCTCCCCAGCACTGACTCATTTCACTGCTGCTGGAAAACAAGGTACTATTACTTCCAAAGGTCAAATTCTCTGACTTCTCTAGAGATTACATTGCGAGCAGAAGCTAGAAAGGAGGGGTTGAGAGTAGTGGGTGTATTTAACAAGTTAATCCTCAGTAATTGAGAGCTAAAGCTGCACAGATGGTCTAATAAGAATTCATTTTCATTGTTGAAAAATGGTAACATCCAAGGCATAAATTTTTATAGCTGCAAGTGAGGCTTAATTTGATATCAGTTACTGATATTCGGTGGAAAGTTAAATAAAAATCATTTAAGTTCTCTTTAGCTCTGCTTCCTTTCATATAAAATGAGACTAATTTTTTTGCCTACTACTTCCTGCAAAGATATAAACTGAAAATTAATAGTAATATTTCAGTTTGGCAGAAATGTCAAGCTATGACTCTGTAAATGCTATCTTATATTTAATCTTGGCTTCCAATCAAGATTTCTGATTCTAATGAAATGTCCTCAAAGCATTGAAAATCAACTGTAATCACAACTCCAGCAATCTCACTTACTACAACCACTTCAAATCACTTTTTATTTCTTTTTAGCTTTATAATCAATAACTCATGGAGAAAGCAGCCCATTAAATGATACTCTTTTCCGAGTTTTTAAAAATTAGCATTTTGGCTTGTCTTATGTCTAATTCACCTTATAAGAACTCTGCTTTCTGGAAAAGCTCTAGCACAGTGACTAAAACATAGAGTATTTTATAAATATTAGTTTTCTTTTCTCTTCATCAATCTGAAAAATATATCTGTACTTTTCGCTAGAATCTTCATTTTATCCCAGGTGAACTCATAGAGGTTTTTTGTTTTGTTTTGTTTTTAGGTTGGAAGCATCATATTGTTAAAACTAAGCTTTGTCCTAATTTCATAATTGAGGAGTTATCAACATTTGTTTATTTTATTTTTATTTTGTGGATGGATTTGGGGAACCAATACATTAGTGTTCAGCAAGAGACATCAAGAAAGAGAAATACTTTATGCTCGCATATTTTGGGGTTGTATTTTCAAAGAGTTATGTTCTCTTATTCTAATGCTTCTGAAAATTTGATTGAAGATTTTGTTCTGGATCTAACTTTTCAAGGACAAAGTGTCCATCTTTGTTGTTCCCCTCATTCTCCTCATTTAGTAGATACATCTGGTTCTGAGTGTCAGGGGTACAGGAGTCTCATGAAAGGTCAAAAGTGTTTGCATACTCCTTCTTAGTATGTGGATACAAAACCAAACACTTCACTAGCTACCTAAGGACCCATCTCACTGTCTAGAGAAGCAACCTAACTTTTCCACACTTTTGTTTCTGATTCGGACAAAAACATATTCTTCCTAAGGAAGGGAGGAAAGGAAGCTAAGGCATCGGGATGTGTTGGGGACTTGCATCATTAAAATAGACGATCTGGGTCAGGGGTGAGAGAAAGACAAACAGGTTAATTTTTAAGCATGGGATTCTCTGGCCTGGTAAGCAAACAATTCTATCATCAGCTTTTTATTTAAAAAACAAACAAACAAACAAGAAACTTCTTCCTCATTTGCTAGAAATGGCAGAACTAAAGAAAACCTGAAGAAGTTTCAGAGGGGTTAAGGGTGCAGTGAAACCAAGGGGGATGTGAGCAGGCAGAGAAAGGTGATCTCCCATGTATAACTGTATTTGAGCTGGATAGTGAAATGTGGTCTTTGGGAGATGCATGCTGGGAGACCATTACAAGGGAAGGGCAACCATAGAGAGAAGAGCAGGGATTCAGACAGAGAAAGCAATGTCATCCTAGTTGTGGAAGAGACGTTGAGCAGAGAAAGCTGACTAGGTTTGGTGAGTATGGACCTTTTAGTTACTTCTATCTCTAGATCTTGTTTATTCTACAGATTAGCTCTCATTTTGTAGTTGAACACTGGGTCGGGCTCCAACATGCAGAACAATGTTTGTTTCCCTCTTTCTGTCGCTTAACCAGTTCGCCCTAACTTTTTTCATAAACACCATGAGGCCAGGGCTTTGTCTCTCTTGTTCTCAGTAACATGGCTGGCACGTAGAAGAGTGACACCCGTCACTAATATCCGCTGGATAACTACATGGTACCACAAACCTCCCTTCCAGTTACCCACACAAAGCTAAGGAATGGTCTCTGATATGCATCACTGATCAACACTTTCCTGAATATACCTGCTTCCTACGCCCTCCCCTCCCCTGGTTTCAAATGCCTTTACTATCTCGTGCATGCTAAGTTGCTTCAGTCATGTCTGATTCTTTGGGATCCTATATACTCTGGTCTGCCAGGCTCCTCTATCCATGGAGATTCTCCAGGTAAGAATACTGGAGTGGATTGCTATGCTCTCCTCCAGGGGATCTTCCCAACCCAGGGATGGAACCCATGTCTTTTATTCTCTTGCACTGGCAGGCGGGTTCTTTACCACTAGCACCACTTGGGAAGATCCTTTACTACCTCACCTTTGGGCTGGGCTGTCCTTAGCTTCTCAGTCATGTCTGTCTCTTTGCGACCCCATGGACTGTAGCCTGTCAGGCTCCTCTGTCCATGGGGATTCTCCAGGCAAGAATACTGGAGTAGGTTGCCATGCCCTCCTCCAGGGGATCCTCCCAAACCAGGAATTGAACCTAGGTCTCTTACACTGAAAGTTAGTCACAGAGTCATGTCCGACTCTTTGCGATTCTAAGGACTGCAGCCTGTCCTGCTCCTCTGTCCATGGAATTCTCCAGGCAAGAGCACTGGAATGGGTTGCTGTGTCTTTCTCCAGGGGATCTTCCCAGCTGGGGGTCGAACCCAGGTCTTCCATACTGCAAGCAGATTCTTTACCAGCTGAGGCACAAGGGAAACCCCTCTTACACTGAAGGCAGATTCTTTACCATCTGAGCCATCGATTATTGCTATTGTATTTTAGCTATTCCTCCTCCTTCTGGTCTTTTCAAGCAAATTGATTTTTTTTTTTCAAATTGATGTTTTATTGCCTTAGTAATTTTTCCTAAGCACTGTTTAAATCATAATACTTTCCTGCACAAAGAATGACTCCTCATCACTTATTTCTTATCATCTAAAACTGATTTAACCACTTAATTGGGCTGAATTCCCTCATTTACTGGGGGAATTAAATGAGATCATCTACAAAAACCTAACTCTGTGTTAACACCCACATAGGTCTATTTCTCTTTATGATTTTTTGTTTGTTTGTTTGTTTGTTTTTCAGAAGGAGGAGGTTTGGGACCCTTGAAAGTGTCTGGTTGATCAACTTGAGTGAGAGACTTGGGGCACGTGGTCTGATGCATTTCTCTGTGAAAAGGCCTGGATCATTGGGGAATAAGAGAACGGATGCAGAAGCATCTGTGGTTTTGACCCAGTGGCCCCCGCTAGAATAGCACAGGAAGCTCCCCAGGGCAGTGGTGGCCCTATGGAGGTGGCAGATGGCACTCACGGGCATGGGTGTCAATAAGCATCTGAGGAAAACCAGCCTGCTTTAGCCTCTGGCTGAGAAAGGATACAGTTAGCCACTATTTAATTAACAAGACACACAATTTGAGCATTGCATTATAATTTTGAATAGCTATAATTTGCCTTTTATAAACAGGGAGTAAGTAGTCTTCATTCATCCCCTTGGAACTGGCTAAATAATTTTTGTTAAATTACAGAAAAGTGTATACAAGAATATGAAATAGGTAAAGTTTTCTGTGATATATATTTGAGCTAAATTTGATAGAGCCATGCTAATGCCATGCCACACAGTTTCCAATGAAGGAAAAAGAGCACAGGGACTTCCCCGGCAGTCCAGTGTCTAATACTCCACACTCCCAAAGCAGGAGGCCCAGGTTCAACCCCTGCTCAGGGAGCTAAGAGTCCACATGCCACAACTAAAGATCCCACATGCCACAACTAAAGATCCCACATGCCACAATGAAGATAGACGATCCCACCAACTGCACAAACAAATAAATATATAAATACACTAAAGAGAGAGAGAGAGAGAGAGCACAGTGGAATTTAGACTCAAAAGAACACCATATGGTTCATCTTGAAGTATTACCCACTCAAAATGGGAGACAGAGTAGCCAGTCTTTCAGTTTCTATATTACAGTGGTCCTCAAAACCCCTCATTTTTAGGGGGTTTCATCTTGAGGTTCCCAAAGCTAATTTCATCTGGGGAACTGGGATTCAGAAACCAAACATGCTTGGCCTCCAACCAGCAGCACTATATTTCTGTGAATTGCTTTCCCTGAATCATCTATATGAAGTGTCTGTCCCAGCTCGACTGAACTTCTCACTGAACCCTCTGTCTCCTTAAGCCGAAACAGCAGACTGAATATAAAGATGATTCAGCAGTGGAACCGTGGAACAGAGAGCCAGAAAAAAACCTCACTGACCTGGTAGGTGGCCAAACATCAACTCTAAACTAGCATTGTCATCTTGTGAAAGTCAGTTATCTCCCATAAGTCTCAAATTCCTCACTTGTCAAATGTGGACATTAGTCCAGATAGTCACCGATCTTAAGGGTTGCATGACAATGTACAGGCAAGTTCTTTATACACTTTAAAGTAGAGACATGGCTCTGAGCAGTTATTCCATCTTGTGTTGTTCACTGATTTCAAGTATTTCTCCAGGGAAGAAGCCTCAGCTTCTCATTTTGTCCTCCCTGACACATCTTTCTTTCTATAGGTGCTGTGGGGCAGAGGGCAGAAATTATATAACTAAACTGTCATACACATCCAGATTGCTGCTAAAATCTAAGTTTGGTGTCCTCTCATCTCTTAATTCCCCACAAAGCTTGCTGCAGTCAGTTGCCACAGCTGACCACTGAAAAGCCTTATTTTGAGAACACATGGCTAATTGGAAATGCTTTGAAAGTAGGACTATTAAGCTGTAGGGAGATTTAGAAAAGACAGAGATTTTCAGATGCAGGATTTAGTGCCAGACACACAGAGATACTCTTTTTCATTGAGAGCCTTAGATATTTTGCTTTATTTGGTCACTTGTATACAGCTGCTCAGCTTCCCAGGGGGCTCAGTGGTAAAGAATCCGCCTGCCAATGCAGGAGATGCAAGTTTGATCCCTGGGTCAGGAAGATGCACTGGAGAAGGAAATGCAATCCATGCCAATATTCTTACCTGGAGAATCCCATGGACAGAGAAGCCTGGCAGGCTATCATCCAAGGGATCGAAAGAGTCAGACATGATTGAGCAACTAAAAACAACAAACAAAATGCAGCTGCTCAGGATACAATTCTCTTTAAAGGTAAACAGCAGAAGGATTTAATATAATCTTCAGAAAACAGCCTTGAGACAAAACCTCAGGAGATTATGTCAGTTTTTGCCTCTTAATAATTGAGCAACATTATGATCATCCCTTGTTATCTAAGGGCATTGGTTTAAGGACTTCTACAGATACCAAATCTGCTGATGCTTGAGTCTCTTATGTAAAGTGGAGTAGTACAGTTGGCCCCCCATACCTGCAGATTCGAACAAAGGCAAATGTGTTGAATCCACAAATTCAGAACTGCAGACAAGGAGAGCTAACTGTATATAATTTGTCATGTTTGTACCCTACCTATTTTTAACCCATATAACATTTTTAAATGTACACTACTGTTGACTATAGGTACAAGGTTGAGCAGCTGATCTCTAGAACTTATTTTTCTTGCTTAAGAAAGAAAGCTTTCTTTCTTTCCAATCAATTTTTCCATCGATTAGTAACTTCTTTTNAGCAATCTTGAGAAAGAAGAATGGAACTGGAGCAATCAACCTGCCTGACTTCAGGCTCTACTACAAAGCCACAGTCATCAAGACAGTATGGTACTGGCACAAAGACAGAAATATAGATCAATGGAACAAAATAGAAAGCCCAGAGATAAACCCACACACCTATGGACACCTTATCTTCGACAAAGGAGGCAAGAATATACAATGGAGTAAAGACAATCTCTTTAACAAGTGGTGCTGGGAAAACTGGTCAACCACTTGTAAAAGAATGAAACTAGAACACTTTCTAACACCATACACTAAAATAAACTAAAAATGGATTAAATATCTAAACGTAAGACCAGAAACTATAAAACTCCTAGAAGAGAACATAGGCAAAACCTCTCCGACATAAATCACAGCAGGATCCTCTATGATCCACCTCCCAGAATACTGGAAATAAAAGCAAAAATAAACTAATGAGATCTAATTAAAATTAAAAGCTTTTGCTCAACAAACGATTAGTAACTTCTCATTTCTCCTTTACTTCAGTTGGAATGGCAACCACCATTCCACTCTTTGATTCCATAAATTTAACTATTCTTGAAATCTCATATAAATGGAAAAAGGCAGAATTTATCCTTCTGCTATTGGCTTACTTCACTTAACAAAATGTCTTCCAGATTCATCCACATTGGTACATGTTGCAGAATTTCTTCCTTTTTAAAGACAGGCTAATATTTCATTGTACATATATATCACATTTCCTTCATCCATTTATCCACTGATGGATATCTAGATTATTTCCATATCTTGACTAGTGCTGCAATGAATATAAAAGTGCTATTAACTCTTCAAGATCCTGATTTCAGGTTTTTTGATAAACATGCAAATAGAGGTTGCTCTATTATGTGGTTGGTAGTTCTATTTTTAACGTTTTGAAGAAATTGTGTACTCCTTTTCATAGCAGCTACACCATTTTGCTTCCTCATCAGCAGATCTATAGTTGACCCTTGAACATGGGGATGGGGACCCACTCTCACTTAAAATCTACCTGTAACTTTACAGTTGGCCTTCCTATCTGTGGTTCACATCCATGGATTTAACCAACCTCAGATCATGTACTACTGTAGTATGTATTTATTGAGAAAAAAAATCATGTATTAGGGCACCTAATAATACAATGCAGTTCAAATTTCTCTTGTTCCCAGATTAACTGCACCCTGCATGTTAAAGGCTATTATGTTCACCTGGTTCAAAAGTGCTTTGCCTTTGCTACCCCGCAACCAAGGTCACGGGCGGTCACTGGGAGGAGCTACCCCATGTCCAAGGTAAGGAGCAGCGGCTGCACTTTCCTGGAGCAGTCATGAAGAGATACCTCATGTCTAAGGTAAGAGAAACCCAAGTAAGATGGTAGGCACTGAGAGAGGGCATCAGAGGGCAGACAGACTGAAACCACAAGCACAGACAACTAGCCAATCTGATCACATGGACCACAGCCTTGTCTAACTCAATGAAACTAAGCCATGCTGTGTGGGGCCACCCAAGATGGATGGGTCATGGTGGAGAGGTCTGACAGAATGTGGTCCACTGGAGAAGGGAATGGCAAACCACCTCAGTATTCTTGCCTTGAGAACCCCATGAACAGTATGAAAAAGCAAAAATCTAGGACACTGAAAGATGAACTCCCAAGGTCAATAGGTGCCCTATATGCTATTGGAGATCAGTGGAGAAATAGCTCCAGAAAGAATGAAGAGATGGAGCCAAAGCAAAAACAACACCCAGTTGTGTATGGGACTGGTGATAGAAGCATGGTTTGATGCCATAAAGAGCAATATTGCATAGTAACCTGGAATGTTAGGTCCATGAATCAGCAAATTGGAAGTGGTCAAACAGGAGATGGCAAGAGTGAACATCACCATTCTAGGAATCAACAAACTAAGATGGACTGGAATGGGTGAATTTAACTCAGATGACCATTATATCTACTACTGCGGGCAGGAATCCCTTAGAAGAAATGGAGTAGCCATCATAGTCAACAAAAGAGTCTGAAATGCAATACTTGGATACAATCTCAAAGATGACATAATGATCGCTGTTCATTTCCAAGGCAAACCATTCAATATCACAGTAATCCAAGTCTATGCCCTGATCAGTAATGCTGTAGAAGCTGAAGTTGAACAGTTCTATGAATACCTACAAGGCCTTCTAGAACTACACCCCCAAAAGATTTCCTTTTCATTATAGGGGACTGGAATGCAAAAGTAGGAAGTCAAGAAACACCTGGAGTAACAGGCATATTTGACCTTGGAGTACAGAATGAAGCAAGGCAAAGACTAATAGAGTTTTGCCAAGAGAACACACTGGTAATAGCAAACACTCTCTTCTAAAAATACAAAAGAAGACTCTACACATGGATATCACCAGATGGTCAACATCAAAATCAGAATGATTATATTCTTTGCAGCCAAAGATGGAGAAGCTCTATATAGTCAGCAAAAACAAGACTAGGAGCTGATGATGGCACAGATCATGAACTCCTTATTGCTAAATTCAGACTTAAATTGAAGAAAGTGGGGAAAACCACTAGACTATTCAGGTATGACCTAAATCAAATCCCTTATGATTATACAGTGAAAGTGAGAAATAGATTTAAGGGACTAGATCTGACAGAGTGCCTGATGAACTATGGGCAGAGGTTTGTGACATTGTACAGGAGACAGGGATCAAGACCATCCCCATGGAAAAGAAATGCAAAAAAGCAAAATGGCTGTCTGGGGAGGCCTTACAAATAGCTGTGAAAAGCAAAGGAGAAAAAGAAAGATATACCCATTTGAATGCAAAGTTCCAAAGAATAGCAAGGAGAGATAAGAAAGCCTTCTTCAGTGATCAGTGCAAAGAAATAGAGGAAAACAACAGAATGGGAAAGACTAGAGCTCTCTTCAAGAAAATTAGAGATACCAAGGGAATATTTCATGCAAAGATGGGCTCAATAAAGGACAGAAATGGTAGGGTCCTAACAGAAGCAGAGGATATTAAGAAGAGGTGGCAAGAATACACAGACCCAGATAATCACAGTGTTGTGATCACTCACCTAGAGCCAGACATCCTGGAATGTGAAGTCAAGTGGGCCTTAGAAAGCATCACTACAAACAAAGCTAGTGGAGGTGATGGAATTCCAGTAGAGCTGTTTCAAATCCTGAAATATGATGCTGTGAAAGTGCTGCACTCAATATGCCAGCAAATTTGGAAAACTCAGCAGTGGCCACAGGACTGGAAAAGGTCAGTTTTCATTCCAATCCCAAAGAAAGGCAATGCAAAAGAATGCTCAAACTACCGCACAATTGCACTCATCTCTCATGCTAGTAAAGTAATGCTCAAAATTTTCCAAGCCAGGCTTCAGCAATACGTGAACCATGAACTTCCTGTAAGCTGGTTTTAGAAAAGGCAGAGGAACCAGAGATCAAATTGCCAACACCCGCTGGATCGTGGAAAAAGCAAGAGAGTTCCAGAAAAACATCTACTTCTGCTTTATTGACTATGCCAAAGCCTTTGACTGTGTGGATCACAATAAACTGTGGAAAATTCTTCAAGAGATGGGAATACCACACCACCTGACCTGCCTCCTGAGAATTCTGTATGCAGGCCAGGAAGCAACAGTTAGAACTGGACATGGAACAACAGACTGGTTCCAAATAGGAAAAGGAGTACCTCAGGCTGTATATTGTCACCCTACTTATTTAACTTATATGCAGAGTACATCATGAGAAACACTGGCCTGGATGAAGCAAAAGCTAGAATCAAGATTTCTGGGAGAAATATCAATAACCTCAGATATGCAGATGACACCACCGTTATGGCAGAAAGCGAAGAAGAACTAAAGAGCCTCTTGATGAAAGTGAAAGGAGAGTGAAAAAGTTGGCTTAAAGCTCAACATTCAGAAAACGCAGATCATGGCATCCGGTCCCATCACTTCATGGGAAATAGATGGGGAAACAGTGAAAACAGTGGCTGACTTTATTTTGGGGAGATCCAAAATCACTGCAGATGGTGATTGCAGCCATGAAATTAAAAGACACTTACTCCTTGGAAGGAAAGTTATGACCAACTTAGACAGCATATTTAAAGCAGAGACATTACTTTGCCAACAAAGGTCCATCTAGTGAAGGCTATGGTTTTTCCAGTAGTCATGTATGGATGTGAGAGTTGGACTGTGAAGAAGGCTGAGCTCCGAAGAATTGATGCTTTTGAATTGTGGCGTTGGAGAAGACTCTTGAGAGCCCGCTGGACTGCAAGGAGATCCAACCAGTCCATCCTAAAGGAGATCAGTCCTGGCTGTTCATTGGAATGACTGATGTTGAAGCTGAAACTCCAATACTTTGGCCACCTGATGTGAAGAGCTGACTCATTGGGAAAGTCCCTGATGCTGGGAAAGATTGAGGGCAGGAGGAGAAGGGGACGACAGAGGATGAGATGGCTGGATGGCATCACTGACTCGATGGACATGGGTTTGGGTGGACTCTGGGAGTTGGTGATGGACAGGGAGGCCTGGCCTCCTGAGGTTCATCGGGTCACAAAGAGTCGGACATGACTGAGCTACTGAACTGGACTGAACTGAATCATCTTCCAAAAGGAGGTACCAGAAATTACCTCTAAATGTATTTATAACTTCATATTTATAAGAGTCTTGTTTTTCTTTTGCTGTGGTAGACAGACTCAGCCAGAACCACAAAGTACAAAGAAAAAAACTTCAGCAAGAATGAATGAATATGAGTCTCTAATCAAACCTGAAAGAGAATTAAAATTGGATGGTCACATAATCTTAAAAGATGAAGTTTGTTTTAGATTTTTTTGATGTAGATCATTTTTAAAGTCTTTACTGAATTTGTTACAATGTTGCTTCTGTATCATGTTTTTTAAATTTTTTGGCCATGAGGCATGTGGGATCTTAGCTCCCCAATGAGGGACTGAATCCACAGCCTCTGCATTAGAAGGTGAAGTGTTAACAACCACTAGACTGCCAGGGGAAACCCCAAAAGACAAACTTTTTAAGAGCTTTGAGTGTAAGACATCTCATCTTACTCTTTTCTTAAACTCCATGGTAGATGGACAATTTAAGCAGAGAGAAGAAAGACTCAAAATGGTAAAACTAGCACTTAGCATTAGCAAGGTACTTCAATGGCAACCCACTCCAGTCCTCTTGCCTGGAAAATCCCATGGACGGAGGAGCCTGGTGGGCTGCAGTCCATGGGGTCGCTAAGAGTCAGACATGACTGAGTGACTTCACTTTCACTTTTCACTTTCATGCATTGGAGAAAGAAATGGCAACCCACTCCAGTATTCTTGCCTGGAGAATCCCAGGGATGGTGGAGCCTGGTGGGCTGCCGTCTATGAGGTCGCACAGAGTCAGACACGACTGAAGCAACTTGTAGCAGCAGCAGCAGTTCTCCATATATATGAACTCAACCCAGTTGTTTTGTCAACATCCTTCAAGGTAGGTACAATTATGATCTGTATTTTAAAGAAGCTGATTAATGGAGAAGAGAAGAAGCATACAAAGTAAATTGCAAAGCTAGACTTTCTACCCAGGCCTGTCTCCACTGATGATGCTCAGTACCACTGCTTCACCTCCTTCATGATAGGTACACAGATCTGTGACGAAGGCAGTTAGAGGAGCTCTCTTGTTCTCATTAACTTGGGTAACTAAAGACTTCTTTTCAGACTCAGACCCATGTGACAATTGAGTCAATCTTGAAGAGGGCAAGAAGCCCATTAGCAATGCAGCTGCAGTAGGTGAATCCAGAATTATTTTTGCTGGCACAGACCAAAAGCCCTGCAGTGAATCCTGACTGTTCCCTACCATCAGTCACCATTTGAGCTTTTCCCAGTCTTTTCTCTCTCGGCCCCAGTTATTGGATGAGGCTTCAGCTCAATTCTCCAACCTGAATTTTATATCCCAAGACGGACTGCTCTGAATTCCAACAAACTTCTTTGCAGCTCTGGGTTTGACCTAATTTTTGCAAGTTCTTCAAAGGATGGAAGGTGAGAAAAACTAGACATCTTTCTCCCAGTGCCCTTAGCCATTGACTAGGATTTGCCACGAATAGTTTGGAACTTTCGCACCAGTATTTGCCTTCTATTACCCTGGCTGCTCACAACCCACTATAGCCATTTGGCCTTATTGATTGATAACTTTCTCTGACAATGTCTAACAGGTGAATGCTGTTGTAGGAGGACCTCCTATAGCTGAGGTTAGATTTTTCAGTACACTTCCTACTGTTCATCCCCACTCCTTCCTATTTCTTTTCTCACAGCTTGTCTCAGGCTCTGACCTGTTTGACTTAGGATACTTCCCTTTATACAGATCCCCAGGGCAGAAGTACTGCTAGTTCTATGCAGCTACTTAAGTTCCACGACCACGGCCAGCCTGGAAGATGATGAAGTCAGTAGTTCTGGGCATCACTTGGCCTATTTTGAAAGCTTACTTTGAGTCAGGTGCCCTCACATTGCACTCTCACTCTCTCACCCTTTCCTTACCTCTTCTTTCTCATATTTAACAGCTCAGCTGCTAATAGTTGCTGAGTCATGTCTTTGTGACTCTTTTGCGATCCCATGGATTGTAGCTCGCCAAGCTCCTCTGTCCATGGGATTTTCCAGGCAAGAATACTGAAGTAGATTGTCATTTCCTTCTTCAGGGGATCTTCCCAACCCAGGGATGAAAGCTGCATCTCATGGATTGCAGGCAGATTCTTCGTACATTTTGACCCCTTTCATCACCAAAGGTATTGTATTATTATTGACTATATTCCCCAAATGTACATTTCATATCCATAACTCATTTATTTTGCACCTGAAAGTTTGTACCTCTTAATCTCCCTCACCTATTTCACTCATCCTTCACCCCCTCTCCTCTGGCAACCACTGCTTTGCTTTCTGTAGCTATGACTCTTTTCTGTTCTGTTATGTTTGTTCATTTGTTTTGTTTTTAGATTCCACATATGAGTGAAATCATATGGTATTTTTTTAGTCTGACTTATTTAACTTAGCACAATAACCTCTAAGTCCATCCTGGCTGTTGTAAATGGCAAGATTTCATTCTTTTTTATGACTGAGTAAAATTCCATCATATATATATATGAAACCTATGTAAATATATGTCTCACATCTTTATCCATTCATTTATCTTTGGATCCTTAGGTTGTTTCCATATCTTGGCTATTGTAAATAAAGCTGCAATGAACATAAGGGTGAATGTATCTTTTCAAATTAATGCTTTTGTCTTTTTCAGATAAGTACCCAGGAGTGAAATTGCTGGAACATATGGTAGTTCTAGTTTTAATTTTTTGAGGAACCTGCATCCTCAAAAATTAGCTGCACCAATTTACATTGCCACCAACAGCACTAGAGGGTTCCATTTTCTTCACATCCTGGCCAGTACTAATTATTTCTTGCCATTTTGGTGTGGTTTGTTATGCACCAGAGCTGATGGATGGATGCATGTTATCTCATTTGATCTTCATTGTTGGGCTGCAGTGAGACAGGTTAAGTGACTTGACTAAGATGCTTAAGTGACAGAGCTGGGACTGGGACCTGGGCAGTTCTAGCACCTATGTTCTCCAGTGCACCCTCTCTGCTTCTCTGTCTGCCAGAGGAGCATCTAATGAGATTGAATGGAATAGTGAAACACTAGAGAGGAAAGAGTCTTAGGGACAACTTAGTACTTCTCTCTTCCCGCACACTTGAAGCACCCGAGGCCTGGGAGTGTTTGTCTTGATTCTCAAAGCTTGGAAGATATGTAGCAGGGATGCTGACCCCAAGCTTTCTCTTCTTTTTCTCATGCTGTCTGCTTCAGAGTCCTCTGCCTTCAGCACCCCTCCCTCCTCAAATTCATCGTTTTAAGGTGAGATGGTGACAGTAAGGTGGTGTGGTGGGGGGATAGCATTTTAGGCATGCGGCAAGCATGCCTTAGGTGTTTGTGTGTTTGGTGTGGGTGGCTTCTTTTAGAATCTGAAATTAACAAGAGGTAGTCAGCTGCTTCTTTGCCTGCCTAAAATTTGCCTTCAGTGATGGATTCCCCTTCTCAGAGAGAGCAGATGGTCTTCTAGAAACAGATACTTTCTCCCTATTGTTTAGCAGGAGATGTGCCTAAACGCCTGATGTGAAGGAACCTCTGGAAAAGAGCAGCCTCTGTGCAGAAAAAGATGGAGAAATAGACCCTCATCTTAGACAAGTCATACACAGGGGCAGACAGAAGAACAGAACTTAATTCTACTGTGGCCTCTTAGCCAAGGGCTGCCACTTCCACATCTCTATTTCTTTCCATTCCCATAAAGCCCTTTCTTAAGGCCTATCTGTATGTATTCAGACAGCCATCCACCAACCTTTGGGGTGCAAGTGTAGCACTTCAATCTTGCCCCCACCTCACCCCAAGCCTAAACAGAGGCCTGAGAATGGGGTCAGGCCTCCTAGTGGGAGTGCCAGTACAAACCAGTATTTTCCCTCTGTTAGTATTGATGTCCAGCCCTTCCTTTCAGTTCTACTACTTTAGGTATGTTGTTTCTATTCTGTGAAATGTCTTTTTTTAGAGAATCTTTCCAAAGAAGATAATTAGATAGGTAGTCATAAATAGGATGTGCAGTAATGAGAGTAGGTTGTACAATCTGGGAAAATTTTTCATGCCTGTAATGGGGAGAGGGCACAGGTAAGAATGCTGGTCTTCAGTTAAGTGAGAGGTACAATTGCATCTTTTTCCTTATCAAATTATGACCCCCTTGTTATTCCATTTCCTGACTTCAAATTCTTCCTTCTATAAAGTCATATACTAACTGGAGAAATGAAACATCTTATCACTGCCATATAAAATGTATAAAATAGGGAAAGTGTACTTGAATCTTTAAAAATTAAAAAAAACTTAATTATTTATTTATTTTTAATATACTTGAGTCTTAACGGCTTGTATTTTTTTCTAGAGCATTTCTTTTGTGGTTCTCCTTTCTGAGTCTTAGGTGGCTTATCTGTGTATCAGAAGCACAGCAAGAGGGAGAAGAGGAAGGGCAATCTAAGGTCATGACCCTGAGGATTTGGGCAGCAAGATAAAAGCTCCTTTCCTGCCCCCACCAAGAGAGGAAAGCAGAAGTGATGGGAATGCCCTGACTTTAGCTCTACAGAAGCCTTTGAATCATTTGGTTGGGACTTCCCTGGTGGCTCAGATGGTAAAGCGTCTATCTATAATGCAGGAGACCTGGGTTCAATCCCTGGGTTGGGAAGATCCCCTGGAGAAGGAAATGGCAATCCACTCCAGTACTATTGCCTGGGAAATCCCATGGACAGAAGAGCCTGGTAGGATACAGTCCACAGGGTCGCAAAGAGTCGGACACGACTGAATGACTTCACTTTCACTTTGACTTCACTTTCCTGCCCCCATTAAGGGAGGAAAGCAGAAGTGATGGGAATGCCCTGATTTTAGCTCTACAGAAGACTTTGAATCATTTGGTTGTACGAAATGAATTCTTTTTAAAAAATTTAAAAAGAGTAATAACAAAAAATGACATTATACACACCTCTTAGATAAGATACCACTAATTTGGCTAAATATTAGATGAGGGGAGTTGACAGTCCCAGGGAAAATTCAAGTGCCTACTTTCATCCAAATCTTCTCCATGTGGACAATAGCTCTCATGGTTATATTAGGAAAATTGAGGAGAGAAAATAGAGGTAATTTTCTTTTCTTCTCACTACATTCCTCAGAGTCCTTGAGTAGCTTCTGAGTTTTACTCTAGACATCAGATGAAAACTTCTAGCCCTGGCCTTCAAAACTGCACACTGGGCTTGTCTTTCTTGTCTGCTCTCATCTTCAGTATCCATCAGGAAGTCTCTTCTGCAGCACAGACCCCCTCCCTGTAGGATCCTGCAGTCAGATTTTCAATCTCTCTGTTCATCAAGTGCAAAGCCTGGGCTGGTGTTCAACCAGCCATAGAGATTTTACCTGGGTTCCTTGCATACACTGGAGTCTCCAGATTTTTCACCTTGTCTGCTCTTATCCAGGATCAGGTTAGTGTTTTGAGAAGATCATCCTGACAATGGTTTTGAGAAGGAAAGGCTGAGTAGAAAGACATAGGTGGTAAACAAGCATCAGAGATGCTTCTATACCCACTAAGAAGCTAGAGGAAAGATGATTTGAGTGCCGAATTCAATGTAAAAAGTGAAGAGGGAAAAGGGATATGATTATTTGATTCTATGCATTTTCATTTACTCTAACCACTGATTATCTAGATTTACCATTAATTGAAATATTTTATCTCCTTATTATGGTCACAATTATTTAGGAGATAAGTTATAGGAAGTTACCAGAATTTCATTTATAGAAGCACAGATATTGTCTTCAGATCACATTTAGCTCCTCATCTAAGGATATGGTCATACCATGAAAATGAAAATTACTTGCAGACTTTAAATATAAAATATGAGCAATTCACAAAGTTGCTATAAGAATTTTCTCCCTACAGTTTCAGTGCCTTAGTTTTCTCAGAAAGTTCCCAATACCTTTTTTCTAAATCATGAGTCTTGTTGGTTCTGTAGAGAATGAAAGTTAGACTTAAAATATATTTTAGGGCCAGACAATATTTCTGACTCAAATTCCTAAAATAAACACTAAACAATTGTGTCACAAAATAATAAAATCTTATAAATATTTGGAAAGTATAAACTTTCCAGATATTTACAAAGAAAAAAATTAAAATCAGTCATAATCCTATTGTTCAAGGAAAGCCACTGAATTTTTTGAATTTTTTAGTCTTCAGAAAGCTTCAGAAAGACTAGATTGTAGCTGTATGTATCAACTATATGTATCAACTGCATAGATGTAACTGTATGTATCCACATAATTAGGACCATAGTGTATATTCTAATTTATATTCTTTTCTCATTTAATACTATATCTTGAGCATTTTCCATTGATATTAGAATTTTTATAAAAGCAGAATTCAGTGACTATATGACATTCTAACATGTAGAGGTGACATAGTTTAACAGTTTTTGCTGCTGATAATGTCTGGCAGAGACTGGCTAGATGGAAGGTCATTGAGAGGATGTGACCTCCAGTTGACTCAGAGCTGGACTCTAACAATAGAAGGCTCCTCACTCCCTCCCCTGTCCTTGGGATGTGTGCTCTGTTCACTCTTCCCATAGTTGAGAGCTGTTTCCAAGAAGGCAGGCTTGAATGAACGAAGTTTTGTTGAAATTATCTGGATGGTATACATGAATGAGCCCGGTTAACTTTAACTACATAAACTTTAGGGTTTTGTAGGTAAGTACAGAGGTCCACTCATCCTGTGGCCACCCAAGATGAGCCTCCTAAGTTTCCTTACCACCTGCCCGTCTGGAATGGTCTGTTCCTTTCTTTTTGGTCTCTTCTTTACTCTGTGTATGGGGATGAGCAGTTTCAGATTTTTTTTCCAGGAAATTCTCGAGGTTTCAAACCAACATCATCAACCCCATTTACTCCTCCAAGGTACACAGGAAGATTATACTGTCCAGCCTCTCTTGCAGCTAGGTTGGGGCCATGTGACTGGCTTCTGGCAAGGACTTTGAATCAGAAATATCGTCTGACCCTAAAATATACTTTAAGTTTTCCTTACTTTCTCTCTTTCATTCTCTACAGAACCAAAAGAACTCATGGCAGATGTAAAGGAAGGCATATCTTAGAGTTGTCACTCGAAGGAATAGTCATGCAAGAAAGCCCCTCAGCCTTCATCAAACTCTGGTATGAGTGAGAAAGAAATGTGATCATGTCAAGTGTCTGGGAATTAAAGCTTTTTTTTCCCCCCAGCTGCTACCATTATTTATGTTGAGTTTTTCTGATTTTATTCAATTTATTAATATACCAAAATGTCTCAGTTCAGTTCAGTTCAGTCGCTCAGTCATGTCGGACTCTTTGCGACCCCATGAATTGCAGCTCGCCAGGCCTCCCTGTCCATCACCAAATCCTGAGTTCACTCAGACTCACGTCCATCAAGTCAGTGATGCCATCCAGCCATCTCATCCTGGGTCATCCCCTTTTCCTCCTGCCCCCAATCTCTCCCAGCATCAGAGTCTTTTCTAATGAGTCAACTCTTTGCATGAGGTGGCCAAAGTACTGGAGTTTCAGCTTTAGTATCATTCCTTCCAAAGAAATCCCAGGGCTGATCTCCCTCAGAATGGACTGATTGGATCTCCTTGCAGTCCAAGGGACTCTCAAGAGTCTTCTCCAACACCACAGTCCAAAAGCATCAATTCTTCAGTGCTCAGCCTTCTTCACAGTCCAACTCTCACATCCATACATGACCACTGGAAAAACCATAGCCTTGACTAGACGGACCTTAGTCGGCAAAGTAATGTCTCTGCTTTTCAATATGTTATCTAGATTGGTAATAACCTTCCTTCCAAGGAGTAAGCTTCTTTAATTTCATGGCTGCAGTCACCATCTGCATTGATTTTGGAGCACCACCCCCAAAAATGTCTGACACTGTTTCCCCTGTTTCCCCATCTATTTCCCATGAAGTGATGGGACCGGATGCCATGATCTTTGTTTTCTGAATGCTGAGCTTTAAGCCAACTTTTTCACTTTCCACTTTCACTTTCATCAAGAGGCTTTTACTTTCATCAAGAGGCTTTTTAGTTCCTCTTCACTTTCTGCCTTAAGGGTGGTGTCATCTGCATATCTGAAGTTATTGCTATATAGCCAAAATGTCTACCTTTACACAAATACAATTTGTCCTCTTAGGACAGATTCCTTAAGATCAATCTGGGTGGGATTTTTGGCTTCCATTGAGGATGTAGAAAGCTAGAAAGAGCATCAACCTTATTCCAGAAATAAAAAAATTCTGGATAATCTACAAAATAATAATTTTTCCTAACACCATCCTAGAGGTGAATTTGCCTAAAATTTAGGGAAAATTTTAGAATCTAAAATTTAAGGGAAATTAAGGCAAGGCAGTCACCTCCACAGAGAGACAGAACATTAGCAGTGTCCTACCTTTCAAGGCAGCAAAAGGAAGATGGGGCATCCATACAAGGATGGGTAAAGATGCTTTTAGCTAAGATTTATATCAGATTACTAAAGGCTGAGAGTGGACTGGGCTTGAGCGTATAGATATCCTGGGAGCCACAGACAGAATGGGTGTTTTGCAGCCTCTTCTTGGATCTTGTCAGATGCTCAGAGAAAGAATGGGGTATACAGCAGCTGGAGAAAGGCTCTCTTGGAGATGTTGGCCTAAGAATGAGATTGGCTATCCCTGTAGGAAAAGCATGATACCCCACTTGTTCCCATCTCCCTGTGGGCAGCATAAACATTTCAGTTAGCCTATCAGCAAATAATCACTGTATAGGCCAGGACTGTGTAGGGCCTCATGAAGTATGCCAAAAAGATTTCCTGCCTATGGGGAGCTTTTAATGTAGTGAGGAGGCCCAATTAACACCCACAAAATTAGGAACAATTAAATATAACACTGAAAATTATCGACTCAGTTCAACAGATGAAATCTTGATGTTGAGACCCTCCTTTCCCCACCTCCCACCATCAGTAAAATCACAACTTCAGCTGGATATGATCAATAAGAAAAATGAGGAAACATCAGCAACTCTTGCACAGGTACGAGTGTCATATGGGAACAATTCTTGGCGCAGTAGGATAAGATCCCTGATATAAAGTCAGAACTAGCTCTTTGCAAAGCTTAACCTTGTATGTCAATATCAAAAGATATTGTTAAATTTTCTCAAATAATCTTTGAAACAATTTATACTCTCACCAGCAATGTATAAGAATAAAATCTTGTTTCTCCTTAAACCACCATATGTCAATCTAATGAGTTAAAATGCTACCTGATTTGATTTTAATTTGTATTGCCCTGAGTGAAATTGGGCATATTTCTTATGCTTAGAGGTCATTTCCTTTCCCTGTGACCTGTCTGTTCACACCCTCTGCTCTTCTAATATGTTAATGGTCTTTTTTTTTATTGGTTGTAGAGCTCATTTGTTGTTGTTGTTGTTGAGTCATTAGTTGTGTCTGACTCTCTGAGACCCCATAGACTGCAGCTTGCCAGGCTCCCCTCTCCTTCACTGTCTCCCAGTTTGCTCAAATTCCTGTCCATTCAGTCAGTGATGCTATGTAACCATCCCATTCTCTGCCACCCACTTCTCCTTTTGCCTTCAATCTTTACCATCATCAGGGTCTTTTCCAATGAGTTGGCTCTTCACATTGAGCAGCCAAAGGGTTGGAGCTTCAGTTTCAGCCAACAGTTCTTCTAATTAATATTTAGGGTTAATATCCTTTAGGATTGACTTGTTCAGTCTCTCTGCTGTCCAAGGGACTCTCAAGAGTCTCTCCAGCACCATAGTTTGAAAGCATCAGTTCTTTGGTAATCAGCCTTTTTATGGTCCAACTCATATCCACACATGACTATGGGAAAACTGTAGACTTGACTATATGGACTTTGTCGGCATAGTGATGTCTCTGCTTTTTAATATCTTGTCTAGCTTTGTCACAGCTTTCTTTCCAAGGAGCAAACATCTTTTAATTTCATGGCTGCAGTCACCATCCACAGTGATTTTGGAGCCCAAGAAAATAAAATCTGTCACTGCTTCCACTTTTTTACCTTCTATTTGCCATAAAGTGATGGGACCAGATACCATTATCTTTGTTGTTATTCAGTCACTCAGTCATGTCTGACTCTTTGTGACCCCATGGACTGCAGCACACCAGGTTTCCCTGTCCTTCATTATTTTCTGGAGTTTGCGTAAACTCATGTCCATTGAGTTGGTGATGCCATTCAACCATCTCATCCTCTGTCATCCCCTTCATCTTAGTTCTTTTAACATTGAGTTTCAAGCCAGATTTTTCACTCTCCTCTTTCACCCTCATCAAGGGGCTCTCTAGTTCCTCTTCACCTTCTGCCATTAGAGTAGTATGGACAGTGACTGCAGCCATGAAATTTACTTAGCCATGAAATTAATTTAACTCTGGCAACTTGTCTTATTCCATCCAGGCTGCTAGAAGAAGAACAAAAGAGTATCAAATTGCTTGTTGATATTTCTCCAAGCAGTCTTGATTCCAGCTTGTGATTCATTCAGCCCAGCATTCTGCATGATGTTCTTTGCATGTAACCTAAATGAGCAAGGTGACAATACACAGCCTTGTTGTACTCTTTTCCCAATTTTGAACCAGTCAGTTGTTCTATGTCTGGTTCTAACTGTTGTTTCTTGACCTGCATACAGGTTTCTTAGGAGACAGGTAAGGAGTCTGATACTCTCATCTCTTCAAGAATTTTTCACAGATTGCTCTGATTCACAAAATCAAAAGCTTTGGTGTAGTTACTACTTCAATTTTTAAAAATTTAAATTAAAAAAAATTTTACAAAAAAACATTTTTAAAGAAAAAAAATTGAACAGGAAGAAAAAAAACTCTAAAATGACCAATGAGTCAGCCTTCTGCTAAATTTTTGCCTTTTTATTTTTTGACTACAAGCTTTCCCCCTCTTCCTTTCTTCTTTTTTCCCTTCCTTCCAAGAGTAATTCTCACTGCAGTGATAGTGTGATGATATTACTAAGGCCATGACCCACTAGAATTTACACTGAGTGAATATCAATAAGAATCTCTACTCTGCTTATTTGGGACTTGAAATCTCCATGCTCTGGTGAGCTCTTCACTTCATAGCTACCTGGTGGTTATGTGACTCACTGTGTGAAGTTTTACTCTATGCATGACTTACTACTCAGCAAAGATTCAAAATGACTCTTAGGCCAAGTTTTGAGATTCATTTTCTGTGTAGCTCCCTTGCTTACAGAACTCTTCTTTGCAACTTCCAGTGACTTCTGGCTAATTAAACTCCAATCTTTGTTTCTTTGACTGAAAGAGTCTCTAAGAACCTATTTAATTTCCTTTCCCTTCATGTAATGTCTGGAAATAACCTCCAGGAAGAAGACTAGGGAGATGGTAGCATTCACCTTCTTTGTATCTGTTCTCCCAGGGATCACAGTCCTGGGCTGTCTATTTTGCAATAACTGGAAACAGTTGCTTTAGATTCTACACCCCCCTCCCAGTTTTCTAATTGTTTGTGGCAGAAGATCAAATCCAGTTTTTGTTTCTATATCATGGCTGGCATTGGAAATCCTTAGCTTCCTTTTAATAAGCTATCCAGAAGCCCAACTGTGATAGGCAGAAGAGTGCACCTCCAAAGATGGTGGTGGTGGTGGTTTAGTTGCTACATCCTATCCAGCTCTTCGCGACCACACAGACTGCAGACTGCCAGGGTCCTCTGTCTACAGGATATCCCCGGCAAGAATACTGGAGTGAGTTGCCATTTTCTTCTCTAGGGGATCTTCCTGACCTGGGGATTAAATCCATAGATCCACATCTCTTGCATTGCAGGCATATTCTTTTACCGTTGAGGCACCTCCAAAGATATCTATGTCTTATTCCCTGGAATCTGTGATGCTGTTGCCTTTCATGGCAAAAAGGACTTTACAGATATGATTAAGTTAAGGTTCTTAAGATGGGAAGATTGTTTTGAGTCATCAGGGGCCTAATATAATGTATAGAGAAGCAAGACTGTCAAATTTAGAAAGGCATATGTGATGACGGAAACAGAGATTGGAATGATTTGCTTTGGTGAAAGAAGGAGGCCATGAGCCAAGGGGTGCAAGTGGCCTCCGAAGCTAGAAAAGACAAGGAGACAGAACTTCCCTGAAGCTTTCAAAAGGAACACAGGACAGGTGACACTTTAACCTTCTAAGGCTCATTTTGTATTTCTGACCTCCAGAAGTGTAAGATAATAAATCTGTGCTGTTTAAAACCCCTCAGTCTGTGGCAGCTTGTTCCAATAGAAATAGGAAACTTAGATATCCAACCATGTCACAGTGGCCACCCAACCTTTACAAGGGAAAGCTGGAAGACATAGCTTTAATGGGCACTCTGGCACCTTGTCTTAGTCCACTCAGGCTGCTATAACAACATGCCACAGACTGGATGGCTTATAAACAACAGATATGTGTTTCTCATGGATCTGGAGGCAGGAAGTCCAAGGTGAGAGTGTCAGCATATTCAAGTTCTGGCAAAGGCTCTTTTCTGTGTTGAAGACTGCTGACCTATTGATGTGTCCTTACACAGTGGAGGAAGGGGTAAGGGATCCTTCTGGCACCTCTTTTATAAGGGCACTAATCTCATTCATGAAGGCTCTGCCCTCATGACCTGATCACCTCCCAGAGGCTCTACCTCCTAATATCACTTTGCAGGGTTAGGACTTCAGCATATCAACATGGAGAGACAAAAGCTTATAGACCATACCACACTTCCAATAAAATTAGAATTCTATTAAATCCAGAATTGTTAGTTAAAAATGAGCAATCTCTTCCACAACAGATTTGTTTTAGTTCTTCACTATCCTAATTACTTTTTTAAAGATTTTATTTATTTGTTGTTTTGGCTGCATGGTGTGTGGGATCTTATTTCCCCCACCAGGGATGAAACCCATGCCCCCCTGCATTTGAAGCAGGGAGTCTTAACCACTACACCATGAGGGAAGCTCTAATTATTACACTGTTGTGAGGTGTTTTAATATCTAGCGGGTCTATTCTCTTTCACTTTTTTCCTTTTTTGAATTTCTTGAATATTCCTGCTTGTTTATTTTGCCATGTGTACTTTACAGTCAATTTATCTAATGAAAAATATCCTGTTGGTATTATGTTAATTTATAGATCAACTTTTAGAGAATATTGACATCTTTAGGAGGCTGAGTTCTTCTGCCTAACTGCACGGTATGGGTCTCCATTTGTGCTAGCCCAGTAAGACTCCTTTTGTACTTCTTTTTTTTTTTTTTTT
>SJYQ01002321.1:167459-235386 GCA_006410935.1 Redunca redunca | reverse complement strand
CCCCACCCCCAGGCCCCTCCCCCAGGCCCCTCCGTGAGCCCTCTGCTCAGCCGGCTGTGGCACCTGTCACTCTGGCAAGGACGTCTTCTCTCCGGGTTATCTCCTTGCTTGACCATGAGCCCTGGAAGGTGAGAGTCACACCCACTCATTCACCCTCAGAGTCCTGGGTTTGAATCCTACGTGACAGCAAGCAAGTGCCCCTCTAAGCCTCCGTTTCTGCCTCTGTAAAGTGGGGATACAGGACTGTCCTCCCCCCGTGTGGCTAGGATGAGGACAGTGAACAGCACCAGCTGGCACTCGGGAGCCGCAGTGGGTACCAGGCGGCAATCTAAGCATTTTATGTTTTAAGTTCCTGAACCCAGGCCCTCTCTGTGGAGGGTTGATCACAGCGCCTAGCAGGGGGTAAGAGCTTAAACACTGTTACTTTATTTCCGGTCACCAGCACAGTACCCAGCAGTCTGCCTTGTTCTCAGTGGAAACAAAGAAACAACTCCCCCACCCTAGCCTACTTCAGGAAGGTGCAAGGTCCGGGCAAGACTGCAATGCTTAGGCCGCCCGGACAGACACTTGGACTTCACGAGTGGACTTCAAGGAGAGATCCCTGCTAGCCTGAGGAGGGTGGGAGACACAGGGAGAAGGGATGCCAACTCCTGGGGCGGGGGCGGGGGAAGCAGCATCACTCTGGGCTCAGGTTCGGCTCACAGAGGACTCAGGCAGAAGCTACCGCCCAGAGGGGTGTCAAGTTAAAAGTGGCTGAGACCTGCCTTCACCATCCCTCCAGCCTGATCCCAGGCGGTCAGGACTGTGGTCCTGCGAGGAGCAGGTCAGCAGGCAAGGTCACTGAGGAAAGCTGGTATGAGGGAAGGAGGGGGGCTGACAGGTGCCCAAACTACTGAGAGTCACAGGCTCTGCCTGGGGTGGGGAGGACATGTTCGGTGCTGGGAGTGTGCAGGCCCTGTCACCCCTCCCTGACCCGGCCTCTTGGAAGTGGCTTCTAACCAAGGATGTGCAGGCTAGAACATGTGCCAAAGGGTGCTGGAGGAGACTGGTGGCCACACTCTGCACCCCCGCCCCACCCGTCCCCCACAGCCAGGTGTGCTCAGGGGCTGGCTCTCCCCCTGGGCCTTCCTTGTCCCTCCTTCTCCCTCCTCTCTTTTCCAGTCTCATTTTCAACGTCACTTCCTCTGGGACCGTGCTGGGACCCCAATGCTGCGTCCTCCTCTTACAGGGTTTTAGAGCACCCAGGCCTCTTAGGACTCATCCTATTTGTCTTGAATTACGTTCATCCTTCCTGGTGCATCACAGCTGTGGCTGTGCTCAGCTGCCTCCCCAAGATGTCCAGCAAGAGGGTCACGCCGGCAGCATCAGGAGCGGCCCACGGCTTCTGGGGCTCACAAGCCCTTTCCTGAGCACCCTTCCTCCACACGCTTCCCACGTCTTTCTCTAAGGTTACAACCGGCCAGAGCCTTCCTCCTGATCAGGGAGGACCACTGCTGCTCCTGTTATAATGCTGTGGTTCAAGAATGAGATGTTGAAACACAGAAGGTGTCAGAAGCAAACACAACAGACGACCTGAACCTTCATCTTATAAAAAATAAAAACTCCAGTCTCCCTGCTTTCAGACGTTTATAAAGACAACCTCAAAAGAAACAAATGACAAAAAGGAAAATGTAGTAATTTATCTGGGTTGTTTCTTCATATTTCATCGTTTTAAATTATACTTTATTGGACTTTTGTTTAAACTACAAAAATAACGTATCTTTGTTGCCATAAGCCAAACCCAACAGGGGTGTACAAATAAAAAGCCATGAAACCACCCTCCCCCAGAGCCGACCCCCTTCCGCACACTAAGGTAATCCCATTGGGCAGACAGGAGTGTATTCCTCCAAGTTTTTGTGCCAAGCAACATAAATACATGTAATTAAGTGGGACTCAGACCAGAAGCCAAGGCCGAACCACAAAGGCCTGCAGGGCCCAGCAGATCGTGCCACTGGCAAAGCTGCAGGTGTACTGGGATGAGGACAGATGGGTCCAGTGGCTAACTGAGCCACTTAAAGCTCTCCATTTTGAACATTTGGAAAACACTGAGTTGGCCATAAAAGCATCGGAGAGGGAGACTAGATAGTGCTCCTGGGCAGGGTAGCAGAGTTGGGAGGAGCTCAGACTCTGGAGCCCTGGTCACTTCCTGAGCCCTGTACCTATTGGCGAGGCGACCGCAAGACAGTCGCTTAGTCTCTGTGCTTTTAATTCCTCTTCTGAAAAGAGGCGATCCAACAGTCCCTTCCTTGTCAGTTCATTGTGAGAAGAAAATTATGTAAAAAGCACTTAGAGCTGGGCTGGGACACACTACTACTGATCACCAGTTTGCAACCACTGCTGGAGACAAATTATCCTGCAATTTGTTTTTTTAAACCTGACAATGTATCACGGCCTTCCCTCACGTCAATGTGGAGAGAGAGATCTGGCTGCTTTTTAATCAATGCCTAATATGTGGCTGATGGGGATTCCCATCCCTTCCACTTCTTGCCACTATCAACAGTGGTGCAGAAAACAGCTTTGTACTGCCTTTTGCAATGGGGCTTCTGCAGGACTTGCTACTCAGCTGACAGATACGGAGATTTAATACTCATTCAATATGTTCAGATTCTATTCCCCAGAAGTTAGAACAATTCATACTCCCAACAGCAGTGTAAGGGAGCACTCATTTCCCTCAGTCACTTGCTAACATTGGTTTTATCAATTTTTGTTCACATTTTGCCACTTAAAAAGGTAAAACAGAAAACTATTTTTATTTACATTCTGCTAGTGATGATCTTTTGAGGCAGAGATTCCCAACTTCTTTCTTTCTCCTTTACTTCTCCAGCAAGAAAACTCCTATTAGCTAAGCATACCCCATGGTCCCTTGTAGCTCAGTGTGGCTAAGCTCTACTCAGTGAGATGTAAATGTTAGTGCTGGGTGAGACTTTTGAGAAGTATGTGAAAGGGAAAGGGCATGCCTCTTCTCCTCTTTCTCCTTCTGGCTTCTAGAATGCAGATGTGATGACTGGAGCTCAAGCAGCCATTTTGAGTCAGGAGGCAATCTGCTACGGCAGCAAGAGCAGCAAGACATTAAAGGAACCTGGCTCTGTGGTGACTTTGATTCCATCACTCCAACCTCTTTATTCTTTCATGAAATAGTATAAACTCCTATATGTTTAAGTCATTGTTATGCCAGGGTTATCTATTACAGGTGACAAAATCTAGTCCTAATATACCTTCTGACCCCCAAAAGTCAGAACTGAGCCTTTATTTCTCTTTCTGTAACACACATAAATAACAATGCCTTGGTTTTTATTTTCCCTATGGTTATTTAAGTCTCTGAAAAGTGGAACTCTCATTTCCCAACTCTCCTATCCATTCTCCCAAAGGCTTGGGTTTTACAGAGATGGTTTAAAATTTTCAGCCTATTATGTTTTCTCATACAGTTCTCCTCTGTTTTAAAAGTTCTTAATAACACAAAATAAAAATTCCACATCACAGTAGCAATATCCCATGAGATTAGTCTCTATGAGCTAAAGGGTGCACCACTGCTCACTGCCCCATCCCTCTCCACATCCCCCACCCCAGGAACTCTGCTCTAATCGTCCTTCGGCTAGAGAACTTCGTTGGACATTTCCCTCAGGCACACTTACCAGATGACAGGCTTTCTGTCCTCACACGTGTGAAATGCCTTTCTTTCTCAATGACCACAAGTGACATCTCAACGGGCACAGCAAGGGCTGCAGCCCTCTCCCTTGAACAGTCTGGAGACCCTGGGCCGCTGTCTTCCAGCCTCCAGGGCTGCATACAGGAGGCCCAATGTCAGCCTAATGCTCTCTATTTTGACAACAATCTGTTCTTTCTTCCTACAAAAATTTAAGATTTTTCTCTTTCTTCTCAGAGTTTAGGACTTTTACTAGAAAGTAGGTCTGAGTGTTGGTTTTTGTGTGGGATGAAAGGATCCGTTTAATCTGAAGAATCAAATCTTTCTTCAATTCAACGACATTTTCTTCTATTGTCTTCCTATTGCTCCTCCATCTATTCCTTTTTCTCCTTCTGGAACTCCCATGACTCCATGCCAGGTCCCGCGGATAAGGTCTCCAAGGCCTTTCCCTGCGGACAGCATCTCACATTTTAGTTCATTATTTCCATTTCTTTTTATTATTTTTCTGGGTTTTGAGGCATTTCTTCTACTGGACCTTCCAAACCACCAATTAAAGCCATGTTTCTTAGTTCCAGCAAGCCTCTGGTACACTTCAATTGCATCCTCGTAGGAATTCTCTACTTATAAAGTTCTTACACATCTTCTCCTTCTATCCTGCCTGTGAAGCTTGGCTTCCCTCTTTCATTGGCCAGGTCCCCACAAAGCTGTCACATGTCTTTGCCTGCTGGAGGGTGCAGGTTCACGCAGCCCATGTTCACGGCAGATTGCTTGAGCTACGGCGGCACTGGTGAGCCTGGACAACTTCTAGCCTCTGTTCAAGAGGACTCACGTGAGCACACTGTGATTTTCCTGCTGAGATGTGGGGAGAGGACCCCCTGCCCTCTGGTCCCCTAGTGATGACAGGGGCTAGAAGCATTTCTGCCCAGACCCCCAGGATCCGTGAGATTGAGCATTCCCTCTGAGGGCATAGGCAGCAAGTAGGTAGCTGCAGCCCTGACCATGGAATCCATTTCTCAAAGCACAGAGGAGAGGAACCCCACTTCTAGAACTAGACTAACCTAGAGTCAGAACTCAGCTCTGCCTCTTACTTGCTGTGTGATCTCGGGAAAATGACTTATCACCCAGTCAGCTTTCTCACGTGCTCTTACCTTTAAACCAAGTTATTTCCAGCAACCTCCTTAAAGGAACCAATCCCGCTGATACATAAGTTTCAGGGAACTTGCTTCTTCTAAGCACTGTATGAATTACTTGTACTGTAATCAGGGAAGCCTGGGGCCCTGGCAGGAAAGCATCAGAAACTTTACCTTGTACCACTTTGTGAGAGTAGCTTGACAGAAGGGTAAGGTACTAGGAAGAATCTGAAAAATACTGTAATATTTCAGCTTTTAACACTTTTGTGACTACTCCAACCTGAATAAGATCTCCTAGGATTCTTCTAGGCAGATATTCCCCTGTGGTCAAATGTTGTCTCAAGACCTGAGGACTATGGCTGCAGAGGGGATGGGTGCTGAGAACCATGAGCAAGTCCATGTTGGTTCCCATCTGGTGACGCTTATTGAGCACCTACTGTGTGTACGGCATGGAGCAAGGCACTGCATGGAATACAATAATGAGCAAGACACAGCCCCTGCCTTAAAAGCGCTTGACGTCTAGTCAAGGAGGTAAGGGGGAGGTCAAAAAAAAAAGCAGACTGCAATGCAGACTGTGGCCAAGGCCACGAGATGGGGCTGAAACAAGTGCCATGACAGTTTACAAGAAGGAGAGCTTAAGTGAGTCAGGAATGCAGAAAAGCATTCTTAGAAGAGGTGTTTGGTAGGCTGGACAGAACCTCAGGGAGCGAGGAGGGCGGGAGGAAGTGGGCAGGAAGACAGGGATTGACGAGCAGATTAGAGTCTCTGGAAGACCACAATCATGTCTTACTCACCTTCGTATTCCTTCCCCCATCCTCCCAGGGCCAAGCGTGACTCACACCACAGGCTGGCCCTTTCTGACGAAGGGTCTGTAGCAAGGATAGCCCAAAGTGAGGAGGGAAGCTGAACTGAGGTGGGGGGCGGGGGGGGTGGTGCACAGGGGTTTGTGGGGTGAGACAAAGACTTGACTGAGGTTGGGAGAAAGGAGATCACCCAAGTCACCCCAACTGTAGGGAGGATGACACAGAACGTTCATCTTCTGACCAACAGGAGCAAAAGGATGATGCTGAAACAGTGTGGCAACAAGAGATTTTGCACAAGGAGGAGAGAGAGAAAGGAAAAAACCCTGATCCCAAGAATCAGAAGTGAAAACCCCAGAGCCCAAGTCATCCCAAGAAAAAGCCCCTGAAACACCCTCTGGGTGTGGCTCACCGAGGACACCTGAGTCCCCAAAGCCCCTGTGCTCTCCACGGCCCCACAGGCTCGCCGGCAGGAGGTTCCTCTGACCTCAACAGCACCCATTCACCCGTACCAGCCGCACCTCTGGGTGCCACACCCTGGCCCTCTGCTCAAGAGGGCACAGGGCACCAGGGTCAGTGAACCCACTTACCAGGAACACATGTTGGGCTTCATATCCCAGGCCAATAGGATAAACAGTCCCAGCAGGTCTCTTTCCAAACAGGAGCCTCTGAAAGAGTAGGGGGTAATTCGATTTACACGATGTTCCAGATGGTGAGACTTGTTTCTCAACGCTCAGCAAGGTCAGACCAAATACAGTACAACAAGATCAGAGTCTGAGCCTGCTCTGTGAAATGTCACAAGCCTTCCCCATAGATCAATATGCGATACCATTTAGCCGATCCGGTAGCAAAGCCTGCCCTGAAATCACCAAAGTTAACTTAAATCTCTGTGGTCACTATTCTCCTTTCCCGTCATGCTTTGGATACAAGCTGGTGGAAGCACGGGAGGATCTGCCAGGGGACTCTACAGGAAGATGCATTCTGGCAGCTGCAAAGCCCAGCCAAGACCTCAGGAAGGGCCCCACGGGAAAAACTCAGGAGTATTGGGCACAAACACCCCTGCCCTCAGAGCAAGTGGCCAGGGAGGCAGCCCACGTGGCACAGGGCCACGGACAGGCATCCCGCACAGCCGCTGCAGAGGGCCCTGGGGCCGGTCTGCCTTCCCTCCTCCAGAGCACCCCCTCTCCGCACCCTCCACCATCCCCAGGAGGGGAGCCTCATGACCTCCTCCACTGAGGAAAGCTGACTTCACCTCCCTTGGGTCCCTCCTTTAACCTGAAGTTCCCGCATCGTCTCCTGGCACCTGACTCCCAACTCTGAGGAAGAGGTGTCCGCCTGAGACCCAAGGCCACCCAGGGCACTGCCACCTCCCCACCGGCACCCCACTTTGCACCCTCAGCCTCCTCCACTCTCTTGATCCTTCCCTCTGCCTGAGAACACCCGAAGTTCTCCCCAGTCTTCCAAACAGCTACAGCCCTTGAGCTCCAGGCCGCATCCTCCCCACACCACACCACCTTCCCACCACCCATTAGGTCAGCAGGACCTAAAGGCTGAGCTTTGAACACGGTTCACCAGCCCCTCATCTCTCCGCCTCAATAACATCCTCGTTCTCCCTCTCCTCCTCCTGTCTCCTCTGCTTGCCCCCTTCCCTTAGTCCTCCCACTTCCAGAGCTTCCTTGCAGCCCTTCCCCTGGGGTCCCTGGGGCCCAAGGCACTCAAGAGGCCAGGCTCTGCTTCCCTCTCTGGCTTCAGGCCGCCCCCACACCAGCCCACACTCTGTGTTCCAGAAGCAAGAAAACAACCCAAACACAGGCTGCTGACCCGAACTGACTGAGGCTCCCTCTCACCACCTGCTTCGCGCAGCCAGGCCCCTGCTTGGACTGCCCTTCTGTTATGGCCTTGAGCCACAGCTCATCAAACTCTCCAGTCTTCCACTACTAACAGCTGAACATGCATTGGGCGAGTACCTCTTACATACATAAGCTTATTTGTAAATTAAATATACGTTCTAAGGTATTGATATGTTCGTTACTTTATAAAACTAATGCAAAGATCAAAGGAAGAGATAAAGATGAAATATGTTAAAATGATTATTCATCAATACAAAAAAACTTCCATTCTCACCATTAATGACAATTTGAGTGGAACATGACTGATAAGCTTCCTTCCGTCAGCGATTTAAATAAACTTCCCAGGGAAATGCAACATGCGTGCAGAAGAATGCATACAGGAACACAATGCAAGCACACAGGTCAGAGGAGTCTCACAAAGTGAGCACACCCAGATGGGGCACCCGGATGGGGCGAACTCACCACGATCCCCTCCGAAAACCCACCACACCTCCTTCCATCTCTACCAGCCTCCCACGGGTGGCCACCACTCTGGTTTTCAACAGCAGAGATTACGTCTGTCTATTTAAACTTTCTATGAATGGAGCCATACAGGACATGATCTTTTGTGCCTGAATGAACATTATGTTTGTGAAATTCATCCTGGTTTCCTCATGGCTGTTCACTTACTGTTTTCCCTCTGTGGGAGTTTACCGTTCCTGTCCACTCTGTACCGACGGACACTGGGACTGTTTCCAGCCTGGGCCGTCACAGGGGGTGCTGCTGTAACCCTTTTGAGTGGCGCCATGTGGCCCATGCATTTGCCTTCATGCTGGGTGGATACCCAAGAGTGGAAATACCGGGTCATAGCTGACTAAATGTTCAGCTTTGTTCGACGATGGCAAGCAGTTCTCCAAACTGGCTAAACCGATCTACACACCCAGCAGCAGGCTGTGAGCATTCTGGCTGCTCCACATCTTTGCTAGCACTTGAAGTGTTGTCATGCTCAGCTGCATGCCAATCAACTGATTCTTTGTGACCCCACATGCTGTATGTAGTCCAGCAGGCCCCTCTGGCCATGGAATTTTCCAGGCAAAAACACTGGAATGAGGGACTTCCCTGCTGGTCCAGTGGTTAAGACTTTGCCTTGCAATGCAGGGGGTGCAGGTTTGATCCCTGGTTGGGAAGGTAAGATCCCACATGCTTCGCGGCCAAAAAAAAAAAACATAAAACAGAAACACTGGACTGAGCTGCCACTTCCTTCTCTGGGGATCTTCCCGACCCAGGGATCAAACCCACATCTTTTGCATTTCCTCCATTGGCAGGTCGATTTTTTATCACTGTGCCACCTGGGAAACCCAGCACTTGAAATAGTCTTCTTTTTTTTTTATTATTATTTTAGTGGTCCTGATCAGTAAGATATCACAAAGTCAGTATTATCATCACCTTTAAAGAAGACTGAAATTAAGTGCCTCTCTCAAGGCTCACAAAACTAAGTGACTCAGAGCAGGAACCCAGGTTTTCTGACTCAAACGGTGTACTGTTTCCACCTGGCTAACCCCAACTCCTCTTTCCTCTGGGAAGCTCTCTCTGATCGCCCAGCCAGGTAAACCTATCTGGCTCATGGCCTCTGAGCACCTTGTACTCTTCTTTTGTAGCCACTGTCAGTGCTCTAATTAACCTTTCCTACACTTATTTGCTATTACTTTGGACTTATTTTTACACTTACACACCTCTGCTGCTGCTAAGTCGCTTCAGTCATGTCTGACTCTGCGACCCCATAGACAGCAGCCCACCAGGCTCCCCCGTCCCTGGGGTTCTCCAGGCAAGAACACTGGAGTGGGGTGCCACTTCCTTTTCCAATGTATGAAAGTGAAAAGTGAAAGTGAAGTCGCTCAGTCGAGTCCGACTCTTAGCGACCCCATGGACTACAGCCCACCAGGCTCCTCTGTCCATGGGATTTTCCAGGCAAGAGTACTGGAGTGGGGTGCCATTGCCTTCTCCAATTCAAATGCTAGTACTTCCCAATTTTATATGTTAAGTAGGCTTCCCTGGTGGCTCAGAAAGCAAAGAACTCACCTGCAATACAGGAGACCTGGGTTTGATTCCTGGGTTGGGAAGATCCCCTGGAGAAGGGAATGGCAACCCACTCCAGCCATGGACAAGTTGCAAAGAGTTGGATACAACTAACACACACACACACACAGAGAGAGAGAGAGAGAATAATCTTTCCTGGTTGGGCAGATGGCTCAGCCATCATGCCCCCACCACAGAGCCTCACTGGAAACTGTCTTCTAATGGGCGTGGTCTATGAGCAACACTACATAAAAGGCAGGCAGCTGCGGAGAACCTGCAACACACAAACGGAAGTCCACAGGTTTTACAGGTGGAGAACCAGGACGCCCGAGTCTGAAAACGCTGGCAAAGTCCATCCACCCTTATGTGGAAAGTGGAAAGGGCAGCCTTGATGACCTCTAACCTTCAGATCTGACTGACAGTGTATCTGATAAGCACAAAGGCTGCAGCAGTGCTCACTGCACAAAAGCCCCATGGCAGGTACACCCAGAGATGAATTAGAGAAATAGGCTAACTGAAGCAATTAGCATCTTTTGAAAGCATCAAAATAATGCTACATATCAGGGCTTCCCAGGTGGCACTCATGGTAAAGAAACTGATTACCAACGCAGGAGATGTGAGAGATGAGAGTTCGACTGCTGGGTCGGGAAGATCCCCTGGAGGCATGGCCATTCCAATATTCTTGCCTGGAGAACCCTGTGGACAGAGAAGCCTGGCAGGCTACAGTCCATAGGGTCATAAAAAGTCACAGAAAGCGAAAGGAAACTAAAGAGCCTCTTGACGATCACGAAAGAGCAGAGTGAAAAAGTTGGCTTAAAACTCAACATTCAAAAAACTAAGATCCTGGCATCCAATCCCATCACTTCATGGCAAACAGAAGGTGCAAACAGTGACAGATTTTCTTTTCCTGGGCTCCAAAATCACTGCGGATGGTGACTGCAGCCACGAAATTAAAAGACACTTGCTCCTTGTAAGGAAAGCTATGACAAACCTAGACAGTGTATCAAGAAGCAGAGCCATCACCTTGCTGACAAAGGTTCACACAGTCAAAGCTATGGTTTTTCCAGTAGTCATGTATGGATGTGAGAGCTGGGCCATGAAGAAGGCTGAATGCTGAAGAATGGATGTTTTTGAATTGCGGTGCTGGAGAAGACTCTTGAGAGTCCCTTGGACTGCAAGGAAATCAAACCAGTCAATCCTAAAGGAAAACAGTCCTGAATATTCATTGGAAGGACTGAAGCTGAAGCACCAATACTTTGGCCACCTGAGGCAAAGAGCCACCTCACTGGAAAAGACCCTGATGCTGGGAAAGATTGAGGGTAGGGGAAGGGGACAATAAAGGGTAAGATGGTTGGATGGCATCTCTGATGCAATGGACATGAATCTGAGCGGGCTCCGGGAGTTAGTAATGGACAGGGAAGCCTGGTGTGTTACAGTCCATAGGGTTGCAAAGAGTCAAATACGACTCAGTGACTAAACAATGACAACAACGCTACATATCGGTCAGCGAGTAACTTCTACTCTTACCAAAAAGTTTCCCCAAAAGAACAAATTCTTATCTTAGTCACCGACCAATCAGCACATACATCAATCCTATACCTTCGCTGTTTACAAGAAAGATCTCAGACCTTAAATCCACAGTCCCAAATTGAACTCAACTTTTCAAATTATCAGGAAAAAAAACAACTAAAACCAAGAGAAACTGCTGCAATTACCTTTTCTCCATGAATCTATCTCCCTATCTCACCTGTGGCTCTTCCAGTGTGTATCAGAAACCACACCTCAAGGCAGCACGGGCTGTGAGAAAAGACACTTGAGGAGCCCTCTGTGTCTCCCATAGCTCCATCTTGGGCAATTTGTTCACCCTCTCTGAGCTTCAATTTTCTCCTCCGAAGACCAAAGTCGACCCCCACCTACCCCGCAGACTCAATATGAGGCTAAAAAACAAGGTGTCAGAGACTTTGTAAAGTGCTGAACTAGTTTATGATGAAGGGACCTCAGATCCAACAGCTTTCTCGTTTTACAGGCTCAGATCAGTCACTGGGCCCTCGCCCTTTATTCCATGTGTCCATGTAACAAACACTTGTAGACTACTTACTCCGTGCCGGAAGCTGCGCCAGGCACGGAGGACAGGATGGTGGGCAGAGAAGCCGTAGTCCGTGGTGTGACAGGACGCACACACTGTACCAGGGCAGGGGAGACAGATGTGACTCACAGTTACACAGAAGAGCAAGCTGGTACACCTGTGGGCCATGTAAACCATTTGGCTTTTTTCTAAGAGAAACCAGAAGCTACTGGGGGGTTTTAAGCAGAGGGAACACCACACTCAGATTGTTCTGGCTGCCGGTTACTAGCCCTGGGCTAGGCCCTGAACGTGGTGGGGAGAAAAAGTGCAGACTGACTCTGCAAAGTCTGGGAGCGGGGTGAGAGGAAGCTGAGGCCGGTCACACAGTGTTACTACCTGCCACACCAGGACACTGTGGGAACCCAGTGGGAACAACCCTAGATGCCAGCAGACTGAAAGTGCTAGAGATACGGTGCCTACAGAGGAAAACAAAACAAAACACAGCTACAGAGAGGGCAAAGAACAGGAAATATCAACATAGCGAAAGTCCCTAATTCCACATAACAGACTTGATTGCCACAAAAAGAGACACACCAAATTCTCCAGAATTCGCTAACTTGTTTTCCATAAATATTTAGTAACTCAGAAATGTATCAAAAGCACAGATTTCCCCTGACCTACTTATCAAGCTCATACAAGAGTGGGTGAGAATTATTGTATCCAATAAATACGAACTTAATTATTCATCATTCTTTCTTTTGTCTTTAATAAGATGATTTTCATGGAAACTTTTTTTTTTCAAGGAAACTTTTGACAGTTGAGGCCAAATATTTACATTTTCTTCTGATTACTCAAGTAACTGTCTTGACCTTAAAATACAATCAGATAATAAAAACATTTAAATCCTAATGAGGGAAAAGTATAATGTTGCATGAGTTTATATTATGTATGAGTTTATACTAAAGTCCCATTATTTACATGGAATCACAGAACAGTGGGACAGCAAGAACTTGGGAAACCAGCCTTCAGTTCCTGGACGGGTCTGAGACAGGGCCCACCCACGAGGTTGACTCCATCCTCCCACTCACCAGCATCTTCTGGTTTTGTGGGAGTCCAGCTTGGAGAAGGCAGTGGCACCCCACTCCAGTATTCTTGCCTGGAAAATCCTATGGACAGGGGAGCCTGGTGGGCTGCAGTCCAAGGAGTTGCTAAGAGTCGGACACAACTGAGCGACTTCACTTTCATGCATTGGAGAAGGAAATGGCAACCCAGTCCAGTGTTCTTGCCTGGAGAATCCCAGGGATGGGGGAGCCTGGTGGGCTGCCATCTATGGGTCGCACAGAGTCGGACACAACTGAAGCGACTTAGCAGCAGCAGCAGGCTTGCGTGCACAGTCCCAAGGCAGGATGAGTACTGCCTGCTACCCTGGATGCTCCCAGCAACCTGCACCACCCTCTCCACACTTTCCATGTGCAATAACTCACATAACTCATAGGCAATAAATGAGCATCCCCCCAAAACAGGCATCCAGACAGCCATGGACGTCAACAGGTTAAGAGAACACTGTTCGAGCTCACCCTGACTGGATGCTCATGACACGCGAGCACTATGCTAAGCCCTGTTCCTCTCATCTCCTTAAAGTCAGGTAAGAAGCAGGGGGAGGTAAGTATCATCGTGCTTCCTGTGTTGATTAGGAAACAGAGCACCTGCCTGAAGACATGGGGCTTCCAAGTCGGGTTGGGACACGAACCCATAGAGGCCTGACTTCAGGGTCTGCTTCACCGACACTGAGGTGGTAAGTCTCCTGTAAAGGACACAATGGACCTGAAAGCTCTGCAAAATAATGGGGGTGGGGGGCGGGGAATGTGCCTCTCCGGGTCTGCATAGTCTCTCTCTCAGAAAGTGCAGGTGAGACATGCTTCCTGTGGGGAAAAGCCGTGGAACTGATCAGTGCAGGGGATCAAAGAGAAGGGGCTTGGGGTGGTGCTGGGCTGAAACCACCTGTGAGAAGGCCCCAAGCAGAAAAGGGAGAAGAATCACTTGTGGGCCCGAGAGGAAAGCCCCAAGGACTCCTCGAGCACTCTGTGACCTCAGAGCTGGTTTCTCAGACACCGTGGCCATCACCTTCACCACTGACTGGCACCATCAACACTACACTGGAACCCAGAGAAAACAGCCAAACACGTGCTTCCTGGTGCTGCCCCAACACTAAGGATAATCAAGTACAATGAGCACTCTGTAAGCATCAGTTAGGCACTGCGCTGAGCAGCCCACAGCATTATTTCACTGAATCTTCAACAACGGCCCCCAGGCATGTAACCCTGCCATTCCCATTATCTTATCAGTTCACTGAGACTAACAATGGGGAAGACGCTTGCCCACCGTTACAGAAGTTGTGTGTGGATGAGTCAGAATCAGAACCCAGGTCTAGCCCGAGTTGGAATCCGCTTGGCCACAGCACTTGGGGTCCTCTGCCATCACCAACCCCCCTGGTCACATTCTGTTTGCACCTGACTCCTCCACTAACCGTCAGCTCCCGAGGGTAGGACACAACTCTTTCATCTCCGCGTGGCCAGCACTCAGCAAACAGCTGGGCCCAAAGCAAGAGCACAGCGAGGCTGGTGGATGAATGCCCACAGGAAGGAAGTGGCCCCAGAAATGCCGCAGGATGCCCCTCGCAGAGGCCAGCCCAACCACTGCTCCCTATCCCTCATCAGCAGTTAGGGCCCACCTACTCGGCTCCCCGCGGCCTGCTCCTCCACCAGCCCACCTCAAAGGAAGGGTTAGCAGGCACACTTCTGAGGAAGTGGGAGGTGGGCTTCAACAAGCGTGAGCAGTTCACTCTCGGACTTACCCTTCTTTCTGTTTCCCCATCTTGTCCTGGACTATCTGAAGCAAATAATTCTTCCCTCTCCCAAGACTCAGTAGGACAAGTACCACCAGTTCAGTTCAGTTCAGCCGCTCAGTCGTGTCCGACTCTTTGCGACCCCATGAATCGCAGCACACCAGGTCTCCCTGTCCATCACCATCTCCNCTCTCTCTGCCTCTTCTGTGGCCCTCTGAGGGGCAGGGGAGACTTTCTGCTGCTCCCTCATGCCATCCTGAGGCTTTGAGAGGTTCAAGAGGCTGTCTCAGGACTCTGGCCAACACACCGTGCTGCCTTCCCTCCTGTTGTGCTGCCACTGTGTTGTCTTGAGGGAGCAGCTCTTGGACCTTACCTCGCCTGGGGCCCCAGTGATGAGCGTCTTCTCGTCCCACGTGCTGTCACCCCTCACCTCCCAGCTGGGGCGCTGTGGCTGAGTGGATTGCTTCCCGTGGACCCTCTGTGCTCCTCCAGCCTGGAGAGACTCCAGTAGGCCCAGGTGGGGAGCTACCCGGCTCTCAGGCAGTCTTCTCGGTTTGTGGCATTACTGTTGGCTTCTGTGTCTCCAACCTTTTCTTTCTGTACACTCTCTCTTCAGGGAGTTTCCAAAATCTATTTTGAAACCTTTAGAGAATCTTTTCCTTCTTTCCCTGCTTGTCCTCCTTTCATTTTCTTTGTTTTCTGTTTTTATGCCAGAAAAATAATAGAGCCTAAAAACCACAGCAGGCAATATAAAACAGCACAGATATTTCTGTCTTTCCCTAGATGGTTTTGCAAAACCTTGAGGGTGGAGTAGAAAGAGTGATGAGAAGGTGGACCCATGGGAAGGAGAAATGAGACATTGTGCTCTTGTCCATTTCTTTTATTTATTTTTTAAAAATTAATTATTTTTAAATTGAAGGATAATTGCTTTACATGTCCATTTCTTTTAAAACAAGGCTTTTAGACCTTTCATGGACCAACAAATTACTATCACTGCTTTTTTAAAAGTTTATTTTTTCTGTGTTTTGGCCATGCTGTGTGGCATGTGGTATCTTATTCTATATATGTGTGTGTATATATGCACACACACACACACGCACACCACATATTCCTTATCTATTTCCCTGTTGATGGATGTTAGGGTTGTTACCATGTCTTGGCTATTGTAAACAGTGCTGCAGTGAACACTGGGGTGCATATATCCTTTTCAGATCATGTTTTTCTCTGGATATATGGGCAAAGAAAGAAAACCACAATCACAGAAAACTAATCAAATTGATCACATGGACCAGAGCCTTGTCTAACTCAATGAAACTGTGACCCATGCCGTGTAGGGCCACCCAAGACAGACGGGTCATGGTGGAGAGTTCTGACAAAATGTGGTCCACTGGAGAAGGGAATGGCAAACCACTTCAGTATTCTTGCCTTGAGAAGCCCATGAACAGTATGAAAAGGCAGAAAGATGTGACACTGAAACATGAACTCCCCAGGTTGGCAGGTGCCCAATATGCTACTGGAGGAGAGTGGAGAAATAACTCCAGAAGGGATGAAGAGATGGAGCCAAAGCAAAAACAACGTCTAATTGTGAATGTGACTGTGATGAAAGTAAAGTCTGATGCTATAAAGAAAAATATTTTATAGGAACCTGGAATGTTAGGTCCATGAATCAAGGTAAATTGGAAGTGGTCAAACAGGAGATGGCAAGAATAAACATCAACATTTTAGGAAATCATTGAACTAAAATGGGCAAATTTAATTCAGATGACCATTATATCTACTACTATGGGCAAGAATCTCTTAGAAGAAATGGTGTAGGCCTCATAGTCAACAAAAGAGTCCGAAATGCAGTACTTGGGTGCAGTCTCAAAAATGACAGAATGATCTCTGTTCATTTCCAAGGCAAACCATTCAATATCACAGTAATCCAAGTCTATGCCCCAACCAGTAATCCTGAAGAAGCTGAAGCTGAACGGTTCTATGAAGTCCTACAAGACCTTCTAGAACTAACACCCAGAAAAGATGTACTTTTCATTATAGGGGACTGGAATGCAAAAGTAGGAAGTCAAAGAACCTAGAGTAACAGGCAATTTTGGCCTTGGAGTACAAAACGAAGCAGGTCAAAGGCTAATAGAATTTTGCCAAGAGGATGTGCTGGTCATATAAAACATCCTTTTCCAACAACACAAGAGAAAACTCTACACATGGAGATCACCAGATGGTTAATAACGAAATCAGATTGATTATCTTCTCTGCAGCCAAAGATGGAGAAGCTGTATACAGTCAGCAAAAACAAGACCAGCAGCTGACTGTGGCTCAGATCATGAACTCCTTATTGCCAAATTCAGACTTAAATTGAAGAAAGTAGGGAAAACCACTAGACCATTCAAGCATGACCTAAATCAAATCCCTTATGACTATACAGTGGAAGTGACAAATAGATTCAAGGGATTAGATCTGATAGAATGCCTGAAGAACTGTAGATGGAGGTTCATGACATTGTACAGAAGCAGTGATTGAGACCATCCCAAGAAAAAGAAATGCAAAAAGGCAAAATGGTTGTCTGAGGAGGTCTTACAAATAACTGAGAAAAGAAGAGAAGCTAAGGGCAAAGGAGAAAAGGAAAGATATACCCATTTGAATGCAGAATTCCAAAAAATAGCAAGGAGAGATAAGAAAGCCTTCCTCAGCGATCAATGCAAAGAAATAGAGGAAAACAATAGAATGGGACAGACTGGAGATCTCTTCAAGAAAATTAGAGATACCAAGGGAACATTTCATACAAAGATGGGCTCAATAAAGGACAGAAATGGTATGGACCTAACAGAAGCAGAAGATATTAAGAAGAGGTGGCAAGAATACACAGAAGAACTGTACAAAAAAGACCTTCATGACCCAGATAATCACGATGGTGTGATCACTCATGAAGAGCCAGACATCCTGGAATGTGAAGTTAAGTGGGCCTTAGAAAGCATCACTACGAACAAAGCTAGTAGAGGTGATGGAATTTCCGCTAAGCTATTTCAAATCCCCAAAAATGATACTGTGAAGGTGCTGCACTCAATATGCCAGCAAATTTGGAAAACGAAGCAGTAGCCACAGAACTGGAAAAGGTCAGTTTTCATTCCAATCCCAAAGAAGGGCAATGCCAAAGAATGTTCAAACTACTACACAATTGCCCTCATCTCACATGCTATCAAAGTAATGCTCAAAATTCTCTAAGCCAGGCTTCAACAGTAGGTGAACCATGAAATTCCAGATGTTCAAGCTGGATGTAGAAAAGGCAGAGGAATTAGAGATCAAATGGCCAACATCTGTTGGATCATCAAAAAAGCAAGAGCTCCAGAAAAATATCTACTTCTGCTTTATTGACTATGCCAAAGCCTTTGACTATGTGGATCACAATAAAATATGGAAAATTCTTCAAGGGATGGGAATACCAGACCACCTGACCTGCCTCCTGAGAAGTCTGTATGCAGGTCAAGAAGCAACAGTTAGAACTGGACATGGAACAACAGACTGGTTCCAAACTGGGCACGGAGTATGTCAAGGCTGTCTTGTTGTATTGTCACCCTAGTTATTTAACTTATATGCAGAGTACATCATACGAAATGCCAGGCTGGATGAAGCACAAGCTGGAATCAAGATTGCTGGGAGAAATATCAATAACCTCAGATACACAGATGACACCACCCTTATGGCAGAAAGTGAAGAACTAAAGAGCCTCTTGATGAAAGTGAAAGATAGGTTGAAAAGTTGGCTTAAAATTCAACATTCAGAAAATGAAGATCATGGCCTCTGGTCCCATCACTTCATGGGAAACAGATGGGGAAACAGTGGAAACAGTGACAGACTTTATTTTCCTGGGCTTCAAAATCACCGCAGATGGTGACTGCAGCCATGAAATTAAAGGACACTTGCTCCTTGGAAGAAAAGTTATGACCAACCTAGATAGCATATTGAAAAGCAGAGACATTACTTTGCCAACAAATGTCCATCATGTATGGATGTGAGAATTGGACTATAAAGAAAGCTGAGAATCGAAGAAGTGATGCTTTTGAACTGTGGTATTGGAGAAGACTCTTGAGAGTCCTTTGGACTTCAAGGAGATCCAACCAGTCCATCCTCAAGGAAATCAGTCCTGAATATTCATTGGAAGAACTAATGCTGAAACTGCAATCCTTTGGCCACCTGATAGGAAGAACTGACTCCTTGGAAAAGACCCTGATGCTGGGAAAGATTGAAGGCAGGAGGAGAAGGGGATGACAGAGGATGAGATGGTTGGATGGCATCACTGACTCAATGGACATGAGTTTGAGCAAGCTCCAGGAGTTGATGATGGACAGGGCAGCCTGGTGTGCTGCAGTCCTCGGTGTCACAGAGTTGGACATGACTGAGCAACTGAACTGAACTGATGAGAAAAGTGGATTCCTAACCATTGGACCATCAGGCAAGTCCCTGTCATTGCTTTTTAGAGATTAGCTTTTCAGAAGGAGAAGTCACTAATTTTGAATCATCCTATTTCTTAGGTTACTAGAGCGTTTCCGAATATGCCACAAGATGGAGACTTTCAAGCACTCACTAATTCAAGATGCTGCTTGTTAAGTATTAAGGTCTCCTGTAAAGGACTGTTCTTTTACTTATTGTTGTTCTTCAGAAATGGAAATATTTTATAGTTTTTTTTTTTTTCGTTGTAGCATGTGATCATTGTAGAAGTTCAAACAGTACAGCAGTAAAAGTCTATTTGCAAGTGAACGTGAAGTTGCTCAGTCCTGTTGGAGTCTTTGCGACCCCATTGACTGTAGCCTACCAGGCTTCTCCGTCCATGGGATTTTCCAGGCAAGGGTACTGGAGTGGGTTTCCATTTCCTTCTCCAGGGGACCTTCCCAACCCAGGGATCGAACCTGGGTCTCCTGCATTGCAGGCAGATGCTTTACCGTCTGAGCCACCAGGAAGTCTCTTTACCATCCCATAAAAATAATGTAGTGATCTAATTTATATTTGTTTTTTCTTTTGTGCATTTTATATTTAACATTAGTGAAGACTTTTCTGAACTCTGTTTTTTGTTGTTTTTAAAGTTAATAATGCATTGTTTCCTCTGACTGTCATATATATCTCGAATATTTTTCCCCTGAAGTTTACCATTTTCTCTTTCTTTTTCATGTCTGTTCATTTCCAGACATTTTGTTTTTTACCTCATCAAACGTCAGAATTTTTTAATCATAGTGTTGGACCTGAGTGGCATTTTGGGCAAGGCTTTCTTTCCTATCTCCATATAAAAACATTGCCTTATTTTTCTTCTGTACTTTTATTTGTTTTAAATCCTTAATCCAGCTAGAATTTGTTTTTTTGTCTCTTGTAAGAGTAGGAATTTGTGTTTTCTCAAATGTACAGCCAGCTGTTACATACCACTTATTGACTATTTTCCCCACTAGTTTGAAATGCTACTTTTGCATTTAGTTTAGACTAAACTCCCCATATACATTGTTAATTGAATTTTAGAGTTGATGTGTAGGTCTGTTTCTGTGCTGATGTCACAGTGATTCAATAACCAAATCAATAAACCAAATTTACTTTTTACATTTAACAAATTGAAGAGAATGAATATATTTGCAATACTGAGTCTTCTCATCCAGGAACTCTGGTTAACTTTCTATTTATTCTACATTATATGTTTCTATAAAAGCTCTGTAAGTTTCTTCATAATGACTTGACAAATGTTTAAATGTTTATTCTGGGGTATTTGGATGCTCTTGTTAGTGGAAGTTGTTTTCCATTATGTTTTCAAACTAGCTGGTTTTTTTTTTTTTTTTTTTGCCATGTGGAAAATCTATTGGCTACATTTAATTTACTTTGCATGTAGCACCTGCTCCATTATATTGTACACTCCTGAAGGCCAGGGCCTTCACACAGGGCTTTGCTCAGTATGAACATGAAATAGTATACTATTGTTGACCATTACATCCATTATCCTCAGAGGGCTTCCCAGGTAGCGCTAGTGGTAAAGAACCCACCTGCCAATGCAGGAGACATGAGAGATGCGTGTTTGATCCCTGGGTTGGGAAGATCCCCTGGAGGGGAGCATGGCAACCCACACCAGTATTCTTGCCTGGAGAATCCCATAGACAGAGGAGCCTGGTGGGCTACAGTCCATGGGTCGCAAAGAGTCAGACATGACTGAAGTGACTTAGCACACACATTATACTCAGTGACCAAGTGGAGGGAAACCTCAGGTAGCAGTGATATTTATGGAAACTGATAATGATCATGGTAGTGGGTGGAGATTAAAGGAACCTTGGAGTCAAGCAGACCTTGGCTGGAATGCTGATTTTGCCACTTTCTGGTTGTGTAATCTTGGCATCTCTGAACCCAGTTCCTTCCTTAGGCTCATCTCTGAACCTAATTCATAAAATGAACTAACACGCATAAAACTGTTTGTGACTGGATCCCAACATGTATTCCATAATAGCTGGCTGTTAACGATCATTGGCTGAGTTCATATTGTCATGTAACCAAACATATCCAGTAAGATGCACATTTAAGAAGGCATAGCCTGCTCTGTTGAGTTGCTTCTTCTTGGTTTTTTTTTTTTGGCCATGCTTCATGGCATGGTATGTGGTATCTTAGTTCCCTGACCAGGGTTCAAACCCATGCCCCCTGCATCACAAGCTTGGAGTCTTACCCATGGGACTTCCAGTGAAGTCCTGGTTGCTTTTTTATAGATTCAGTGAACTTGCTGGAATCAGCATTCAAGACACATGTTACAGACATTTTCTGAAATTCTTCCTTTTGAGAAATGCGTTGTATGTTGGTCTCCTCTCTCTAACTTGCAAGTTCCTTGAGAGTACAGGCCAAGTATTACTAATTTTTTATTCTTCAGCACCTCATATAGTGGTGGACATAATTTAGGTGGACTGCATTTCATAGTATGAAGTATAATAATTTATTTTACCATTCCCTTTTTTATTATCATCCCCCCCTTACTTTTTGTTGTTGCTGATAGAAGAGAAATTGAACCATCATCTTTGCTAGGAAGCATAGCCAAGTTTAAGAGCAAATGTGTAGATGGCAAAGATCTCTGCAGGCCACCCAAATGTAACTTTTATGCTGTAGTTGGTTTTATTTTTTAATTTTTAAAATTAAACTATTTTATTTTTTTGACCACACCACGGGGCATGAGAGGTCTTAGCTCCCACACTAGGTATCCGAACCCCATGCCCCTGCAGTGGAAACCTGGAGTCTCAGCCAGGAAATTCCCCTGTGCTATGCTCAGTCGCTAAGTTGTGTCTGACTCTTTGCAAGCCCATGTACTGTAGCCCACCAGGCTCGTTTATCTGTGGGGTTTTCTAGGGAAGAATACTGGAGTGGGGGTCCATTTTCTTCTCCAGAGGGTTTTCTGGACCCAGGCATCAAACCTGTGTCTCCTACCTTGGCAGGCAGATTATTTACGACTGAACCAACTGGGAAGCCCATGCTGTTCAGTTCAGTTCAGTTCAGTTGCTCAGTCGTGTCCGACTCTTTGTGACCCCATGAATCGAAGCACGCCAGGCCTCCCTGTCCATCACCATCTCCTGGAGTTCACTCAGACTCATGTCCATCGAATCGGTGATGCCATCCAGCCATCTCATCCTTGGTCATCCCCTTCTCCTCCTGCCCCCAATCCCTCCCAGCATCAGAGTCTTTTCCAATCAGTCAACTCTTCGCATGAGGTGGCCAAAGTACTGGAGTTTCAGCTTCAGCATCAGTCCTTCCAAAGAAATCCCAGGGCTGATCTCCTTTAGAATGGACTGGTTGGATCTCCTTGCAGTCCAAGGGACTCTCAAGAGTCTTCTCCAACACCACAGTTTAAAAGCATCAATTCTTCGGCACTCAGCCTTCTTCACAGTCCAACTCTCACATCCATACACAGCCACTGGAAAAACCATAGCCTCGACTAGATGGACCTTAGTTGGCAAAGTAATGTCTCTGCTTTTTAAAATGCTATCTAGGTTGGTCATGGAGAAGGCAATGGCACCCCACTCCAGTACTCTTGCCTGGAAAATCCCATGGACGGAGGAGCCTGGTAGGCTGCAGTCCATGGGGTCGCTAAGAGTCGGACACAACTGAGTGACTTCGCTTTGACTTTTCACTTTCGTGTATTGGAGAAGAAAATGGCAACTCACTCCAGTATTCTTGCCTAGAGAATCCCAGGGATGATGGAGCCTGGTGGGCTGCCGTCTGTGGGGTCGCACAGAGTCGGACATGACTGAAGCGACTTAGCAGCAGCAGCAGCAGCAGCAGGTTGGTCATAACTTTCCTTCCAAGGAGTAAGCATCTTTTAATTTCATGGATGCAATTACCATCTGCAGTGGTTTGGGAGCCCCCCAAAATAAAGTCTGACACTGTTTCCACTGTTTCCCCATCTATTTGCCATGAAGTGATGGGACCGGATGCCATGATCTTAGTTTTCTGAATGTGAGCCCATGCTGTAGTTGGTTTAAACCTAACTGCCAGCAGAGGGCGCCCAGAGCACAGTTTTGAAGGAGAAATCTGACTACAGTGGTGGTGGGGAAGAAAGAATTGAAAAGGCCACTAAGGGCGTTTGCAGAAGGGAATGAGAGCTAGGAAGACGGCCATTCCTCATTTTCATTCTCATCTACTTTTGTAACTCGTTCAGGCCCAGACAGGCCTGTTCTCTTGTTTCTTGCTCAGCAGCTTTTCCCATCCCTTCTGGTTCCTCTAGTTAATTACACAGACAGGCACACAGGGTTATTAGGCCCTCTGGCTGGTTTCTCCTTTAGCCAGCTTGGTTGCTGCTGCTGCTGCTGCTGCTAAGTCGCTCCAGTCGTGTCTGACTCTGTGCGACCCGATGGACAGTGGCCCACCAGGCTCCTCTGCCCACGGAATTCTCTCGGCAAGAATACTGGAGTGGGTTGCCATTTCCTTCTCTGCCAGCTCGGTTACTTAGCCCGTATTCAGGAGGTGGACATTGGTGAGGGTCTCAGAAAAACACTGAGGAACCCAGGAGCCTCACTTCATCATCCCCACTGAATAAAGCCCTCTGGAGGGTCTTACGGAGTAGTAAGGGAGGGCTTCAGGTGGTGAAGAATCTGCCTGCAATGCAGAAGACCCAGGTTTGATCCCTGGGTGGGAAAGATCCCCTGGAGTAGGGAATGGCAACCCACTCCAGTATTCTTAGGGGGATAATCCCATGGACAGAGGAGTCTGGCGGGCTACAGTCCATGGGGCCACAAAGAGTCAGACAGGACTGAGTGACTAAAGCTTTTACTTTTTTTTTCCCACTGGGTAGGAAGGAGGGCTGGAGTTGGGTTCTCTGCATAAGGAACTGAAGAGGCAAATAGGAACAGACCAGAAGAGCTGTGGGAAGTGGGATTCCTGGAGAGCAGGAGAAATGCCACTTCTTTCTTTATTATCTTGTGTAAGAAGATCTGGTGAGCACAGAACCACATGTGAGGTGCCCCAACCACATGGACACTAATGTTGGCCAGTGTTTCTTAACTTTTTTTGTGGAGTGCTAGGATCTTAATAGGTATTATGTGGGAATAAGATCTATGATCAAATAAGTGTGTGGAAACTGGTGTAAAAACCGGAACAGGGAGTTCTACAGTGGGAGTTCTTAGATCCTTTAGTAGGCTAATTAATATGGTTTGTGAACTCCGACAGAAAGGGATGTGATAAGAGATTTCCCAAACTTATGTGGACTGAACCCTTTTTAACGAAAATCTATGGGTTGAGTATTGTGTGAATTACTCTTGAAAAGTGCAGAAATAGTCTTGTCTAACGTTTAGGAAATTAGGTTATTACTCCATGAAACACTTTAAAAAGTAGCTGTGAAGCACATTGAAAAGGACAGCGTTTTCTTCGAAAGTCTCCTGTGGCTTCCCACGGCTACCCACTCCAGAATTCTTGCCTGGAGGATCCCATGGACAGAGGAACCTGGTGGGCTGCAGTCCAGGGGGGATCACAAAAGAGTTGAACACGGCTGAGACACTTAGTGTGCAGGCAGGGATGAGTGGAGTGCTGAAGGAGCAATATCAAAATGTCAAGTGGGTTTTAAAAAAATTTATTTATATTTTTGCTGGGTTAGGCTTTGTTGCTGCCTAGCTGGGCTTTTCTCTAGTTGAGGATGGTGGGGGCTCCTCTCTAGTTTCGGTCCGTGGACTTCTCTTGACGTGGAGCATGGACTCTAGGGCACTTGGGCTTCAGCAGTTGCGGCATGTGGGCTGGCTAGTTGTGGCTTCCAGGCTCTGCAGCACAGGCTCAAGAGTTGGGGTGCACAGGCTTAGTTGCTCCATGGCACGCGGGATTCCCTCCCCAGCCCCCTAGTCAGGGATTGAACCCATGTCTCTAGCATTGGCAGGTGGATTCTTCACCGCTGAGCCACCAGAGAAGCCCCTTCCTTAAGTGGAGTTTTTGAAATCTCTCATGTCCATTACCACTCCTCCTTCCTTCTTATATAGTCTGATATCATTCTCACTTCCTCATCCCTGTAGTTGAGGATCTATTGAATTGTGGGTCATTGCTGGCTCTGGGAATAACTGTATTCCTCAAGCACGCTGAAAGAGAGGATATGGTTGTGAACCATTGTCCTGGAGTCCAAAATTCTCTGCCTGTTGTTTAAAGTTTTCTTTTGTCTTCTTATACCCCCCAAATCTCCCTCAATTTAACCTTCTTCTCTTTCCCACATTATTTACCACTGTATTCTGCTCACTGACCTCAGAGCATATTATGCTGATTCTGGGCTGGAAGCTCTTGGACATACAATCTTTCTCTGTATTCTCCTAAATCCTCTTTCATCCTACAGAATTCCACTTCGATGTTACTTCCTTCAGAGGTCTCTAGTTATCCCCCAGCCTACACCACTTATTTTTTACAATATTGGTTTCAGCTCTTAACTGCAGACAGCTAATTTTTTGTTGATGAAACTGTTGAGTTTAATATGTTTATAAAAGGACTGGAAGGTAGAGCACATTTCTCTGCAGAAATATTGTAACTGAGTCAAGGTGTATTTGAAATAGAAATAGTAGAATGCAATCTTTAGTAATTAAGCAAAACAGTAACTAGTGATTAAACAAAACAGGGAATCAATAAGATTGAATTAGCTTACTCTCATTTATCTTGGTGCTGGTGTTTAAGGGAGAGCAGGTTTAATTAAAGGCAGATGAACAGGTGCTGGAAATTAGTGGCTATTCTGAATGGGCCTTATGGGGCAATTTCACAGAAGACATAGGCTTTACCTTATGTCTTCATTCGGTTAAAACTCCTAACTCTCTCTCTTTTTTTAAAGTCTACTTTTAAATACTACTTCTGTTTTGTTTTTTTGGGCCCCAGACATGTGGGGTCTTAAGGGATTGAACGCACACCCCCTGCACCGGAAGACAAAGTCTTAAGTACTGGACTGCCAGGAAAGTCCCACAATTCCTAACTCCTTATTCCCATGATGCTCATGTCTGCTACTAGTGCTTTTGTATTTAGCCATAGTTCAGACTATTTTTGGCTTGACAAAGGTTATGGGTAAATATCAGGAAAAATGGCAGAAAATAAGACCTCCAAAGATTTGTCTCTCCTTAAAGAGCAATGAAAAAACTGGGGAAAATTTCAGAATTAACTTCTTTAGAACCCTAGAATAATCAAAGGCTTGTTGTAACTCAGGAATTGTTTATTCATGAAAAATGGCTGAATCCTACTGTGAACATTGAGCTCTGTGGCATTTTAGCTTGCCCTAGTCCTTCTTGCCTCCACTTTCCAGTTATGCAATAGTCTTAAAAAATAATTGCCTACATTTCCAGGGCAGCTTGATAGCCACCAGAGAGGCCTGGAGGGCAAAATGTATTTGGAGTTTATTCAAAGCCTCTTTTTTTATAGAATTGCTGTGATCTGACTTATCTGGTGGTTCCCTGGAAGACTTCACTTAGAAGACTGACTCAGAACTCACTCAGTGCTAAAAATCTTCTCTTTGCACAGAGGGAATTGTCCAGAACAATTAAAAGCAGGGATTTTGACTTTGCAGATGCTGTAGATGAATACCAGTTGGGGCAAGCAATAGACTAACAGCTTAAAAGGAATAGCTGGTGAATGCACTGTCCATAGAGACTTTGAAAAACTCTAAAATATTCCTGGTAATCTAGAAGGCTGTGTACATGGATGAGCTATGAGCATACTTAGAAGAGACCTGAGAAGCCCCAAAGCTCTCAATCTTGATTGACCTAGAGGTTATTTGCAAGCAGGAAGTGAAGGCTAAGGTGGATTTATAAACTGAGTTTTAAAGATATGCTCCAACACTTGCAGAAAGCCATTCACAGTAAAATCTGGGAGACTGATTGGTTCCAGTATTTAAGGAAATTTCTGTCTAACCATTAGCTCGCCAATGAACTAGCCAAGTAGAGACACTATGTGATGAAGAATGTAGACTTTACAGAATTAGTTCAGGAAAGTCTCTAAACAAATAGCAACAGCTCTAAAAAGTGGTCATAATAACAAGCACTATAGGTACAGTGAGCAAATCTGGTTCCCAGAGTTGTCATATTATTTTAAATGTTTAGTTTTTTTCCCATCAATATTTAAAAAAAAATCTATTTAAAAATGTTTATTTATGTAACTGTGCTGGGTCTTAGTTGTGGCATGCAGGATCTTTGATTTTTGTGGCAGCATTCGAAATCTTTAGTTGTGGCATGCAAAATCTTTAGTTGTGGCATGCGAACTCTTAGTTGTGGCAAGTGGAATCTAGTCTCCCTGACCGGGGACTGAACCTGGGCTCCCTGAATTGGGATTGTAGAATCTTAGCCATTGACCACTGGACCACCTTTTTGTTGTTGTTGTTGTTCAGTCACTAAGTCACGTCTGACTCTTTGTGACCCCATGGACTGTATAACACACCAGGTTCCTTTGTCCTCTGCTGTCTCCTGGAGTTTGCCGAAATTCATGTCCACTGTGTTGGTGATGCATCTATTGAAAAGTCTCTTTTTAATCTATTTTAAATATAGCAGTATGTACATGTCAATCCCAAATTCCCAGTCTATCCCTCCCCACCTTGGTAATCATTAAAGTTCATTAAATGTTCAGCTTTTTACCAAAAATTATGAGACATAATTTAAAAACAGATTAAAAATATTGGGGCATAATTTAAGGCATAAATTATGAGGCATAGTTTAAAAAATAGAATTAAGAAAATATACTCCATACAAGGAAAAAATGCAACCAGTAGAAATTATACCTAAGGAACGCTGGATATTGAACTTATAAGACCCTGTTTTAAGTATTCCAAAGAGCTAAAGCAAACCAAGTCTAAAGAATTAATGTGTGATAACAGCATCATACAAAATAGAAAATATCAATAAAGAGGCATAAATTATGAAAAATGAAAACTCTGGAGCTTAAAAGTATAAAAACAAAATGAAAGAAATAAGTTGTAGAGCTAAACAGCAAATATGAACAGGCAAAAAGGAATCTGGGAACTTGAAGATGGGTGCATCGATATCCAGTCTGGGGAAGAGAAAAAAAAAAGATGAAGAAAAATGAACAAAGCCTCACAAACCAGTGGCACACCAAAAGATTTACCAATACAGCCATAATGGAAGTTCTAGAGGAAAGAGGAGCGAGAAAAGGGCAGGTAAAAAATAACAGGAAATAGTGGCTGAAAATTTCACAAGTTTGATGGAAAACATTCACCTGCATATCCAAGGTGTTCAAAAGCTCACATAGGGTAGACTCATAGAGATTCACACCTAGACACATCATATAATCAAACTGTTGAAAGCCAAAGGAAAAGATAGAATCTTGAAAATAGCAAGAGAGGGGAACTCATTAGATAGGTAGGAACCTCAATAGCATTAACAGCTGACTTCTCATCAAATGTCATGGAAACCAGAAGACAGAAGACATATTTAAAGCACTGAAAGGAAATATAAAACCTATCAACCAGGAATTTTTATCTGACAAGGAGAAATTAAGACCTTATCAGGTAAACAGAAACTGTGAGAGTTCATTACTAGCAGATCTGCCCTATATGAAAAATTAAACAGTGAGGACACCATGCGGTATGCCAGATCCACATGAAGACCATTGATAAGGTGGGTAAACGTAGGTAAATGTGAGAGATAATACGAATATAGCTTTTGTTTGTTACTCCTCCCCCCCATATCTGATGTAAGATAACTGCATAAAGAATAGCTGAATATATGCTGATAAGTACATAATGTATACAGATGAAATTTACGGTAATCATGGTATAGAGGAGAGATGGCGAATGGAGCTGTTTAGGGCAATTTTTTTTATACACTATTGAAATTATTAAGGAGTATTAATTAGAACCAGATTATTATAAATTAAGGGCTTCCCTGGTGGCTCAGAGGTTAAAGCATCTGCCTACAATGCGGGAGACCTAGGTTCGATCCCTGGGTTGGGAAGATCCTCTGGAGAAGGAAATGGCAACCCACTCCAGTACTCTTGCCTGGAGAATCCCATGGATGGAGGAGCCTGGTGGGCTACAGTCCACGGGGTCGCAAAGGGTCGGACACGACTGAGCGACTTCACTTCACTTCTATTATAAATTAATATGTTAATTGTAATCACCAAGGCAGCTAGTAGGAAAATAAATTAAAAATATATAATATAAGAATTGATAAGGGGATTTCCCTGGTGGTCTAGTGGTTAAGAATCTACCTTGTAATACAGGGGACATGGATTTGATCCCTGGTTGGAGAACTGAGATCCTGGAAGTTGCATGGCATGGCCAAAGGGAAAAAAAGGTACCTATAAAGTAAGAGGACTTAAAAAAATAAGAATTGACAAGGGGACTAAAATGGTACAGCAGAGGCAGAAACCAACACAGTACTGTAAGGCAGTTATCCTTCAACTAAAAATAAAGAACAAAAAAATGAAAACCTGAAAAAGAATTATTGGGATGCTCAAAAAAAATGGTACAAGAGAAAATATCTATTTAAAACAAAAGAAGGCAGAATTGGAGGAATCAAGAAACAAAAATAACATCAGATATGTAGAAAATAACAAATGGCAGATATCAATCCTACCTTATCAGTAATTAAATTAAATATAAATGGATTATACTCTTCAATTAAAAGGTGAAGATTGATAGGATGAATTAAAAAAGATGATACAACTGCATGCTGCCTGTACATATTAGATGAAAAAAAACTCAACAACTTTAAAATAAAAAGGATGGAAAAAAGATATACTATGCAAATAGTCACCAGTAGTCACCAGAGCACTGATGTAGCTATACAAATATGAGACAAATAAACTTTAAGACAAAAATTCTAACTAGAGACAAAGAGGACATTTTATAATGATTGAAATGCCAGTTCATCAGGAAGACATAACTTATAAACATCCATGTACCTAACAACAGAGTTTCTAGTACAGGAACTAAAAATTCATGGAACTGAAGAAAAAAATTGAAAATTAAAAAAAATAATACTTGGGACTTCAATGCCCCATTTCCAATAATACATAGAATCAGTTCAGTTCAGTCGCTCAGTCATGTCCAACTCTTTGTGACCCCATGAATTGCAGCACGCCAGGCCTCCCTGTCCATCATCAACTCCTGGAGTTCACTCAGACTCACGTCCATCGAGTCAGTGATGCCATCCAGCCATCTCATCCTCTGTCGTCCCCTTCTCCTGCCCTCCATCCCTCCCAGCATCAGAGTCTTTTCCAATGAGTCAACTCTTTGCATGAGGTGGCCAAAGTACTGGAGCTTCAGCTTTAGCATCATAGAATAAATAGGCAGAAAATCAGCAAGGAAATCAAAGAATTGTATAATGCTGTACACCAAGTAGACTGATTGACAGCTGCAGAACACTCCCCCCAAAATGGCAGAGCCCACATTCTTCTTAAGTGCACATGAAACATTCTACAGGATAGACCATAGATGGGGCCATAAACCAAGCTTCAATAAATTTGGAAGGATTGAAATAATTACAAAATATATTCTCTGATCACAGTTCAATAAAATCAGAAATCAATAACAGAAGGGACTTTACAAAACTCAAAATATGTGAAAATTAAATAACATACTCCTAAAATAACCAATGGGTCAAAGAAGAAATCACCAGAGATGTTCACTCATACTTTGACATTCATGAAAACGAAAGCACAACATGCCAAAATATAGGATGCAGCTGAAACAGTTCTTAGAGGGAAACTTAAAGGAGTGAAAATCCTGAATACAAGCAAACAAATACAGGAGGCATATGTTCATGGTGATAGCAGAGGAACAAGAGCAAATCAACTCAATCAAGCAAGCTCTTTCCAAGCCTCTGATTGTGTTACGTTTGCTAATATCCTGCTCACCGCAATAAATTACATGACTGAGCCAGAGTGCGGGGGAGGGGCACTGCACACTCCCCACAGGGGGAGGGCCATGGTGTTCTTCACCTTATAATATTTCTCTGTAATGTTGCTTGCTTTTGTTTCCCTGCTGTTTTTTTTTTTTAAACAGGTACATGAGTTATTTATTATTATATTTATTATGATATTATGAACTTTATTACTGACAAAACTATTTCTTTAAGTTATCTACATCAAATTATGAGATCAATTGAATATAGTTTTAAAGGCAAGTTTTTGTTGGAGTATAATTGCTTTGTTTATTTTTTAATATATATTTTTATATAATTGCTTTACAATGTTGTGTTAATTTCTTCTGTCCAACAATGTGAATCAGCTATATGTATACCTATATCCCCGCTTCTTGAGCCTCTCTCTATCCCCCATCCAGTCGTCACAGCACTGAGCCGAGCTCCCTGTGCTATCCGGCAGCTTCCCGCTAGCTATTTTACACATGGTAGCATGTGTATTTTAGTGTTACTCTCTCAATTCCTCCCACCCTCTCCTTCAAACAAATATTGTATGTTAATGCATATATTGGAATCTAGAAAAAGGTACAGATGAACCTATTTTCAGGGCAGGAATAGAGACATAGACAATGGACATCTGTTTCTCTGCTTTTGAAGTAGGCATAGAATTACAAAAATGCAAAATAAAAGCAGGAAAAGACACATTGCTTTGCTTGTTGAAGATCCACTTAGCATGAGTTCATATGTTCGAAAATTGCTTCAGCTGTGTATACTCATCATTGATATATCCATCCGGGAAATATTTACCTGTTGGCACGCATTCCCTGATTAGCAGTGGCAGTTCTGCTCAGATGCCACCATTTAAATGGTCCTGGAAAATGATTCTTTCATTTGGTTTATCTTTTGAGATTGCCCATCTTCAAATAGTGAGTTCTACTGAGTTCTGTTAGTTAGTCCAGAATTAATAACCCTTCACTAACCTGTAAAGTTGGAGGATGGAATTGGAAAAAGCCTGAATACTGTATCATATAAACTGATTTTTGTATTGTCCACTTGGTGGTAGAGTTGTTTTTAAAAAGCACTGTGAAGAGTAACGAGCCAAGTAAAAGAGAAATAGAATCTCATAAATTCCTAGCTGCAAGAAAAATACAGCATGCATTTTTTAGTAGGTATGCTTTTAGGCAACATCATTACTTTTACTAGGGTAAAGGATTATGTAATCCAGGGTAGGTAGGTTCATGTTACAGGTTTTTCTTTTTCTTTTTGCTAAGGAGGCATGATTATTTCATTTCCCAACATATCAGATGAAGCTATTTGCTTACTGGTTAGAGTTCACTGCTCAGAAATACAGATTTTAGAGACTGTCTTAATTTGGGTAATCCTCAACACTGTCTAATATGATATCATCATCATTATTGTTTTTAATTTAGAAAAGTCATTGTGTAAAGTAACACTCCTCATGGTTTAAAGTCCTTCTTCCTCAAACAGAGGTTTCCTGATCAGCCACACTGACATCACTTTGAAGCATCCCCTCACCCCAGACCTACTGAATTAGACTACAGTTTCACAGAATCCTCAGGCTTCTTGCATGCACGGTGCGATGCACTCTTCTGCACCAGTGAAATGCAAGCAGTGGATGGTGTACAAAGGGAAGAGAAGTAGGGCAGATAGCAGGATTGGAATCATTTCACAGATATTCACAGATTTATCCTGAACCTTTAGCTGCTTATTTGAAACCATCCTGAAATAACCACGCTCCAGCACTGGAGACTGTATACATGAAGCCATCCTGAGTTCTTTTAGATTCTGGAAGAACAAGCAGGGTTCTGTCAGTCATTCGCAGACTCATCAATCAATGATAAAACACAGGAGATTCTGGAGACTGCTGTTCTAGTCTGGCTCAGTCAGTGACCGGTGGTGTGACATTTGGCAGGATGTTCATCTCTTGGTCTTCAGCTTCTTTATCTGAAAAACAGGGTGGTTGGGCAGGTTTATCCTTTTCAGCCTTTCTAAAAATGGTTTGATTTTAGGTACAGTCAGGGTTGAGGTTCAACTGGTAAACCCAGAGAGCAGTGTGACCTAGCAGTTATTTAGTCGTGTCCAACTCTTGTGACCCCATGGACTGTAGCCCACCAGGCTCCTCTGTCCATGGAATTATCCAGGCAAAAATACTGGAGTGGCTAGCCATTCCCTTCTCCAGGGGATCTTCCTGACCCAGGGACTGAACCCGAGTCTCCTGTATTACAGGTGGATTCTTTACCACCTGAGCCACCAGGGAAGTCACCGGAGAGCTCTGTACCCATCTATATTATGGTATCTGTTTCGGTGGCTGTTGCTCATGCCCCACGGGTTGTCATATAGTGTGACTACTGTCAACTGATGATTTTAGGGGAGCTAAGTGCCAGGGACTGTTGTTCTGTCGCTATGTCCGATTCCTTGTTTCTTGTACTAAACCTTGGTTCAGTCAGAGTTAAAGTAGAAAGAGGAATCATGTGGCATTTTCAACTTTGAAAGAGGAGCTTGTGATAATGGGTGTCAAGTTGCCATGATATTTCACTGTTTTTCATTAAACTCGTTTTTTGGCGATGTGCCACAGCATGTTGGATCAATAGTGTACAATTGTGTACACTATTCACAGCATGCCAAGATTGTATCATTTGAAAGTATTTCTGTTTTAATGAAAAATTTAGATGTTTCACTTAGAACTGTGTCAGATAAATAGTCTTCAAAACTCTGATGCTGTGCTATGCTTAGTTGCTCAGTTGTGTCCGACTCTTTGCAGCCCTGTGAACTGTAGCCCACCAGGCTCCTCTGTCTAGGGGGATTCTCCAGACAAGAATACTGCAGTGGGTTGCCATGACTTCCTCCAGGGGATCTTCCCAACTCAGGGATCGAACCCAGGTGTCCCGCACTGCAGGCAGATTCTTTACCAACTGAGCGACCAAGGAAGCCTTCAAAACTCTGATAGGTGAGATGAAAGCACTGGAGTCCAGCATCTTGCTTTTAGGCTGGACATCATTATCTCTAGAATGCTCTTTGAGGTGAAGGACCATGATTTTTGGCTTCAATCTTTAAAAAAGTTTACTAACTTTTACAAATCATTTTTTGTTTGACTCCTTCCATGACAAAACAACATGTGTTTAGTAAAACTTGCAGTACAGTACAGATGTGACGGTCCTACCTACAACCACGAGTCTATAGGTAACTGTACGGAGCAGATTTTTGTTTTGAGATCTTTCTCTGATGCAGGAGCTATAGGAGAAATTTACTGGGTACATCGGATGACTTCTTGAGGTGCCTCCTAGCATCTGAGATTGAAATACAGATTTGGTGCCTTCAACTGGACTCTCTTTGAGTTCCTAGCACTGTGCTCTCCCTTTGATACTTATTGAATCTTTATTGATGTCGACCCCTAATTTAAATGATTCAAATCCTTGAAAAGGAGCTAAAAAGTAGATCATCTAAGATGTTAGTCTGAAGCACACCTCTTTAAAGATCTTGTGCAAAGCTGGTGCTTTTTTGTAATTAAAGGCTATATTCACTTTTAAACAGTAGATAACTATCACAGAGAAATAACAAAGGTCTTTCTAGTCAAGTCTTACCTTCTTGATCTTCTCAAAATGCAGTGATTCCTCAGGCTATATCATTTCAGTAGAGGTAATACTGATAACTCCTGACATTTGCAGTTGCTTTGTGTTTTACAAAGCACTCTGAGATGTGTCTTATTTGAGCCTATTGGTGCAGACTTAGTAAGGAGTATACCCATCTTGCTGCTGCTGCTGCTAAGTTGCTTCAGTTGTGTCCGACTCTGTGCAACCCCATAGATGGCAGCCCACCAGGCTCCCCCGTCCCTGGGATTCTCCAGGCAAGAACACTGGAGCGGGTTGCCATTTCCTTCTCCAATGCATGAAAGTGAAAAGTGAAAGTGAAGTCGTTCAGTTGTGTCCAACCCTCAGTGACTCCATGGACTGCAGCCTTCCAGGCTCCTCCATCCGTGGGATTTTCCAGGCAAGAGTACTGGAGTGGGGTGCCATCGCCTTCTCCGATCTTAGAGATGAGTAAATGGAGGTTGACTGAGTTTCATTGACCTTCTCAAGGTTACATAGTTAATGGTAGAGCTTGAACTGAAACATTTTTACTTTAGTGTTCTTTTCTCCACCTACATATGATTGCCTTTGTTAAACGATGATTTTTTAAATTAGTTTTTATTGGAGTGTAGTTGCTTTATAATGTTGTGTTAGTTTCAGCTATATAGCAGAGTGAATCAGTTATACATACACATATATCCACGCCCCATGGACAGCGGAGCCTGGTGGGCTACAGTCCATGGGGTCACAAAGGGTAGCACATGACTGAAGCGACAGCAGACACTCTGTTTTGGATTTCCTTCCCATTTAGGTCACCACAGGGCACTGAGTAGAGTTCCCTGTGCTGTACAGTAAGTTATCTTTAGTCGTCTATTTTATACATAGTATCGATAATGTGTATATATCAATCCCAGTCTTCCAGTCCACCCCCTCATGCCCCTTCCCACCTTGGTATCCATATGTTTGTGCTCTAAGTCTCTGTCTCTATTTCTGCTTTGCAAATAAGATTATCTATATCACACTAAATGATAACTTAGGTAAGATGACTTTGGGGGACAGTTATGGGATGGCTGGCATATGCTTCTGCAATTTCCCCTTATTCTTGTACAGTTTTCCTATCTTGGAAGCTAAGTGACAGTTTAGCACTATTAATATAACTCAATATCTAGTTTTGGCCTGATGAGGGCACTCTTATTCAATGCATGGTTCAAAACCTGATGTTCAATCTCGCTTGTAACTTCACATATAGCTTAAATAAATGAGTGTGAGTATATTTATCTTGGACCAAATAAAGTGTTTCAGTTCAGTTTCACCTTTTTTTCCACCTATGCAAAGAACTGGAATCTGCTCTTCCCCCTTCCTTTTCTGCTCTTTCCCCCTACCTATACTACAGTGTAGATTGAAAATAATAAAGAACCTTCAAGACTGGAACTCTGATTCCAGAGTGAGAGTGTGGAGGGGGAAATGGGGCTGGATCTGTCCATCTCTGAAATGATGGTCAGCAACTTGTGAAACGGTTTAAAGGAGCCCTTTGACCTGCAATGCGGGAGGCCCAGGTTTGATCCCTGGATCGGGAAGATCCCTGGAGGAGGGAATGGCAACCCAGTCCAGTATTCTTGCCTGGAGAATCCCAAGGACAGAGGAGCCTGGAGGGCTACAGTCCATGGGGTCGCAAAGAGTTGGGCACAACTGAGCGACTAACACATTCCCTTTCACTTGACCCTCTTTCTTTAACTCTGTCTTAGCAGTGTAGATATCACATAAACAGAGTTCGCTATGCATGTGCAGACCTTCGGTGTTCAGATTAGCTTGCCTGAACTTTTGCCAGAAGTCATAAAGTTTACATTTGTGTTTGTTGATTTATCAATGGAAAAATTAACCAGAGCTTCTGTTAACCAGAGCTATTCTTACATTTCTAACCCTCAGAAATTGTGAGATAGTAAGTACTTGCTCTTTTTTTTTTTTTTTTTAAGTTAGGTATTTATTTGTCTGTGCTGGTACTTTGTTCTGATTCAGCACACAGGATCTTTGATCTTCATTGTTGGCATGCAGGATTGTTATTAATTATGGCATGTGGGATCTAGTTCCTTGACCAGGAGTGGAACCCAGACTGCCTGCTTTGGGAGTGCAGAGTCTTAGCTACTGGACCACCAGCTGCTGCTGCTGCTGCTAAGTCGCTTCAGTCGTGTCCGACTCTGTGCGACCCCATAGACGGCAGCCCACCAGGCTCCCCCGTCCCTGGGATTCTCCAGGCAAGAACACTGGAGCAGGTTGCCATTTCCTTCTACAATGCATGAAAGTGAAAAGTGAAAGTGAAGTCGCTCAGTCGTGTCTGACCCTCAGTGACCCCATGGACTGCAGCCTACCACGCTCCTCCACCCATGGGATTTTCCAGGTAAGAGTACTGGAGTGGGGTGCCATTGCCCTCTCCCTGGACCACCAGAGAAATGCCTAAAAAAGTTACATTTTAAAAAAGTACTGAAAAATGAAGAAGAAAGAAAAGACAATCCACAATCTTGTGAATAAGAGTAGTATCTATCCCAACAGTGCAAAAAGGAAAAATTAAAACTCTTCTTCTATCCCTTATCTCTACTTTCCTCCCCAGTTTTATTCAGATGTCATTGACATATAATATATTAACCCAAGGCATGCAAAAAAATGGTTTGAAATCATTATTCATTATTGTGAAATGATTGCCAGAATAAGTTTGGTTAGCATGGGTCACCGCCAATTTCCAGTTCTTCATCGTAAGGTGACCAAATTATTCTTCTACAAACTTCATGTATATGCAAGTTTCATCTTAAAATCTTAAGATGTTTATAAAAATCATATTATACTCTTGAAAAAGCTTAATATATCTTGAAGATGCTTTCCTACCAGTACCTACATCTCTATCTTATTCTTTTTAGTGGATTTTTCATTATTTGAATGCATCATATTTCTTTAAATCAGTCCCCATATTTGGCTATTCAGGATATTTACACTTTTATTCCCTTATAAAAATGACATGATGAACATTTTTGTGCTTTTGTGGGTACCCTCAGGTAAATTCCTCGTGGTGGAATTCTGACGTCAGAGGTTGTGTACATTTAAAGTTGATACTATCCACTTGTTTCTCAAGCTTTGCCCATAATTTACACTAAGTATGAGAATGTCAATTCCCCAGAAACCTGTGCGAATCTTTGATAGGAAGCATCTTTTGTTTTTTTGCCATTTCTTTTTCTTTTTTGAGAATTGCTAGTTCCCAATAGAGTGCTTGTCTTATAACATGTAACATAATAATAGCAATATCTAGCATTTTCTGAGCTTTCTTGTATTTTGAATGCCTGTGTGCTAAATTGCTTCAGTTGTGTTCAACTCTTTGGACTGTAGCCTGCCAGGCTCCTCTTTCCATGGAATTTTCCAGGCAAGAATACTGGAGTGAGTTGCCGTGCCCTCCTGCAGGGGATTTTCCTGACCCAGGAATTGAATTCATGTCTCTTGCGTCTCCTGCACTGGCAAGTGGTTCTTTACCTCTAGTGCCACTGGGAAGCCCCTTCTTGTACTTTAGATGTATTTGCATACTTACAAAGACCTATGAAGTAGATACTGTTATCATATGCCTATGGCTGGTGGGAAAACTGAGTCAGAGAAAGGTTAAATGAACTGTTCTTGGTTACACAACTAGAAAGGGTGGAGCCAGGATGCAAATGATACTGAAACTAAAAAAAAATGATAGCTATGGAATGAGTGATTGAATGACCTGTTTGTTTTTCTTTTGCTCGTTTTTATACTGAGTTATTTTTCTATTCTATTAGTAGGAGTTCTTTATATATCATGAAGATTAACTTCTTTCCTGTTCTACATGTTAGAAATAGTATATTACTTCTCTTTAACTTATTTATTTGTCACATTTCTTGCTCCCATTAGAAAATCCCAAAGCAGCAGTTAAAAATATGACCCAAGATATTGTTGTTAAAATTTGTACTGGCTATTTGAAAATAGTAGTGATGGTCATTTAGGTGTAACAGAGGAACTGTGATGTGGGTAATATGAAGTCTCAGTAAATTAATCTAAATATGAAAAATAATCTCAAGGGAATTAGTTGCTTTGTTCACACTGAGGTCTTTTAAAATTACAATTCCCCTTTAGGCATCTTTATAATTGAAAAAGAAGGAGTTGGGGGTTTTCATATGCATTAGATTGACATTTGGGGAAATGAATTTTTACTTCATTTTCAACAAATGAATCCCAATCAGTTAAGCGGCTCTGGGCTAAGGGAACTATAGTGGCTTCCTTCTCTGTTTCGTTTCCACTCTTTGAAATGTTCCTTTTGGCCCAATGAAACTCTCCCATCCTGCTGCTGAGTCACATGTCACTTCCCTTGAGGCCTCGAAACCTCCTCTGATCCCCTAAGCATTTTACACAGAGGCTTTGGCAAACATCTTTCTTGCTGTGAGAATCCCAGATTTGCCTGGGCGTTCACTTTTCCTCCTGCATCCTGAGGGATAGACTCATACTGTAGGTTAGATGTCGAATCAGACCTGGCCAAAACCTAAATTGGTGTTCTCAAACTTTAGTACGATCACCTTAACCTGGGGGCTTGGTAAAACACTGATTGCTGAGCTCCACCCCCAGAATATCTGATTCAGTAGGTGAGGGGTGGGGTGTTTCTAACAAGTTTTGAGGTGATGCTGATGGTTCCAGGACCATGCTTTGAGAATCACTGATCTGAGCCGGTCATGATGGTCCAGCTTTGCCTATGATGGACTTAGTTACATTATTTTTCACCTTCTTTGTTTTGTCATGCAGACTATCTATCACACCTGGAAAGTGACACAAAAATAACTTCTAGGAGAGCTCTCAGTATGTACCATGTAAAACGTGGTTTCCATTTTATACAGTTCCTGCTTTTGTTTCTGAAGATTGTGCACATAACACAGAGCCAAGTATTTATTTTTACTTCATTTTATTTATTTACTTATAGTTTTTGGCTGTACTGGTCATCATTGTGGCAGTGAGTGGGGGCTGCTCTCTAGTTGTGCTGCTCGGGCCTCGTCGTGGTGGCTTCTCTTGTTGGGAGTGCGGGCTCTAGGGCATGCGGGCTTCAGTAGTTGCAGCACATGGGCTCGGTAGTTGCGGTGCAGGGGCTTGGTTGCTCCAAGGTACATGGAATCTTCCCAGGCCAGGTATCAAACAGTGTCCTCTATATCACAAGGCAGATTCTTAACCTCTTAACCACCAGACCACCAGGGAAGCCCCGGACCATCAGGGAAGACCCAGAGCCGAGTATTTAAATACACAGGATTCATAAAGATGTGTTTGTGGCTCTGTATTTCAGGTTAACTTGGTTTGTAAGAAAATCTGGTACATGGACTTGGATGTTAGAGCAGCCTGTGTTTGAACTATACTTTTTCTGCACTTATATGGACTTGGGCAAATGACTTAATTTTTTGACCTTTGATTTTCTCATCTGTAACCAAATAAGAAAGTTTAAAATTCAGAATAAACCACGATGAAGTCCTTGTTGTCCCCAGTGACCCTCTGTGGTTTGGTACATACAGTTAATAATGTTTAGAAATATTCATGTGACTACTTCTTGGATTATTACGAGCTGTTAGTGCTGGTGGCAAAGAACTCTCCTGCTAATGCAGGCGATGCCAGAGATACAGGCTCTTCTACCTGTCTAGGTCCTAGGACCTGGTGCAGGGCTCTGATTCCAGCTCTCCATCTCAGCCCCAGTTCGGACTCCCTGCCACCCCTTACCTCCCATCTCTGTTAACAACCTGATACATGTTATTTTATGAAACACCACCAAGCTCCTTCAGATTCCCCACCTTGATAAATAGCAACTCCATTCCTCCCATGGTTCAGACCAAACACTTAGAGCCATTCTCAGCATCTTTGTCTCGCTTACTCCTCATATGCAATGCACCAGCAAATCCTTCTGATTATATCCAGAATCCAGCTGCTTCTCACCATTTCCATCACTACTACGTCCCCCACCACCAAACATATCACCTAACACACCAACATGATTTCATTATATGATTGCAAAAACTTTTTTCAACAAACCATTTGCTTGGATCTAACATCTAACTCTGGAAGTGGCAAAGGCACTGCTGTTTGACTCTATTTAAGAAATCCAGGGCTTCCCTAGTGGCTCAGTGGTAAAGAATCCGCCTGCCAATGCAGGAAACACAGGTTCAATCCCTGGTCCGGGAAGATCCCACTTGCCTCGGACAACTAAGCCCGTGTGCCACAACTACTGAAGCCTGTGCTCTGGGGCCCGTGCTCCACAACAAGGGAAGCCTCTGCAATGGGAGCTCATGCACTGCAACGAAGAGTAACCCCCACTTGATGCATCTAGAGAAAGCCCGAGCAGCGAGGACCCAGCACAGCCAAAAATAAGTAAATAAAATTATTTTTTAAAAAGAAAGAAATTCAGTGTACTGTGGTATAATGGATTTCAAGAAACTAAAGACAGACTAGCCCATGAGAGTGATTAGTGGGTTACAGGCCACGTGATGCTCCTGTACTGTCTAGGGACTCCCAGGCCTAGGTGGGCGGGACAGCACCTGCTCAAGAGAGACCAGAGTGTGAGCGTGGGGTTGAGATGGTGGCAGGCGAGGGAAGTGAATCAGCCCACTCAGGAAGGTCTGACCCAAGTCTGTCCACGAACAGCAGCTCAGAAACGAAAACTGAGCTAAAACAGAAACTCTGGTTAATTTTTCCATCAATAAATCAACAAACACAAATGTAAACTTTATGACCTTTGGCACTAGCCGAAAGTTCAGGAAAGCTAATCTGAACACCGAAGGTCTGCACATGCATAGCGAACTCTGTTTATGTGATATCTGCACTGCTAAGACGAAGTTAAAGAAAGAGGGTCAAGTGAAAGGGAATGTGTTAGTCACTCAGTTGTGTCCAACACTGCGACCCCATGGACTGGAGTGGACTGTAGCCCTCCAGGCTCCTCTGTCCTTGGGATTCTCCAGGCAAGAATACTGGACTGGGTTGCCATTCCCTCCTCCAGGGATCTTCCCGATCCAGGGATCAAACCTGGGCCTCCTGCATTGCAGGTCAAAGGGCTCCTTAAACAGTTTCACAAGTTGCTGACCATCATTTCAGAGATGGACAGATCCAGCCCCATTTCCCCCTCCACACTCTTGCTCTGGAATCAGAGTTAAATCAATCCAGTCTTTGGAAGGTTCTTTATTATTTTCAATCTACACTGTAGTATAGGTAGGGGGAAAGAGCAGAAAAGGAAGGGGGAAGAGCAGATTCCAGTTCTTTGCATAGGTGGAAAAAAAGGTGAAACTGAACTGAAACACTTTATTTGGTCCAAGATAAATATACTCACACTCATTTATTTAAGCTATATGTGAAGTTACAAGCGAGATTGAACATCAGGTTTTGAACCATGCATTGAATAAGAGTGCCCTCATCAGGCCAAAACTAGATATTGAGTTATATTAATAGTGCTAAACTGTCACTTAGCTTCCAAGATAGGAAAACTGTACAAGAATAAGGGGAAATTGCAGAAGCATATGCCAGCCATCCCATAACTGTCCCCCAAAGTCATCTTACCTAAGTTATCATTTAGTGTGATATAGATAATTTTATTTGCAAAGCAGAAATAGAGACACAGACATAGAGCACAAATACATGGATACCAAGGGGGGAAGGGGCATGAGGGGGTGGACTGGGAGACTGGGATTGATATATACACATTATCGATACTATGTATAAAATAGACGACTAAAGATAACTTACTGTATAGCACAGGGAATTCTACTCAGTGCCCTGTAGTGACCTAAATGGGAAGGAAATCCAAAACAGAGTGTCTGCTGTTGTTTCAGTCGTGTGCTACCCTTTGTGACCCCATGGACTGTAGCCCACCAGGCTCTACTGTCCATGGGAAGTGGATATATGTATATGTATAACTGATTCACTCTGCTATATAGCTGAAACTAACACAACATTATAAAGCAACTACACCCCAATAAAAACTAATTTAAAAAATCATCATTTAAGAAAGGCAATCATTATGTGTAGGTGGGGAAAAGAACACTAAAGTAAAAATGTTTTAGTTCAAGCTCTACTATTAATTATGTAACCTTGAGAAGATCAATGAAGCTCTGTTAATCTCCATTTACTCATCTTTAAGATAGATATACTTCTTACTCAGCCTGTACCAATAAGCTCAAATAAGACACATCTCAAAGTGCTTTGTAAAACACAAAGCAACTGCAAATGTCAAGAATTATCAGTATTACCTCTACTGAAATGATATAGCCTGAGGAATCACTGCATTTTGAGAAGATCAAGACGGTAAAACTTGACTAAAAAGACCTTTGTTATTTCTCTGTGATAGTTATCTACTGTTTAAAAGTGAATATAGCCTTTAATTACAAAAAAAAAAAAAAGCACCAGCTTTGCACAAGATCTTTAAAGAGGTGTGCGTCAGACTAACATCTTAGATGATCTACTTTTTAGCTCCTTTTCAAGGATTTGAATCATTTAAACTAGAGGTCGACATCAACAAAGATGCATTAAGTTCCAGAGCGAGGGCACTGTGTAGGAGCTCAAGAGAGTCCAGCTGAAGGCACCAAATCCGTATTTCAATCTCAGATGCTAGGAGGCACCTCAAGAAGTCATCCACTGTACCCAGTAAGTTTCTCCTATAGCTCCTGCGTCAGAGAAAGATCTCAAAACAAAAATCTGCTCCGTACAGTTACCTCTAAAAGCGTGGTTGTAGGTAGGACCGTTACGTCTGTACTGTGCTGCAAGTTTTAAATAAACACATATTGTTTTGTCATGGAAGGAATCAAACAAATGATTTGTAAAAGTAAACTTTAATTTTTAAAGACTGAAGCCAATAATCGTGACTTTTTCATTATATGAAAAGATGTCCAATACTTTGGCCACCTGATTCGAAGAGCTGACTCATTTGAAAAGACCCTGATGCTGGGAAAGATTGAGGGCAGGAGGAGAAGGGGACAACAGAGGTTGAGATGGTTGGATGGCATCACCAACTGGATGGACATGGGTTTGGGTAGACTCTGGGAGTTGGTGATGGACAGGGAGGCCTGGCATGCTGTGGTTCATGGGGTCACAAAGAGTCGGACATGACTGAGTGACTGAACTGTACTGAACTGACCTGAATAATCATGGTCCTTTTGGATGGAGAAGCCTGGTGGGTTACAGTCCATGGAGTCGCAAAGAGTCGGACACAACTGAGCAACTTCACTTTCACTTTACCTCAAAGGACATTTTAGAGATAATGATGCCCAGCCTAAAAGCAAGATGCCGGACTCCTGTGCTTTCATCTCACCTATCAGAGTTTTGACGGCTTCCCTGGTGGCTCAGTTGGTGAAGAATCTGCCTGTAGTGCAGGAGACCTGGGTTTGATCCCTGAGTTGGGAAGATCCCCTGGAGGAAGGCATGGCAACCCACTCCAGTGTCCTTGCCTGGAGAATCCCCCTAGACAGAGGAGCCTGGTGGGCTATAGTCCATGGGGTCGCAAAGAGTCGGATATGACCAAGCAACTCAGAACAAACAGCATCAGAGTTTTGAAGACTATTTATCTGACATAGTTTTAAGTGAAATATCTAAAATTTTCATTAAAACAGTAGTACTTTCAAAGGATACAATGTTGGCATGCCGTGAATAGTGTACACAATTGAATGTAAATATCATAACAAGGGATTTCCCTGGTGTGCTTCCAGTGTAAGGGGAGGGGTTTGTTTCCTGGTTGAAGAACAAAGATCTGACATGCTGTGGCACATCGCCAAAAAACAAGTTTAATGAAAAAAAGTTAAATATATTTTTAACTTTGATACCCATGATCACACATTAATAAACAAGCTCCTCTTTCAAAGTTGAAAATGCCACATCATTCATCTTTCTACTTTAACTCTAACTGAACCAAGGTTTAGTACAAGAAACAAGGAATCGGACATAGCGACTGAACAACAGTCCCTGGCACTTAGCTCCAACAGTAGTCACACTATATGACAACCCGTGGGGCATTAGCAACAGCCACTGAAACAGGTACCATAATATAGATGGGTACAGAGCTCTCCGGTGACTTCCCTGGTGGCTCAGGTGGTAAAGAATCCACCTGTAATACAGGAGACTCGGGTTCAGTCCCTGGGTCAGGAAGATCCCCTGGAGAAGGGAATGGCAACCCACTCCAGTATTCTTGCCTGGAGAATCCCATGGACAGAGGAGCCTGGTGGGCTACGGTCCACAGGATTACAAAAAGTTGGACGTGACTGAAGTGATTTAGCACATTCACTTAAAATCTAATTTGTCTTTATTTTTTATTTTTATTTATTTATTTTTTTAATTTTTATTTTTACTTTGGTTTACTTTACATTACTGTATTGGTTTTGCCAAACATTGACATTAATTCACCACAAGTGTACATGCGTTCCCAAACACGAATCCCCTCCCATCTCCCACCCCATACCATCCCTCTGGGTCCTCTCCTTGCACCAGTCCAAAGCATCCTGCATCGGACATTGACTGGCGATTCGTTTCTTACATGATAGTATACATGTTTCAATGCCATTCTCCCATCTCATCCCACCCTCTCCCTCTAATTTGTCTTTAGGACAAGGGTTATTCCATCTATTTTTGTGCAAACGGACTTCACAAGCCATTAAAACTTTTCAAATGCAGATTTTCACTGCACTTGTAACTACTTCAAGGTCCAAGATCTGCTCCAGTGGTATTATGGAAACGTTTTAGAGTCCTTAAATCTGTATGCAGGTCAGGAAGCAACAGTTAGAACTGGACATGGAACAACAGACTGGTTCCAAATAGGAAAAGGAGTACGTCAAGGCTGTATATTGTCACCCTGCTTATTTAACTTATATGCAGAGTACATCATGAGAAACTCTGGACTGGAAGAAACACAAGCTGGAATCAAGATTGCTGGGAGAAATATCAATAACCTCAGATATGCAGATGACACCACCCTTATGGCAGAAAGTGAAGAGGAGCTAAAAAGCCTCTTGATGAAGGTGGAAGAGGAGAGCGAAAAAGTTGGCTTAAAGCTCAACATTCAGAAAACAAAGATCATGGCATCCGGTCCCATCACTTCATGGGAAATAGATGGGGAAACGGTAGAAATAGCGTCAGACTTTATTTTTTTGGGCTCCCAAATCACTGCAGATGGTGACTGCAGCCATGAAATTAAAAGACGCTTACTCCTTGGAAGAAAAGTTATGACCAACCTAGATAGTATATTCAAAAGCAGAGACATTACCTTACCGACTAAGGTCCGTCTAGTTAAGGCTATGGTTTTTCCTGTGGTCATGTATGGATGTGAGAGTTGGACTGTGAAGAAGGCTGAGCGCCGAAGAATTGATGCGTTTGAACTGTGGTGTTGGAGAAGACTCTTGAGAGTCCCTTGGACTGCAAGGAGATCCAACCAATCCATTCTGAAGGAGATCAATCCTGGGATTTCTTTGGAAGGAATGATGCTGAAGCTGAAACTCCAGTACTTTGGCCACCTCATGCGAAGAGTTGACTCATTGGAAAAGACTCTGATGCTGGGAGGGATTGGGGGCAGGAGGAGAAGGGGACGACCGAGGATGAGATGGCTGGATGGCATCATGGACACGATGGACGTGAGTCTGAGTGAACTCCGGGAGATGGTGATGGGCAGGGAGGCCTGGTGTGTTGCGATTCATGGGGTCACAAAGAGTCGGACACGACTGAGCAATTGAACTGAACTGAATAGGTCAGGTAATTACAAATTGTATCTCTTTCTTATTTTGATGTTTTTAATATGCTTCAAAAGGCCTTGAAAGGTCAGGATAAATGCTTCACCGGAGAAAACCTATATAGGAATTTTATTTTCTCTTTATTGGATCAATGCAATTTATTTTTAATGTTTTTTCAGTTGAAGGATAATTGCTTTACATAATTTTGTTGGTTTTTCTGCCAAACATCAACATGAATTTTATTTTTTATCTTTTAAAGCCTAAATTGCTCAAGTGCCGACCCTCCAAAAAAAAAAAATCTGTCTTGAAATAGACGATTCCAAAATTGGCCTTTGCTCTGTTTTTTTCTAAGGACAATCAGATTGTAAGTATAGTTTCTAACAAATTTACATATCATTAGACGCGCACATATTAAACCAGTTTGGATTTTCTGTGACCATCACTCAAACTTATTTACTAATTATTTTTCTAAATAGCAAGATAAATCTGCACTCAGTCTTCTCCCTTGGGCAGTCCCATAAGACATCATTTTGCTATTAGTCTGGAAATGTGCCATAAACAGAACAGTGTGGTGGCAGTCTGCAGCGTGGCCTCAAGGGGAACATCAGATGTTGGTTCAAATGTGACTTTTATGCTCTTGATCCCACATCTGAAAGTAAAGATGCAATGAGTCTCTGCAAAGGTGATGCTGAACGGGGGCATTCTATCTCTGTCGCCGTCTCAGCCTCTGGGGAAGTGCAGTATGAAAGCCATCAGTGGACTCCTGGGCGTTGTCTTTCATCTGGATCTTTTGGGGGTTCTTGAAATATGGTGGCCAATTTAAACCAGTGAATGCTAATCCTGCATCAGTCAGCCACATGAACACTTCTCATCCGGGGATTTAAAAACACTTTGCCAAACATAAGTCATTAATCTTCACAGTTGCCCTTTGGAGTCATAAACATCTATCACTACCCATCTTTACCACTAGGAAGTCCGGGATTTCAAAGGCACAGGGAAGGGCTATGCCCAGGGTCCCAGGTGGGCCTCTGTGATCTGACCATTAAGCTCTGGAATTAATCTTGGGAGCATGGCACAGTGGTCCGTGGGGAGATGTAACTGATGTGGGAATGGGTCACAGTGGGGTCTTTGGAAGGGTTGATTTTGTCTGGAGCCCACCCAAATGCTGTGTGTTATTTGAAGAAGTGTTAATGGCAGAAGACTGAGCTGTTATGTCTGGTTTGTTTCTTTCCCTGATTAGTTCTCTCCCCTAGAGGTCTTTTTTTCTTATAATCATTCCCTTAATTTGATTTCTCACTTCTGAAGACATAGATTCACAGCCCTTCAGAACACAGAGAAACCTGAGAAGTTGAGCACTTTTAATCTTTCTATAAAATTTAGATACTCTGGGCAGGGGTATAAAGTTATTGACAGCGAAAAGCCAAGCACTGAACTCTGTTTCTGTTGCTTTATCGTTTCCTGAAAACTTCTGGCTCATGGCAGTTGCTTCATAAATGTTTTCTGAAGGAATGTATAAATGGGTAAACCTGTATTGTGAATAAAGCTTGGAAGAAAAGGGATCATGGCAGTGATAATCATTCAAATATTACTCAGGTAAGGCTCAGGGATTTACTAGATCGTCTTTTCTGGTTGTTACAGTGGTGCCTGGGAACCTTTAATCTATTTAAGGCCCTAACATTATAGAACAAAATGCCAAGGACACACAGAGACTTTTAAGTGACATGCCTAAAGCTGTATAATCCTAAAAAAGTATGAGAAACCAGTGCATTCTTTCCTGTTTTGTAGAACCTAAAAGTAATTGGTGTAATGTCTCCAGTTACAATGTGGTGTGTGTGTGTGTGTGTGTGTGTGGCACACACTCAGTCATCTCTGACTCTCTATGACCCAATGGACTGTGGCAAGAATACTGGAGTGGGTTACCATTTCCAGTGACTTAAAGTCCTAGTCTCTCACTTATTGACCAAAGTCATTTAATTCTAACAAGCAGTGATTTCTTCATCTGTAAAATGCTAATAATGGTATTAATCTTACAGAGTCACAGTGAGGATTAATAAGATAGTGAATATGAGAGTGTTTAGTAGATGGTGGAGTATTAGATAGTAATAAGTAAATATTTCATAATCCTATTTGAATATAATGTTTTTATTGGAGTTTTTTTAATCCCAAATTACTAAATTACATATAGTAACTTATTCTCAGATGGTAAAGAATTTGCCTGCAATGCGGGAGACTGGGGTTTGATCCCTGGATCAGGAAGATCCCCTGGAGAAGGGAAAAGCTACCCACTCCAGTATTCTTGCCCGTGGATAGAGGAACCTGGCAGACTACAGCCCATGGGATCGAAAAGAGTTGGACATGACTGAGTGACTAACATACATACACACACAACGTGTTCATCGAGACTCACTAGGCTTCCACGCAAGTTTGGTAGCTATCAAGCAGCAGAGGATAGAGATTATCTAGGAATATGTCTGGGTAATGTCAACCATTCCAAACACAGAACAGTTTTAGGTACTATATCACAGACAATGTTGAAATGAAAATGTTAGAAAGTACGTTGCTGGAGGCTTCTTGAAGGCTTCTTGCACGTGAGGAGACAGGGGAGTGAGCCCAGCAAGGGAGACAGCATGTGGGTGGGTGTCATGACATACGTCATCATCTGTTCAGTTCAGTCACTCACTCAGTCGTGTCTGACTCTTTGTGACCCCATGGACTGCAGCCCGCCAGGCTTCCCTGTGCATTACCAGCTCCTGGAGCTTGCTCAAACTCATGTCCACTGAGTCGGTGATGCCATCCAACCATCTCATCCTCTGTTGTCCCCTTCTTCTCCTGCCTTCAATCTTTCCCAGCATCAGGGTCTTTTCCAGTGAGTCAGTTGTTCACATCAGGCGTATGTCATGATACATAGCTAGAAACCTTGAAGGCAAAAATTTCGACCTTAAAGTTGGACCAAAAAAAAAAAGCTTTATCTTTATGTAGACATGTTAACACTTGTCCACCCCTCTACTTACCACCAGCCCCATCCATACATCCTGTATCTAAAGCTGTCAATTGATTGTCTACTCAGTGTGTATTTTATACCACCTCTTCCCATGTGGCAAATTTCACTTCTCTCCTTTTTAAAAAAGTAATTAATTAATGAGGCTGTGCAGGGTCTTAGTTGCATCGTGCGGGATCTTTATTTGTGGCATGTAGGATCTAGTTCCCAGAATAGGGTTTGAACCTGGCTCGCCTGCACTGAGTGTGTGTCATCTTAGCCGCTGGATCACCAGGGAAGCCCCAAAGCACAGCTCTCTTGAGTAAAGTTAAAAATGTCAGGTTTTTTCATTTTCTTAATGTGTTTGCAGCTAATGATGTCAATATGACCCAATGCTGGTCAGTGAGCTGCCAGAGACGTCTACGGGGATGCAGTTGGAAAAGACGTCTTCCTGTTGGAGAGATTTGTCTGAGGAGGTCATTTTTTCCCCTCTTCTGGGGTTATGTTCTGTGAGGTGAGGACATGATATTTGGAGTTGTTGTAGCAATCTTAATACCGTGAGACAACCCACCAGAGGATGAAAATCCACTGTGTTGAGGCTCTCAGAGCAAAAGGATGGAAGGAGCCTGGGACCTTGAAGACATCAATGAGCTGCTGGACCAGTTCTTGAACAGTGTGTCTTCAGACTTATTACTTGAAAGGATTATGTGTATGTCTTTATTGTTTAAATCACTCTAAGTTGAACATTCTGTTAACTGCAGTCATAAATATACAGCTGTACTCTTAACTTAACTTTTCTTTGTCTCAGGAAGAATTTAAGGTAGTTCCCCCGCCCTGCCCCTGTACAGTGGGATTAAAGAAATTTGAAATAGGTAAAGAATGATGCAACATAAAAACATAAAGGGAAGGAAGGAAAGATGGGATGAGGTCTGATGTTAACACACAAAATGTGTGCCATGACATCCAATATACTTTCTAGAAGAGTGCTAATGTTTTATTTTGTGGTCAGAGAAATACCATCAGAGCACAATATTCAGTAGTTTCTCTTAAAAGTTTGTTGAATAAGTAAATGATAGTACCAGCCCCCAGGGGAGGAGCTCACACCTCTCTTCCCTGTACTGAGTGAGATGATTTTAGCATGGAAAGGCAGAGAAGTCAATGACCAGGCATTAAGACTGAGGCATGAGGGGACTTCCCTGGTGGTCCAATGGCTGAGACTCTGCACTCCCAAGGCAGGGGCCTGGGGTTTGGTCCTTGATCTGCCTTCCCAGGTGGCACTAGTGGTAAAGAACCCACTTACCAATGCAGGAGACATAAGAGACATGGGTTTGATCCCTGGGTTGGAAAGATCCCCTGGAGGAGGGCATGGCAACCCACTCCAGTATTCTTGCCTGGAGAATCCCATGGGCAGAGAAGCATGGGGGGCTGCAGTCCATAGGGTCACACAGAGTTGGACACGACTGAAGAGACTTAGCACGCATGCAGGGAACTAGATCCCTCGTTCTGCAAATAAGAGTTCATATGCAGCAACTGGAGATCCCGCCACATGCCTTAAGGAAGGTTGAAAATCCCACCTGTGGCGACTAAGACCCAGCTCAGCCAAATAAATAAAGACCGAGGCATGAAGGTGGTTTTTGGATCCCTTGCCCACTCTGCCAGAAAGAAGGGAGGAGCTCTTCCTCAGAGTTGTGGAAGCTGAGAAGATTAGACACAAATCCTTGGATCCTGATTCTGTTGAAAAAGTACAGAACGTTGAAAGTGTTATCATTACATACTTTGTCATGGTAACAACTGGAGATAAATTCCAAGTTAAAAGGGTTAGGGGAACAGTATAGTAAATTGTAGTTTATCCATTTAGTGGATAATTTTTATTTACCTGGTGGCTCAGATGGTAAAGAAACCGCCTGCCATGTGGGAGACCTGGGTTTGATCCTGGGTTGGCAAGATCCCCTGGAGGAGGGCATGGCAACCCACTCCAGTATTCTTGTGTGGAGAATCCCCGTGGACAGAGATGCCTGGTGGGCTACAGTCCATGGGGTCGCAAAGAGTTGGACATGACTGGAGAAACTAAGCATGCACCCATATTTAAAAATTCAGACAACAGCAATAAGGTATTCCTGCCTAAGGTGATACAGCTGTCTCTTAGTCCATTGGAAGCATACTCTCTCCCCAGAAAAGGGAGACCTAGCCTCCTTTCAGTTCATGCACCTGCTTCTGGGGGATGTTTTGTGTCTCTTCCCCTTCCCTGGGTCAGGAAGATTCCCTGGAGAAGGGAATGGCAACCCACTCCAGTGTTCTTGCCTGGAGAATTCTATGGGTAGAGGAGCCTGGTGGGCTACTGTCCATGGGGTTGCAAAGAGTTGGACACGACTGAACGACTAACACTTTCACTTTTTCACCCCCACCTTATTGGACCAAACTTACAGAACTGTGTTAATCATCATTCTCGGTCAGTACACACTTTCATCTTTGCTTCTAAGTGATGTTCAGACTCTCCCTCCCCCTCTGCCCCACGTGGCATGCAGGGTCTTAGTTCCCTGACCAGGGATTGAACCCGTGCCACCTGAATTGGGAGCGAGGAGTCTTAACCACTGGACCACCAGGAAAGTCCCTCAAACCTCCTTTAATTCTGTCAGAATCCCAATTTGATATCCTGTAACCTTTATAACCCTATAAAACTACATTATAAAGTGTGTTACATCCACCATACCTTGTATAAAATAAGGAAAAGGTCGATGGAAAATTGTGTCAATAAAAAAGTAAGGAAAAATGTCTGTACGGCTACTATAATCCTCATTTGTGTACCTGAGTATAATGTTAGAGTTGGCATGTATAACTTCCTTTTTTCCCCTACCCATTCCATATTCCCTTTGCTTTCAGCAAACACCTCAGTGGTTGTGATTTTTTTTACCTGGTGATTGACCCAAACATCCATTCCTGTTGAGGGTGAGCTTTTGGTTGACCTGAGTATACTGGGGGGCTAAGTCTTCTGTTAGTTTTTATCGACAGAGAGGGCAGCACTGTGGGTCCAGATTTTCATCTTCTGCAGCCCCGGTGCAGTAGCCAGCATCACCTGTTTCTCATCCCAGAACACGGTAGGTCTGTGTCCTCAGCCTCTCCTTGTCGCTAGATTTTCCTTTTTCTGGGTTACAGATATGCTTATGTTATTTTTAAATTTTGACTGTGCAGTCTCTTCATTGCCATGTGCAGACTTTCTATAGCTGTGGTATGCAGCTTTCTCTTGTGCAGCACGCGAGCTCAGTTACCCTGAGGCATGTGGGCTATTAGTTCCCCTATGAGGGCCTGAACCCATGTCCCCCTACATTGGAAAGTGGATTCTTAACCACTGGGCTGCTAGGGAACTCACACTTACTTTATTTTTGAGCGTAGCTGTACCTTTGGCTCGCTTGCCAATGTGGGGGACATGAGATGTGAGTTCTATCTCTGGGTTGGGAGGCTCCCCTGGAGGAGGGCATGGTAACCCACTTCAGTATTCTTTCCTGGAGAATTCCATGGACTGAGGAGCCTGGTGGGCTACAGGCCATGGGGTCACACAGAGTGGGACGTGACTGAGTGACTTGACACACATACTTTTGAAAGATTAAACTTTTCCCTGGCGGCTGAGGGGTGAAGAAGCTGCCAGCAGTGCCAGAGGTACAGCAGACTCTGGTTCAGCTTCTGCATCAGGAACATCCCCTGGAGAAGAAAATGGCTATGCACGCCAATATTCTTTTTTTTTAAACATTCAAATTTATTAACGTAAGTCTCCATTTTAAGTTGTGTACATGTTGGATCAGTAAACATTTTCAGTGAAGCACTGCATCTTCCAAAGGACAAGGGTTTTACGGATGAGTATTAATTTGGTTCCCATGCTGAAAGATATCTCTGCTAAGTTCCTTATGTATTTCTTTTTTAAAAATCTTTTTATTTTTTTAATTAATTGTTTTAATTGGAGGCTAATTACTTTACAGTATTGTAGCGGTTTTTGCCATACCTTGGCATGAGTCAGCTGTGGGTGCACATGTGGGTCCCCCATCCTGAACCCCTCTCTCTCTTCCCTCCCCATCCCATCCCTCACGGTTGTCCCAGTCTACTGGCTTTAAATTCCCTGTTTCATGCATCGAACATGGACTGGTGATCTATTTCACATATGGTAACGTACATGTTTCACTGCCATTCTCTCAAATCATCCCACCCTCGCCTTCTCCCACAGAGTCCAAAAGTCTGTTCTTCATATCTGTGTCTCTTTTTCTGTCTCACATATAGGGTCATCATTACCATCTTTTAAAATTCCATATATATGCATTAATATACTGTAGTGGTGTTTTTCTTTCTGGCTTACTTCAGTCTGTATAATAGGCTCCAGTTTCATCCACCTCATTAGAACTGATTCAAATGCATCTTTTTAATAGCTGAGTAATATTCCATTGTGTATATGTACCACAGCTTTCTTATCCATGTGTCTGCTGATGGACATCTAGGTTGCTTCCATGTCCTAGCTGTTGTCAACAGTGCTGTGATGAACATTGGGATACATGTGTCTCTTTCAGTTCTGGTTTCCTTGGTGTGTATGCCCAGCAGTGGGATTGCTGGGTCATATGGCAGTTCTATTTCCAGTTTTATAAGTAATCTCCACACTGTTCTCCATCCACTCCAATATTCTTGCCTGAAAAATTCCATGGACAGAGGAGCCTGGTGGGCTGTGGTCCACAGGATCACAAAGAGTTGGATGTGACTGAAGCGACTGAACACACACATGCGTGCTCTTGGGAAGGAGGTGAGAATGGGCTTGACTCTGCTCTACCACACTGACGGACTGCGGCACCCACCCTGATCCCCCTTCAGGGCTGGCACACCCAGGCCATGAGTGCTGGGGGTATGGGCTGCCAAAGGCTCACAGCTGTGTCCTTTACTGTGAGGGGACCTCAGCTGCAGGGATCTGCCTTGCCCAAAGGTATACCTGTTCCTGGCTGGGGTCAGGGGTATAAAAGCCCACCTCCTTTGCCTCAGCCTGGAGCAACTATTGCAACTCCTGCTCTTCGTGGGATTGGCTGAGGTCTTAGTGCCAACTGCATGGCAGTCGGCCCTTCCCTCTGCCTAGACCTGCCCTCTTCACCTCCGTACAAGTGACATCTCTCCCAAGGACACACCCCAATTAGCCCCTTGTACTCAGTTCTACACCTCAGACACTATTTGGGAACTCTGAGACAGACCGGAAGTTCACCAGAGAAAATATTCATGGCCTGCTAGAAACATCTGTGCTTTGACTGGTATGGTGGACATATATTAAATGTTTTCCTGGCAAGCCTTCTTGTTTCTCTAATTGGTCTTCTTCCTTTGGAAATTGTCATTCCCTGTGACCCCAGTCACATTGTTTATTACAGGATCTGTATGTAACTCTACTTTTTATAACTCCTCTTTCAGCTTCGTCTAGTCCAAACTAGAAAGTCTGCTTCTTGCAACCACATGTTCTAAGCTAGTTCACTGGGATAAAGCACTATTTTTATAAACCAGCAGATGAATAGGCTTGGTTTACCATATTAACCTACAGCAGGTCAGCAAAGGGCAGTTTTTAAGACAGGATAGATGAATTAATATAAAATATTTGTATTTTTTCTTTAGTGTGAAAATAGTGCATAATTGTAGAAAACTTTGAAAGTAGAAGGGAGAAAAAAAATGCCCTTCATTCCACTGCCTAGAAGTAGTTATTACTGTTTATTATTAATTTTTCTATATCCTTCTAGTCTTTTGTCTAAAGTTATCTGTTTATGTATATCTATTTTCTTTGAGAATAGTGGGATCATACAATTGGTAAATTGCTTTAAAATAATTTTAATGTATTATAAACAAATTTCATGTCATTAAGTACTCTTCCACCATGTTCTTTTATTTAATTTATTTTTAAAACTATAGTTGATTTACAGTGTTGTGTTAGTTTTAGGTATACAGCAAAGTGATTCAGTTATTTTTTCAGATTATATTCTATTATAGGTTATTATAAGATATTGAATATAAAATTCCCTGTGCAGTGCAGTAAATCCTTGTTGCTTACCTATTTTATGAATTGGTGGTGGTGCTCAGTTTCTCTGTCATGTCCAGCTCTTGCAACTCCATGGACTATATAGCCCAGAAGGATCCTCTGTCCATGGAATTTTCCAGGTAAGAATATTGGAGTTAAAAAAAAAAAATAAAAGAATATTGGAATATGTTGCCATTTTATGAATAGTGATTTGTATTTGTTAATTCCATACTCCTAATTCTCACCACCCCCCCACCCCACCATGTACTTTTAAATTGCTATATACTACTATCCTGGTGTGCTGCCATTCATTGAGTTGCAAGGAGTTGAACATGATTGAGTGACTGAACAACAACAACAACAACAACATCTTGACTGCATAGTTGTATCATAATTTATTGACTCAAATTTAAATTTAGGTTGTTTCCAAGTTATTGCTGTCATTAGTGATATAGTGAATGAGATCTTAAGATGAATTTTTGAACACAGTTCTCAGAAATGTAATTGGTGAATTAAAATATTGATAGATTTTAACACCTTTAACATGAATTACTAAATTGATTTCTAAAATATGATATTACCATACAGTTGAGAGGGTATGAGCAGGGTATGAGGGTACACTGCTCTAATATGGGGTTGTTTTCTTAAAAGAATTTTGACAATTGAATAGGCAAAATGATGGTTTCTTCCTTATCTCATATTTCTTTAATTACCAATAGATGAATGTATTTTCATATGTTTATCACCTCTTTATGTGCATAGATATATGTATATAGACAGAGCACATATACATATGGTGTGTATGTATGTGTAAGTGTGTGAATTGCCTATTATGTCCTTTGCTTAAATTTTTTGTGATATGTTGACATTTTTCTGTACAGTGCAATATCTTTTCCAGTTTGTCATTGCCTTTTACCTTTGTTCATAGCATATTTTGATGTATACAGTCAATTTAATAATTGTTTCTTTTGTGGCTTCTGTTTTGCATGGGAAGGCCTTCCTCAACCCTAGGGAATAGGGACTTTGATGGGAGGTGGGGGGTCCTCTGTGGCGAGGGGGCAAAAGGGAGTAGACAGAAAGGTTGATTAAGCCTGCGGCTAACTCCACAATCCCGACAAAGGCTTTGGAACTGCGTCTTCTACCTCCTTAATTTTACAGATGAAGAAGCAGAGGTCCAGGGAGAATAAGAAATAAGATTGAAGTGGAAGATTACAAAGTCTCCTAATACCAGCCTTATCCATAAAGGGATATATTACATTTTTATGAGAAATAATTAATTTAGTGTGGGTGAAAAGCAAAAAAAAAACACAAAACAATCCTTTTGTGTTCTTTCCTATATTCTGATGTTGGTCATAATATTGACATAAAGAATTTAAAATGTCCCTGAAAGCTGATTACATCTTCACATGTAGAATTGATGGTTCTAATTTCTTTTTATTGATTGTATAGCATATTATAAAAGCTGTATGGATGTCATGGTGCTTACCCAAAGCAAACTCACCAGAGCAATCATCATCCATCTATAATTGTTAACAGTGTCTACAAATTAAACTGGAGCGACTTGAAACTGAAGAGGAAGAACAGGCTATATAGTATTCAATATACAGCACTTTGTCTTGTTGGCACAAGGGGTAGAAACAAACAGCAAATGATGGAATATTCCAGAAGCATGCTTTGCATCTATGAGGTGGAATATTAACTAATCTAGAAGGCTGCCAGATTTAAAAAATAAAAATATCCACTTAAATTTGAGTTTCAGATAAACAGTGAATAATTTTATAGTAAGTATGTCCCACAGAATGCATAGGACATACTTAACTAAAGAGTTATTCACTGTTTGTCTGAAATTCAAAGTTAATGAAGCATCCTGCATTTTATCTGGCAGCCCTAGCACTCGGGACCTTTTGTTACACATAATGAAAAACGAAACCCATTGCATGCACTATATGGGGCTGGTTCGTTATGATTTCTCTTACACTAGTCAAATGAACAAGGTACTTTCAAGGAAAAGTCCACTGAGAATCTCACAGTGATGTGAAAATTAGCAATAAGAAGCAGAGACATTGTATTAGATTGCAAGGGCTGCCATGACAAAATACCATAAGCTGGTGGTCCAAAATGACAGAAGTTTATTGTCTCCGTTCCAGAAGCTGCAAGTCTGAAATCAAGGTGTCAGCTCTCTCTGAAATTAGTCAGGAGATCCTTACTGGCCTCTTCCTAGCTTCCGGTGTATGTGTTAGTCGCTCAGTCGTGTCCGACTCTCTGCAACCCCATGGACTGTAGCCTGCCAGGCTCCTCTGTTCAGGGAATTCTCCAGGCAAGACTACTGGAGTGGGTAATCATTTCCTTCTCCAGGGGATCTTCCTGACCCAGGGATTGAACCCGGGTCTCCTGCATTGCAGGCAGATGCTTTACTGTCTGAGCTACTAGGGTGGTTTGCCAATAATCCTTGGTGTTTCTGGATTTGAAGCTACATCACTTTTATTTTTAAGTAATTAAAAAAAATTTTTTTGTATTTATTTTTGGTTGAGCTGGGTCTTCGCTGTTGTGCTTTCTCTAATTGCAGCAAGTGGGGGCTACTCTCATTGCGGTGGCTTCTTTTGTTGCAGAGCAGGGGTTTTAGCATTCGCAGCCTTCAGTCATTGTGTCACATAGGCTTAGTTGCCCCGAGGCATTGTGGAGTCTTCCCAGACCCAGGGATCGAACCTGTGTCCCCTGCATTAGCAGGCAGATTCTTTCTTTTAAAAATTTTATTTTATTCATTTTTGACTGAGCTGGGTCTTCACTGCTACACGTGGGCTTCTCTCTAGTTGCAGCAAGCAGGGGGCCACTCTCTAGTTGTGGTGCAAGGGCTTCTCATTGCAGTAGCTTCTCTTGTTGTGGAGCACGGCTCTAGGGTGCTTGGGTTTCAATATTTACGGCACCTGGGCTCAATAGTTGTGGCTCCTGGGCTCTAGAGCACAGCCTCAGTATTTGTGTCTCAGGGGCTTAGTTTCCCTGAGGCATGTGGGATCTTCGCAGATCAGGGATTGAACCCATGTCCCCCTGCTTGGGTAGGCAGATTCTGAACCACTGGACCACCAGGGAAGTCTGCAGCTACAGCACTTATCTCTGCCTCCATGGTCACATGGTGTTCCCCAGTGTGTCTCTGTTTTCACATGGCATTCTCCTTTTATTAGGACACCAGTTATATTGGGTCCCTAAAGGAAATCAACCCTGAATATTCACTGGTAGGACTGATGCCGAAGCTGAAGCTCAAATACTTGGGTCACCTGATGCAAAGAGCTGACTCATTGGAAAAGACCCTGATGCTGGGAAAGATTGAAGGCAGGAGGAGAAGGAGATGACAGAGGATGAGATGGTTGGATGGCATCACCGAGTCAATGGACACGACTTTGAGCAAACTCCAGGAGACAGTGAAGGACAGGGAAGCCTGGCGTGCTGCGGTCCATGGGGTTGCAGAGTTGGACACGACTTAGCAACTGAACAACAACAGCGTATTGGGTTAGGACCCACTCTAAAGGCCTCATTGTGATTTGATTACATCTGTAATGACCGTATTTCTGAATAGTCACATTCACAGGTCCTGGGGTGGGGTGATGAGGACCTCAAGATAACTTCTTGGGGGGACACAACTCAACCTACAAGTATGATCACCTAATATCTTTCATTATATATAAAAAATAGGAAAGTAACTTTAACTGTCATTTTATTATTTGCTAATTCCAAATACAGATACTAACTGGGCAATCAGCTCCCATTCAATCATTCTTCATGGGAAAGATTTTCATTTTTCAAAGAACAAGCAGAAAATTTTATTTGGGCTCCTTGAATTTACCCATATATGTTTGGCTTGAAACCCAAAGTTGATGTTAGAAGGAGGCAGCTCTGGGGACTGCAGAAGTTTTTATTTCCCTACACATAAGGTAAAATTTTTCTTTTAAACTTTTTATTTTGTATTGGAATACAGCCAATCAACAATGTTCTGATAGTTTCAGGTGGACAGCAAAGGAACTCAGCCATGCATATACATGTATCCATTCTCCCCCAAACTCCCCTGCCATCCAGGCTGCCACATGACATTGAGCAGAGTTCCCTGTGCTAAACAGTAGGTCCTTGTTGGTTATCCATTTCAAATATAGCAGTGTATGCATGTCCAACCCAAACTTCCTAACTATCCCTTTCCCCTTCTCTTCTGCCCTGGCGACCATAAATTCATTCTCTTTGAGTCTGCTTCTGTTTTGTAAACAATTTCCTTTGTATCATTTCTTTTCAGATTCCGCATATAAGGGATGGTATAGGATAAGATGAAATTTCTTTTTTTTAAACAAACTTTCCGGTGTGATAGTCAAGTGAAGAATGTTTTTTTTATAATCCCAGAGGGACCCTTTATAAACATGTTGACTTTTATTTATTTATTTTTGAACTTTTTATTTTGTATTGGGATATAGGCAATTAACAATGTTGTGATAGTTTCAGGTGAACAGTAAAGGGCCTCAGCCATACATATACATGTATATGTTCTCCCCCAAACTCCCCTCCCATCCAGGATGACACATAACATTGAGCAGAGTTCCCATGTGACTTTTGGTGTAATTGTCCCAGAAATGGAGGGGGAGATGTTATAAAGCCTTCAGAAACTTTTACTTTCAAAACTTGTAGAGCATTTTTATGTTAATGTGCTTTGGAGGGGTTTTCAGACAACAAGGTCAGAGTAACTTCTTAGCAACAGCCAGCATGTAAGGGAGAGGCTGAACCAGCAGCAGAGGTGACTGTATAACATGTGAGTTTATGTATCAGCAACACAGAGGATAGTTAATCAAAGACTAGACCAGTTCAGTTTTCTAGTTTGGAATAAGTCAGGGAAAGAGGGCATTTGAATATACTTATTTTTAAAAAGATGATATGACAACATTAAAGAAAAATTTGAAAAAATTACCCTAATCTTAGAAGCCTTCTACAAATATGTTCATTTCTGTGACTTTCTACTCCTTTAGTAATATAGTGATATACCATTTAGAATCCACCTGCAAAGCGGGTTCAATCTCTTAGCTGGGAAGATCCTCAGGAGAAGGAAATGGCAACCTGCTCCAGTATTCTTGCCTGGAGAATCCCATGGACAGAGGAGCCTGGCAGGCTACAGACCACAGGACTGCAAAGAGTTGGATATGACTGAGTGACTAAGCACACACATACCATTTTAAGGTTGGTGTTTCCCCATGACAAAGCAAAGCTTATTTTTGTAAATTAAAATTTGAAAATAGAGACCACCCAACTTTAAAAGACATCTCCTACTTGGACGTGTTATGTAAAAAGATTATAGTAAAAATGTTAAGTTGTTTGACAAGATAAATAAGGTTGATCTGTTATGACAGGGACTTTGTTGTCCTTGGGGAGGATTGACTGTCTTAGTGCAAACTCGTGATTCAGAGTTACAGATGTTTAACCTCACAAACTTAAGTCTAGATGTAAGAAATTATTGCATTTCCCAGGATTTTTAGTGTAATTTGAAGTAGGAAGAGCTGCTTTTTGAAATGGATTCATCTCTGATATGTTAATATTTTTCATGGTGTATTCTTAGGCAACTGCTGTGAGTCACTAGCATTGAGTTTCTCTGACAGTTTTCACGTGGCAATCAGAGTAATGTATTTTCTTAACTGACTGGTTGGAAAAGACCTTGATGATGGGAAAAATCGAGGGCAGGAAAAGAAGGGGGTGACAGAGGATGAGATGGTTGGATGGCATCACTTACTCAATGGATATGAGTTTGAGCAAATTCGGGAGATAGTGAAGGACGGGGAAGCCTGGCATGCTGCAGTCCATGAGGCCACAAAGAGCTGGACATGACTGAGTGACTGAACAAGGTTTTCTTGGCAAATCCTGATGCAGTGGACCTTTAGATGCTAGGGTATTTCCAAGATAGGGAAGGCCTTGATAAAGTCATGGAGAAGTGATAGGGGAGCCTGTTCACATCTCTTCCTGGCCACATTTTATTATTATTATTGTTATTATTTTTACACATTGTGGCCTTGCTGTGCAGCATGTCCCTGACTAGGGATCAAACCTGTGCCCTCTGCACTGGAATTGTGGAGTGTTAACCACCGGATCACCAGGGAAGTAGTCAGTCACATTTTGAAGCTGAACCATTGGTTGGCTCCACCCCCTCCCATCATTCACTTCCTCTGCTTCACCTTTTCTGGTGCCTCAAAGCTAGTGCCACAGAAGCCACTGAAGTATCCACCCCACCCTTGCCCAGGTTCAGAGCCAGTTCTCTCCCCGAGGCAGGACAGGCACTGTATCAGATCCCTTACTCTCTGGTTAGCACTAGTCATTTTCCTAAACCTGAGACGTGAGGCCTCTCGGAGGCCCCTGCCCCATGCTCTGGTTCTCTTTTGTTGTCAGCCCAGGTTTCATGCTTCAGTGACTACTTGGCTCCTACACGCTTTTCTTCTCCATCCTGTGTGTGCAGTCACCTGGTCTGACTGTCAGCTTTGGTGCCTGTTAGTTTGTCTTGTTCTTGCCAGGCCTTCTCCCCAGAGCCAGGATGGGTAACCTAAGCTCTGCTTCCAGGGGTGAGTAGCATAAGCTCTGCTTTGCCCTGGAGAAATGTTATCATGTCATTCTGAAATCTTTCTTGATCGTGGATTTACAGCTTCTGTTCTCCACCCACATGCTGAGTAGCTTCCTGCAATCTTTTCTTTTAAACAATTTTTATTTATTTATTTGTTTGTTTATTGTTGTCTGTGCTGGGTCTTTGTGGTGGTGCACAGGCTTTCTCTAATTGCAGAGAGCGGGGGCTACTCTCTAAGTTGTGGTGCCAAGGCTTCTGCTTGTGGTGTCTTGTTGCAGCGAGAAGGCTCTAGTAGTTGTAGTACATGTGGGCTTAGTTGCCCCACGACATATGGGATCTTAGTTCCTGTTCCAGGGATCTAACCCATGTCCCCTGCATTGGCAGGTGGATTCTTAACTACTGGACCATCAGGGAAGTCCCACTGCAATCTTCTCTTTAACTGCCTTGATGGAGCTTTGTTTCAGCCACTGATGTTCATTCCATTGTATCCAGCCCATGTTCCTTTGCAGACCGGGTCTATTTCAGGCAACCATCCTAAATGAGACATATCTGAGACATGTTCTGAGACATATCTGTGGTATCCCTAACCCCTTTTCTTCCTGCTGAGAGACTCCATCTGTCTGATAATTGAGTTCTGAGACATAACAAGACGGGCTCACTGCTTCTGAACCATTTGTGGATTTTTGTCTTGAGATATTGAGTCTTTCCGAGTTCTTTCCATTTCTGTATTACCTGTTCAGATTTGTGGTGGAGACAGCTTATAGAACTTGCAGAAAGCTTTTGTTAATTAAATGCATGACTGATTGAATGAATGAATGAATGAATGAACAACCCATTGACAATCATTCAGCTGAAAAATTCAATGCTCAGGTAGGATTTTAACCAGCAGTCACTCACAGTAGACAGTGGAAGAGCTGGGATTCAAAACAACTTCTGCTTGGCTTCAATGCCCATAGGAAAATGCCAAAAGTGACAGCTAATTGATGTAGTGGAAGAAATACTCCTAATTTTCTCCCTAGCTAGGGAGTGTTTCAACAGCTCAAGAGGATGCGTTGATAGGTTTTAACCTTTTTACATGGCTTCTGGTTTTATTGATTGCATCTTGGAGCATTGACTGTGAACTATTGGGCTTCTGCGCTATCGGTGATTATGTTGGAGAAATGGCAGTTGCTTCATGTATGAGTGACCCAAGCAGTGTGTGATGCTTCTGTGATGGCAGTGAAAGAAAGGGTTCTCTTGAGAGATGCCTGGGAGGAGAATAGCACCCAGTGGGGTTCGAGACTTGCTTAGTCCTCTGGTTATGTTGTAACATGTGGCAAACATGTCCCCAAACAATAATTCTGATGTTTTGTTATCATATCTCAGGGCAGACCTGGAACAAGGATGTTTCTTTTATCCTAAGAAGGTCTTAGGAAGGTGTTTGAAAGCTCCTGTATACGCCCCAGTGCTTGAGATACTCTGTGCAGAGGCTCGGAATCTGTTCTTTTTTTATTTGGCTGCACTGTGTCTTAGTTGTGGCATGTGGGATCCTCGTTGGGGCATGAAATTAAAAGATGCTTGCTCCTTGGAAGTAAAGCTATGACAAACCTAGATATCATATTAAAAAGCAGAGACATGACTTTGCCAACAAAGGTCCGTCTAGTCAAACTATGGTTTTTCTAGTAATCATGTACGGATGTGAGAGTTGGACCGAAGAATTAATACTTTGGAACTGTGGTGCTGGAGAAGACTCTTGAGAGTCCCTTGGACAGCAAGGAGATTGAACTAGTCAATGCTAAAGGAAATCAAGCTTGAATATTTATTGGAAGGACTGATGCTGAAGCTCCAATACTTTGGCTACTTGTTGCAAAAGAGCCAACTCATTGGAAAAGACCCTGATGCTGGGTCTTTTGATTGAAGACAAGATTTTTTTTTGATTGAAGGCAAGAAGACGGGGGAGGCAGAGAATGAGATGGTTAGATAGATAGCATCACCAGCTCAACGGATATGAGTTTGAGCCAACTCTGGGAGAGAGTGAAGGATAGGGAAGCCTAGTGCACTGCAGTTCATGGGGTTGCAAAGAGTCGGATATGGCTTAGCAACTGAGCAACAACAACAACGCAGGATATTTTAATTGGGGCATGTGGGATCTAGTTTTCTGACCAGGAATTGAACCTGGGTCCTCTGCATTGAGAGTGTGGCGTCTTAACCGCTGGACCCCCAAGGAAGTCCCTCATAATCTGTTCGGCATGAGTGTATGTGTGTTTGTGTGAGTGTGTGTTTGTGTGTGTATTGAGATTCTGTTTTGTTTTATTTTGGTACCATGGATCTTTCTGGCAGTCAGAAGAATGTTTTTGAATGCATAAAATGAAATGTATGAAATTATATAGTATATAACAATCTTTATTGAAATCCAGCAGCATCATGATGTAGTAGTAACTGCTGTAATTTTGAAGTAGTGGTGGATACAAATGATATGACAAAAAGTCAGCAACAATGTGATAGGCTAGGAAAACATCTGGGATTTCTGATAAATTCCTAGATGTTTCTAATATTACTGTGATTTGTGCTCTATATTATAATGGAAGGAAACCCAAGGTACAGGCTTGTGTGTGGGGGAATATAATTATTTCCAACCCAAGTTCACAGTGCTCTGGTGAAGAACCCCTTCTCTTTGGGTGGGAGAGCAAACTGGCTGTAAAGCCGCCACTACAAACCCAGCCACCCCGGCCTCCTCACAGGTTGCAGAGGGATCCATAAGGCAACTGCTATGTGACAGTTGAACCAGACTCATCACGCCATCTCTTTATGCATCATTTTTTTCTGTGTCACTGAACCAGATATGTTGGCTCCATCTCTACCCAGAGGTTAAACGTAGTGATCTATGTCAAATAAAATATGTCACATGGCTTCAGGTCCTTAGAAGCAAAGTCAGTATTTAGTAGGTGTAGTTTCATCTAGATAAATGTAGGGAAAATTAAATGGGAGAGATTAGTTTTCATTATTCATGATTCTATCTTTACCCAGTTTTTTTCTTTGATGCCCTTCCTAATAAATATTGCTTCATGATGATCTTTTCCAGGATCTTAATGAAAACAAAGTAGCTCATCTCATTACTCCTTTATTAAAATGTGGTTTGTTATCACATTATTATTAATAATTAAAAATTTCTTTGTTAGTTGAAAGATACTGGAAAAAACCCAATAAAGCCAATAAAAGGGAAAAAAGAATCACTTTCAATTCCTCAACTCTTTTGGGGAGCTACATAAAAAAGAAATGAATGTCATCCTGTTCTCTGAACCCCTACTCCACAAGATAAATAGAGTTTATAGTGGGGGTTTAAACATTGTTTTTTCAACTTTTTCTAGCCTTATCTGTGTGTATGTGTGCATGTGGGTGTGCCTTTGTGTTTCTGCATGTATGTGTGTTTTATTGGTCACTGGCATCAGCTGTGGTAACTCTAGTGCTTTCTATCTGGGTTGCTTTTCTATTCCTTTTCTTTGGCAAGATCAGTGTTTCTAGAGATGGTTCTTCTATTCCACATGGTCCTTGGGGCTGGTCATGGAGCACTGCTCACCTTTGATATATAGAGGTGAAAATTGAGACCTGAGCATGATTGGCTATTGGGATTGATCAGTTAGGAACAGAGATTTGTAGGGTACTAATCTAGGTTAGTTCACTTTCAGCAGTCTTTCAACACCTGCTTCCGTTTCCTTTGGTACTGAGTTTGGAATGCTAAAATTTCACAGATCTCTTTGCGGTGGGTGTGGAACGTGATGTTATTCAGCCAGTGAAAAGGAAACGAGAAATCTGCAGAGGGTTTGGGGGAACCTTTGCTTTCCTGATACAAGTGCTGTTTCTTTCTTCTCTGCCCGTCCCCAGAGATGTATTAGCTTGAGCACCAGTTGCCACATTGGGAACACAAGGCAGGCTGGAGAGAACTGCATAACTTTAAGTGGAGGCCAGCAGATTCCTACTCTGGACATTTATTGTGATGTGTGGGAAAACCTCAAAACTTTTATGTGTTAAAACTAACATTAATTAGGTTTTCTGTTCAGTTCAGTTCAGTTTCTCAGTCGCTCATTGGTGTCTGACTCTTTGTGACCCCATGAACTGCAGGACGCCAGGCCTCCCTGTCCATCACCAGCTCTCAGAGTTTACCCAAACTCATGTCCATTGAGTTGGTGATGCCATCCAACCATCTCATCCTCTGTCGTTCCCTTCTCCTCCTGCCCTCAATCTTTCCCAGCATCAGGTTCTTTTCAAATGAGTCAGCTTTTCACATCAGGTGGCCAAAGTATTGGAGTTCCAGCTTCAATATTAGTCCTTCCAATGAACACCCAGGACTGATCTCCTTTAGGATGGACTGATTGGATCTCCTTGCAGTCCAAAGGGACTCTCAAGAGGCTTCTCCAACACCATAGTTCAAAAGCATCAATTCTTCTGTGCTCAGCTTTCTTTATAGTGCAACTCTCACATCCATACATGACCACTGGAAAAACCATAGCCTTGACTAGACAGACCTTTGTTGGCAAAGTAATGTCTCTGCTTTTGAATATACTATCTAGGTTGGTCATAACTTTCCTTCCAAGGAGTAAGCGTCTTTTAATTTCATGGCTGCAGTCACCATCTGCAGTGATTTTAGAGCCCCCCAAAATAAAGTCAGCCACTGTTTCTACTGTTTCCCCACCTATTTCTGTTACCTGCCTCTAAATGCAAACCTTGACTGATTTCACAGGTGTTTTGAGCTGGAGCTGTCAGGTCCATCTTGGACTTTTCCTTGGGAGCTGAAGGGGGAGACAGCTTCTTTCTCTGGGGTTGCTTGGTTGGATGGATGGGAGTCTGAGCTCCCAAGGGGCCGCTTCAGCTACCCTGAGAAAGGGTTCATCTGAAGAATGAAACTAAGGAGCGACAAGCCCAGGAGAGTAACACAGGCCTAATGCATCCTTTGAGTTCATGGATGCAGTCTTGTGTAAAGCCAGGAGCTCCCAATTTATGATTACAAATTTCCTTCTTGCCTGGTGTGGTTTTTTCTTTTCTTTTTTTCCTTTTGTGCTGAACCGTTTTGCTTTTTTTTAAATTTAATTTTACTTTTTTTTTAATTGGAGGATAATTCCTTTACAGTGTTATGTTGGTTTCTGCCATGCAGCAACGTGAGTCAGCCTTAAGTATGCAGATGTCCCTGCCCTCTTGAAGCTTGCCGCCGCCCCCTATCCTATTCCACGCCTCTTGGTTGTCCAAGCACTGGGCTGGGCTCCCCGTGAGACGCGGCTCTTCCCACCGGCTGTCTGTCTCACGCATGGTGGTGTATATAGGTCAGTGCCACTCTCTCAGCTTGTCCTGCCCTCTCCTTCCCCCGCTGTGTCCGCAGGTTTGTTCCCTGTATGGTTGTTAGTCATGTTTCTCTCACTTGCAGCCGAGAGACTTCTGACTAATTGGGTCTACAAGTGCCTCATCCTCCTATGCCCACATACTTGCCTCCATTCCAGAGATGCCCACAGTTAGTTTAATATGTGTTTTCCAATTTTTTCTAATTTCTCCACATCCTCACTAACACTTGTCATTATTACTATTTTTAATAATAGCTGTCTGAATAGATATGAGTAATATTTTATACTATCTTAATCAGCATCTCTAAATTACAAGTAATTTTGAAAAAGCTCAAAGGTACTAAACTAAAGTGGATTTGACGTAGTTTCTTTAGTGATATCAGCTTCCTCTGTTTGCATTCTCATGTGCTTTCTTGGGGCTTTCCAGGTGGCTCAGTGGTAAAGAATCTGCCTGCCAATGCAGGAGACGTGGATTTGATCCCTGGATTGGAAAGTTCCCTGGAGGAGGAAATGTCAGCCCACCCCAGTATTCTTGCCTGGAGAATCCCATGGACAGAGGAGCCTGGTGGGCTGTAGTCCATGGGGGTCACAGAGTTGGACCGGACCAAGTTTGTACGCACGTGTTTTCCTGAGTGGAAGAGTAAAGGGGTAGAAGTATATTTTGTGTGCCAGGAATTAAGTATAACCTGTACATTCAGTAATCTGGGCATGTCCATTTCATGTGCATGTAAATATTTTGCCAGATGGTAGGGAAGCAGATGAATAAAGCAAGATTTCTTATACTCTATTGTATATTTACAGATGTGGGAAATTTTTTTTGTTAATAATGCTGTTAATGGAGTTTGATATATGAAATGGGTAACTATTTCCAAGATTTAGAAAAAAATTTACATTGGACAGATATTTTTGTGTGTGTGGTTTGGATAGTTCTGAATTCTTTAAAAAATATTTTTATTCTTTATTGAAGTATTTACAATGTGCTAATTACTGTTATATAGCAACATAAC
>SJYQ01002321.1:146601-159483 GCA_006410935.1 Redunca redunca | reverse complement strand
TGCAGTCCATGGGGTCGCTAAGAGTTGGACACGACTGAGCGACTTCACTTTCACATTTCACTTTCATGCATTGGAGAAGGAAATGGCAACCCACTCCAGTGTTCTTGCCTGGAGAATCCCAGGGGCGGCGGAGCCTGGTGGGCTGCCGTCTATGGGGTCGCACAGAGTCGGACACGACTGAAGCGACTCAGCAGCAGCAGCAGCAGCAGCAAATGGACTACTATATAGAAAGACTACTGACTTAAATATTTATATTTGGCCATTTTTCTAAACTCTTATCTTAGTTCTTCTAGATTTTAGAATTCTTTATTTAAATAATATCTTCAAATAGTGATAATTTTATAATTTTATTTGCAGCATTCATAACTTTTATTTTGTCATATAAATAGTATGAAATACAAGTAGTAGAAAGCGTCATTGTTTATGCTTAATTTTACTGTTATACCTATAGAATTTATTTATTGACTGTGAGACTGGTTATTGGTTTGATTTTAAAAATAGCTTCCATTTATTGGGTACATATCATGTACTTGGAAATGTGTTATATATGCATGAGGTTTAGTTTGACCCTGGCTCTATTTAATTTCAGAGTTTTCCCTCTTCTTTGTCCTATTTTAAAGCTATTAACAAAATCAGGAATAGAAGTTAATTCCATCAACTCCCTTTTTGGCATCTGGGTGTTTTATTTAGTGATGTAATGATGTTAAGAATGAATATTTGATCCTTTCTATAAAATGATATCCTTCTTTATTTGAAAAAGGATTTTAGTAGCTCTCAAGTATTTAGATATCCGGGTAAAAAAATGATGACAAGTTGAGGCAAATGATTAAATGGAAAATTATCTTATGGATTTTCTTATTTGGCTTTTTATTAGGACCTTATTAATAAATTTTTCACCACTGGGCTATTCTTACTTTCCCTGTTTAAATCTGTTTGGTTACCTTAGATGATATTTTATTGAATTAAATCTGCTAATATTTTATTTGTAATTTCACTTATATTCTTGAGTGAAGATTTCCAACGTCTCCTCTCTTCTTCCCTTTCTTCCCTCTCCTTCCTATCCTCTTTTCCTTAAAAAAAATTTTGTATTATCTTTTTGAAGTTTTGGTATTAGGGATATATTTGTTTTTCTAGAACCTATTAGGTTCTTTTCCATTTCTTCTCTATGTTCTGGAGCTAGGTCCATTTATTTACTACAACACACTCTGCTCCTAGAATTTTGCAAGTCTTTGCCTGTAAAACAATGTAATCTGGTAATACAAGCATTCCAGTACATAAGACAAGAAATTAAGTGTGGGAAGACAGTGTATATATATTTATTCTTCGCAAATGGCTACCCTTCTTTATAAGTTAATTTCCCTTCTCAAATAAGAATAACAACAAGGACCTCTGTACTTTGAGATTAATCCATATTTTAAACTGGAATTTTCCTGCTGTAATAATTACATTTGCTGGTCCATCAGTTCAGACTTGATGACCTGTTGACATTAGTGGTCCCTGAAAAGCTTCTTGATGGTTTATTATTATGTTTCTGCTCCGCCCAGGCAACAAACCCACTTATTTTCTTCTTTGTTGTCATCTTGCTGAGAGCATTTCATTGTAATGATTATCAGGGCTTCCCCAAAGGGCAGGATGTCATTCTCTTCTTTCTTCTTTGAGAGAAAGTATGGTGCAGTCCTGAGAGCTGGGGCCACTCTGGAGCAGCCACTCTGCTTAACAACAGTTGCCTTTTCTAAGTCTCATCCTTGTCACCTGTAAAGTGGGAACATCAATACAACTTAAGCCATTGGTTTCATGAAAAAATGCTTTTAAAGTGCTGAACATAGATTCTGACACACTGTAAACACTTAATAAATGGTAGCTCTTCTTACTTGATTCTTGGTATTTACTGCTGCTTTTGTTATTATACCAACAATGTCAAAATATATTCAACACGTAAAAAATGTAAAATGAGTAACATTTTTATTTTAAAAATCTGCTTTTTTTGAGATATAATTTACCTACAATAAGATGCTTCCATAAATGTTGACAAGGGCATGCACAGTTGAATACAGAACATTTCCACTGCCCAGATGATTCCACGTGCGTTTTCCTAATCAGTCCCCATCTCCCAGCTCCAGCTCTAGGCAGCCACTGATCCGCTTTGTATCATTATAGATTAAACTTGTCTTTTGTAGTGTTTTATGAAAATGAAATTATGTGGTAGGAACTTCTTTGCATTCTTTTTTTCACACTCAACATGTTGTTTTAGAGATTCAACTACATTGTTGCATGGAGCAGTTTTTTTTTTTAAAAATTGCAATTAGTTTGTTCCCAGTTTTTGGGTATTATGAATAAAGCTGCTATAAACATTCATATAACAGTTTTATAAACATCTTTTTATTTTATTTTTATTGGAGCATAGTTGATTAACAATGTTGTGTTAGTTTCAAGTACAGGTATCTTTTCTGTTTCTTTTCATTGATCTATGTCTTTTTTTAAAAATGCCAAACCATTCTGTTTTGATTACAGTAGCATTATATTAAGTCTTTAAACCACCGTAGTGTGGGTTCTTTGGTTTTCTTTTTCAAAATTGCTTTGACTATTTTAGGTTCTTTACATTTCCGTATACATTTTAGAATCAGCCTGTCAATTTCTACAGTAAAGTCTGCTGGGATTTTGATTGATATTATGACGAATCTATAGACTAATTTGGTGATAACTGACATCTTATCATATTGATACAGATTATATGTCTCCATTTATTTAGGTTTCTTTTTTCAGCAATGTTTTGTTGTTTTCAGTATAAGGCCTTGCATACATTAAAAAAAGTTGTCCTAAAAAAAAAGTTGTCCTAAAAAAAAAGTTGTCCTAAGTATTTAATGGTTTTTTTTGATACTATTATAAATGATGTTTTTTTTTTAACTTCAATTTCTAATTGCTTATTTCTGGAATTTAGGAATACAGTTGATTTTTGAGTCTTGCCCTTGCATCCTATACCTTCTTTTACACTGTCATTTCTAGTATCTTTTGTTTAGACAAAAGATTTCCTTAGGATTTTCTATGTACAGGAGCATATCATGTCCACTAATAAAGAAAATTTTACTTATTTTTCCCAATCTGTATGCCTTTTGTATCCTTTTTTTACCTGTTACATTGGCTAGGACTTCTAGCAAAATATTGACTAAGAGTGGTGAAAAAAAGAATTCTTGCTTCTGATTTTAGGGAAAAAGTATTCAGTCTTTCAACACTGTGTATTATAACTAGGTTTTCCATGTATCAGTTGACATTCTGTTCCTAGTTTGCTGAGCATTTTAAACATGAATGGATTTTGATTTTTGTCAGATGCTTTTTCTGCATTTTGCAAGATAATTGTATTTATCCCTTTTCTGTTAATATTGTGAATTACATTCATTGGTTTTCCAATGTTGCACCTTTTATTTCTGGGATGAACTCCATTTGATCATGGCATTTTACTCTTTTTACATATTGTCCAATTTGATTTTGCCTGAGATACTAATTATTTTGTTAAGTTGGGTGCAGATCACTTAGGATTTCATCTATCATTGATGATCAAAGAAATAGTAAGATGCAAGGTATAAGGCAGAAGAGATGTTCCTCTAAAACTGAGAGTAAGGGCTTCCCTAATGGTCCAGGGGTGAAGAATCGGCCTGCCAATGCAGGGGACACAGGTTCGATCCCTGGTCCAGGAAGAGTCCACATGCCGCAGGGCAACGAAGCCCGTGTGTCACAGCTACAGAGCCCGAGTTCTAGAGCCTGCGCTCTAAAGCAACAAGAGAAGCCACTGCAGTGAGAAGCCCGTGCACCACTAGAGAGTAGCTCCTGCTCACCACGACTAGAGAAAGCCTGTGTGCAGCAACAAAGACCCAGTAGAGCCAGAGATAAATAAATAAATATTAAAAAAATATCTCAGGCAACTCTGTTGGCCTGGACTTGCATTCCAAACAAACAAACAAAAATACTGAAAAAGCCATCAAGTACAGTGGGTCATGTGTTTTATTGCCACAGTGTTAACTGACCCAAATCCAAAGCTTTCTGTTTTATAGAGAAGGTTTTAGAAATGTGGGAAGCTTCATGGTGAATATAATCTCATAAGACTTTTTCTTCCTTATTTTCTTGTGGAAGTTGTCAGTTTATATTCCTGCTCATGAGCTAGAGAAAGCTTCACAAATGGACTTCAGTTATTCTACCTGCCTTGAGAGCTGACAAATGCAATAACCTGGATATGTTACCTAGGCCCTACAATCCCATATCAAGGCCTTTCTTCCCAATAGAATTTAAGTAATGTAAGCAACAGAAAAGGGGCATGTGGGAATGGCAATGTACAGAACAAAGTCCTCAGGAGTAAATCAGTTCTGAGTGATGATCCAAGGGTTATGCTTCTGGTACTTTTGAGGATTATTCTGCACTGTGCAATCTGAGGCTGTAACTGTAAAATAATCTTTAAGATTGCCATTAAATTTGTCATAGTGGAATCCTTCTCTGGTAAAAAGGTAAAGTTCTCACCAGAGCCTCCAGAGCAAATGCGTCGGGAGCACTTAAAATATATACAATGAAAAAAGTCTTTTACAACTGCACTGAACTGTGTGTACCTTTTTTTTTTTTGAGATTATCATAGTCTTTTCCCAAGGACCTCCAGATCCTTCTATACACAGATTCCCCATACTGTGTCTGCTTACAGAGAGGGATTGCCACCCCAAATATTAATCCAGAAGGCATCTTGCAGTAAGAAATCAGCATGAACACCTTTCTGTAGGAGGCTCAGGAGTTCTGCTCTGGTTTGAAAACTTCTTGAAAGCAAGATCTGCACACTGCTCAGTGACAGGTACATGGCAGGGCTCAGGAAATGTTTGCTCAGAGAAGGTGTGGACAGGGACTTCCCTGGTGGTCTGGTGACTAAGACTGAGTTCCCAGTGCAGGTGGCTTGGGTTCATTCCCCAGTCAGGGAACTAGATCCCACATGCCACAACTAAGAGTTTGCTTGCTGCAGCTGAAGATCCTGCATGCCACATCTAGGACAGAAGATCCCACATGGGACCTCTAAGACCCGATATAGCCAAATAAATAAAGTATATTTTTTAAAAAGTATGGACGTTTCCATGAAACAATGTGTTTGCTAATTTGCTCAGAAATTGTGATGCTGGAAATCTTAAAACTATAGATACAGTCCAGTTTCTGGATTATAGATTTTTAATGGCTGAGGAATATGAACTCTATTTTTTAGAACAATTTATTGATTTTTGGTTGTGTTGGATCTTCATTGCTTTGCGAGGGCCTTTCTCTAGCTACAGCCAGCCAGGGCTAACTCTCCTTGGAGCTGCGGGGGCTTCTCAGTGCAGTTTCTTTTCTTTTTGTGGAGCACAGTCCCTAGGCATGTAGGACTTCAGTAGTTGGGGCTCGTGGGCTCTAGAGCGCGGGCTCAATAGTTGTGCCGCATGGGCTTTGCTCTGCAGCCTGTGGGATCTTCCCAGACCAGGGAATGAGCCCGTCTCCTGCATTGGTAGGTGGATTCTTTACCAAGGGAGATGTGGGCTATACCCAAATGGGTATAGCCAGAAACACAGAGGAAATCCCCACACTGAGTAATAAGCCAAGTGAGCATTATGATCCAAATGCCAAATTCGTCTATAAATAGGAAATCTTTTTTTTTTTCTGGAATATGCAAGCAAATTAAACATCATCCTTTCTGCACAGCCGGATTTCAGAACAGATGTGTGTGCTGCTGCTCAGGTTTCAGTTTGCAGGCCACGGCAACAGGCCAGCTCTATATGTAAGTGGAATAGGAAACCGCCCACATGCCAGAATTCTCTATAGCAACAACATGAGAGTGAGGGATTTGAGGCACGAGGCGTTCTTCTATTCCCCAGTCCTTTCTGGCTACTCACTGACGCTTGAAATACATTTAACAAGGGACAAGGGCTTTGAATCACCAGCTGGAGAAGCACTTCCTAGTGGTTACTCCCCATGGCTCTCATATCATTTTGGATGTTTTAATCCTAGTCCTTATCATAGTGTACAGACCGGAGAGTGAGTTATGTTTCTGTATTCCCAGGATCCAGCACAGTGTCAATCCTAAGATAAGTTGATTGTTAAATATTTGTTGAGTGAATGGAAGTTACACTTAGGTTATTTTTTCTTAAGATTTATTTATTTTTGACCGTGTTGGGTCTTTGTTGCTGCGGGGGCTTTTCTCTAGTTGTGGCAAGTGAGGCTTACTCTTCTCTAGTTGTGATGTGCAGGCTTCTCATTGCAGTGGCTTCCCTTGTTGTGGAGCAAGGGCTCTGGGGTGTGCAGGCTTCAGGTGTTGCAGTCCCTGGGCTCTAGAGCGCAGGCTCAGTGGTTGAGGCACACAAGCTTGGTTGCCCTGAGGCCTGTGGGATCTTCCTGGACCTGGGATTGAACCCTTGTTCCCTGCATTGACAGGCGGATTCCTAACCACTAGGCCACGAGGGAAGACCCTACACTTAGGTTCGTTGTTGTTTTTCAGCAGCTAAGTGGTATCCGACTCTCTGCGACCCCATGGACTGTAGCACACCAGGCCTCCCTGTCCCTCACTATCTCCTGAAGTTTGCTCAAACCCATGTCCATTGAGTCAGTGATGCTGTCCAACCATCTCATCCTCTGTCATCCCCTTCTCCTCTTGCCGTCAATCTCTCCTAGCATCAAGGTCTTTTCCAGTGAGTTGGCTCTTAGCATAAATGACTAGTATCAGAACTTTTGCTGATTCCTGGTTTCTAAATGGTCTGGGTGAGGAAGGGACTCCAGGAGAGGAGGAAGGAACCAGAAGGAGGAAGCTGAGAAGACTCAAGCAAACTTTATCTCCTTCACAATTTTCCTTGCAGCCTACCCCAACTTGGCTGGCTGAGAATGGAGCTGCCTGGGTGACACAGGAAAAAATTTATACTTTTGTTCTTGTGCAAATTGAAAAGCAATGGGTCCAAGTCATTATGAATGTTTCCTCTTGTGCCCAAAGAGCATAGCATGCTCCCTAGAACTGTAATCCTAGGACAACAGGGAAGTCCTCTCTTGGACATTGAGTCTTAGCATTGTACATTTATTCATCTGTGGGTACCTTACCGATTTTTCTCTTCTGGTTTTAGGGTTTTATGCTAATGGATGGTCACATCACTAACTTAATTGGCAGTTTCCAGGGGACCAGTTGTGGGGTAATGCTGTTCCTTGCCTGGCAGGCTGGAATTAGTGACATGTCCAAAGCTGACTAGAAATGGTGAACCGGATACATACACCCACACACGAGTGTTATTCAGCCATTAAAAAAAGAGAACTCCTACTATTTACAACATCATGGATGAACCTTGAAGGCATTATGCTCAATGAAATAAGTCAGACACAGAAAGACAGATACTGTATGATCTCACTTATATGTGGAATCTGTAAAAAATAATACAAATTAGAAAACTTGTAAAGACACTCCAATGCTTTGGTCACTTGATGCAAAGAACTGACTCACTGGAAAAGACCTTGATCCTAGGAAAGATTGAAGGCCTAAGAAGAAGGGGCAGAAGAGGATGAGATTGTTAAAAATAGCATCACCAATTCAATGGACATGAATTTGAGCAAACTCCAGGAGGTAGAGGAGGACAGAGAAGCCTGGCCTGCTGTAGTCCATGGGATCACGGAGTTGGACACGGCTTAGTGACTGGTTGACAGCCCCACCCAAAGGAACTTCTCTGGTGATCCGGGGGTTAAGACTCCATGCTTCCAATGCAGGGGATGTGTGGATTCTATCTCTGGTTGGGGACTAAAGATCCCACATGCCTTGCAACCAAAAGAATAAAAGCTCTTAAAAAAAAAAATGTGGTGAATCCGGAATAGCCAGGAATTCATCCCTCCAGGGAGCAATTGTCAACCGATGGCTGATGGATGTTTTGGGACAAATTCCCCACTCGGTGCCTCTTCAGTGGGATGGCCTGGGAATGTGTGTTTGATACCGTTTCCCAGTTTCCCCATGAGATGAGATGCTGGTCGCCCCCAGTGGTAGCTCACTTGCCATCACCCCTTCATTGCTGTCCATCCCTGCCCTCTCGCTTCCCAGTCACCTACTGGAGGTAGTACTTCCTGTGACCTCCAGACTCACACTTGAAATGTTGCCAGAGGGTCTGCTTCTGGGAAACCCAAGCAGAGACAATAGGTTTTGCTCATTCCAGAGTAGACATGAGGATCTTGTGGTCATCACTTAATATCTGATGGATTTGTTGTTTTGGCAAAGTTTGGGAGGAGTGTGAGGTGGAGGGGCAGGGATGAGAATGTATGGATTTCTGTTGATACTTGATTTCCCAGGCACACTGTGGACTCGGAGCTCATCAGTGTTGAGAGTTCTTCTCATTTCCTAGTAATTGCCTCACTTGGGAAAAATCCCTGCTTCAATAGAGTCATTTATGACCAGCCTATTCATCAGTGTTTGCAAGGCTGATGTTGATGGCCTTACTCGGGACCTCTTCCTCAGAAAAGCCCAGATGAGAAAAGCCGTTTAGCTCCCATTTCAATTAGGTCCCAAGACCTCTTTGCCCTCGTCCTCGTGCGCTTCATTTTCTGCACGCGGACAGTGTTGCATGTGGCAGAGCTTTGAGGGGAGGTGTCAGGGCCGATGCTGCTCTGGTCGGTGTGGTGTGTCACCCTGCCCTGCACAGCTTAGGCAGCACGGGGCGTGATAAGACAGCCTGTTGGAGTATTATGAACGTGTCAGGATGATGGATTCACTATAACAATATCACCATTGGCAGCGCACGTAACACACTATATCTTAATCTGTCATTTTCCGTGGTCATGCATTGTGTGGAATCAAGCTTTTTTTTCTTTTGGTTTTGAGTGATGCTGATAATAGTGGTGGTGAGAAAAGCAGAAGTAAGATAATGATTTTGGATAGCCTTGTTTGAGTTAACTGTCGTTGCCAGGAGACAAGGGGCTGTGCGGGGTGTGTGTGTGTGAGACACACAGAGACAGAGACAAAAAGAGAGACAGAGAAAGAGAGAGAGGATGTGAAACTGGGAAAGGGTGAAAGGAGATGGAAGCAAGATTTTTATGAAAGCGTTTAAGTCCTGGGGTAAAGTCTTTGTTAGGTTATTTAGGAAACTCATGCAATATACAAATTTACCTGTACTCCCTTTGCAGGGACTGCTTGCTCCAACAGAGGAAAGAAAATGGGAAGCTTTTATTTGCAGCCCCGAATGGGTTATCAATTTGGAAAATGATCTTTAGCATCTCATGCTTTTCTCCTTTGCTTTCAACTCTGCCATGACTCCCCTTTCCCTGCCCACTGCCTCACCACTCACCCTGAGACTGCTCATCACTTCTGGGAACTCTCAGATGTAACTCACTGGCAGACTGCTGCTTCTCTGTAGAGGGTAAGCAAAATGAAAAGACAATCCACCCATTGGGAGAAAATATTAGCAAATGATGTGACTGATAAGGGATTAGTCTTCCAAATCTACAATAGTTCATGAGGCTTAACGTCATCAAAACAAACAACCTAATCAAAAATGGGCAGAAGATCTAAATAAGACATACAGCTTCTCCAAAGAAGACATAGAGATAGCCAAATGGCACATGAAAAGATGCTCAGTGTTGCTAATTATTAGAGAAACACAAATCAAAACTACAATGCAATACCACCTTACATCAGTCAAAATGGCCATCATTAAAAAGTCTACAAATTAAATGCTGGAGAGGGTGTGGAGAGAAGGGAACCTTCCTACAGTGTTATTGGAAATATAAATTGGTACAGTATGGAGGTTCCTTAAAAAACTAAAAATAGAACTACCATATGGCCCTCCAATCCCACTCCTGGGCATGGTCTGAAAGGATACGTGCACCCCAGTGTTCATTGCAGCACAGTTTACAATAGCCAAGACACAGAAGCAACCTAAATGGATAAAGAAGATGTGGTACAATATGTACAATTCAGTTCAGTTCAGTCGCTCAGTTGTGTCTGACTCTTTGCAACTCCATGAACCGCAGCATGCCAGGCCTCCCTGTCTACCACCAACTCCCGGAGTCCACGCAAACTTGTGTCCATTGAGTTGGTGATGCCATCCAACCATCTCATCCTTTGTTGTCCCCTTCTCCTACTGCCCTCAATCTTTCCCAGCATCAGGGTCTTTTCCAATGAGTCAGCTCTTCACATCAGGTGGCCAAAGTATTGGAGTTTCACCTTCAGCATCAGTTCTTCCAATGAACAACCAGGATTGATCTTTAGGATGGACTGGTTGGATCTCCTTGCAGTCCAAGGGACTCTCAAGAGTCTTCTCCAATACCACAGTTCAAAAGCATCAATTCTTCTGTGCTCAGCTTTCTTTATAGTCCAACTCTCACATAGTCATGTACATGACTACTGGAAAAACCATAACCTTGACTAAATGGACCTTTGTTAGCGAAGTAATGTCTCTGCTTTTTAATAAGCTGTCTAGGTTGGTCATAACTGTCCTTTCAAGGAGTAAGCGTCTTTTAATTTCATGGCTGCAATCACCATCTGCAGTGATTTTGGAGCCCCCCCAAAAATAAAATCAGCCACTGTTTCCCCATCTGTTTGCCATGAAATGATGGGACTGGATGTCATGATCTTAGTTTTCTGAATTTTGAGCTTTAAGCCAATTTTTTTACTCTCCTCTTTCACTTTCATCAAGAGGCTCTTTAGTTCTTCTTCACTTTCTGCCATAAGGGTGGTGTCATCTGCATATCTGAGGTTATTGATATTTCTCCCGGCAATCTTGATTCCAGCCTGTACTTCTTCCAGCCAAGCATTTGGCATGATGAACTCTGCATATACGTTAAACAAGCAGGGTGACAATATACAGCCTTGATATACTCCTTTTCCTATTTGGAACCAGTCTGTTGTTCCATGTCTAGTTCTAACTGTTGCTTCCTGACCTGCATACAGGTTTCTTAAGAGGCAGGTCAGGTGGTCTGGTATTCCCATCTCTCAGAATTTTCCACAGTTTATTGTGATCCACACAGTCAAAGGCTTTGGCATAGTCAATAAAGCAGAAATAGTACAATGGAATATTATCCAGCCATTAAAAAGAATTAAATAGTTTCATTTGCAGCAATATGAATGGACCTAGAGATTGTCATGCTGAGTGAAGTTAGCCTGACAGCCAAGGAGAAATATCGTATGCCACCCCTTATATATGGAATCTAAAAAGACATGATACAAAGCAACTTACTTATGAAACAGAAACAGACTCACAGACTTAGAGAATGAACTGAGGGTTGTAGCGTGGAGAATTGGGGGAGGAGGTAGTTATGGAGTTTGGGATACGTATGTACACTGTGCTGTATTTAAAGTGGATTACCAACAAGGTCCTACTGTACAGCCCAGGGAACTCTCAATGTTATGTGGCAGCATGGATGGGAGGGGAGTTTGGGGAGAATGGATACATGTATGTGTATGGCTGAGTCCCTTTGCTGTTCTGAGATACCTGAAACTATCTCAGTGTTGTTGATCAGCTATACACCAATATAAAATTAAAAGATTTTTTGTATTTTAAAGGCAAGGTGAAAGTATGTGATCAGCTTGTGGACATCCTTCTTATTGGCTGGTGGCAAGGTAGCCAGGTGGTATTTCGGGAATTTCAGTTATTGGTTCTTTGAGTCCAGCCCATCTGGGGTGTATGCGCTAGTGGTCAGTATGCACTTCTACCTGGTGGCGGTTTTAGTATCTGCAAAAGAGCTCAAGGATCTGGCTGCGGAGGAACTAAATCTCCTTGACTTTGTTTTATGGCTAAATTATTACTCTTTTGTCTTTCTTGAGTATTTTCTTTTGTTCCTTTATTTTCTCACCACTCTGATTCAATTTGCTCTTTGGAATTCTAGGGAAGACTAGGAGGCTAATAATGCTTTTCTGAAAACAAGAGGCAGGCAGGGGACATGTGGGGGTCTGTTCCTGGGAAGGACCATGCTCCTTCTTGGTTTCAATACCACCCTTGAAGACTGTGCTTCCAGGGGTCATCTCTATGGTTTGTTAGTATCACCTTTGTTTATATACATGTGTATTAAAACTTTTGCCAAATTTTATTTAAGACAGTTCATACTATTTCCCTGTGACCTGCCTCATTTATTTAGCCATGTCCATATTACTAGACATTTACCACTCCAGTACTCTTGCCTGGAAAATCCCATGGACGGAGGAGCCTGGTGGGCTGCAGTCTATGGGGTCGCTAAGAGTTGGACATGACTGAGCGACTTCACTTTCACTTTTCACTTTCATCCATTGGAGAAGGAAATGGCAACCCACTCCAGTGTTCTTGCCTGGAGAATCCCAGGGACGGCGGAGCCTGGTGGGCTGCCGTCCATGGGGTCGCACAGAGTTGGACACGACTGATGCGACTTAGCAGCAGCAGCAGCAGACATTTAGTTTATTTCCATGTTTTCTCACTAGAAATGTTACCAAAATGAACATCTTTGTGCATAAAGTTTTCTTTCCCCCATCTTTAGGATGATTGTAGTAGAGTATATTCTCAGAATTGGAGTGTAATTAATAACTTGATTTTCAAAAGAATCTTACATTCTGCCAGTAATATATAAAGACTACATTTAACCAGGTCTTCATCAGCACTGGGTATTCTCATTTTTGCTTTTTTTAATTATTAAAAAATTTTACTTATTTATTTTAGTTTACTTTTTATTATTTTATTTTATTATTGGAGTATAATTGCTTCCTTTCATTTTTAAAAAGAAAGAATAGCTCATCCTATTTAATAATTCTGCCTCTCCAAAATCACTGCAGATGGTGACTGCAACCATGAAATTAAAAGATGCTTACTCCTTGGAAGAAAAGTTTATGATCAACCTAGATAGCATATTCAAAAGCAGAGACATTACTTTGCCAACTAAGGTCCGTCTAGTCAAGGCTATGGTTTTTCC
>SJYQ01002321.1:135427-146586 GCA_006410935.1 Redunca redunca | reverse complement strand
GGACGACTGAGGATGAGATGGCTGGATGGCATCACGGACTCGATGGACATGAGTCTGAGTGAACTCTGGAAGTTGGTGATGGACAGGGAGGCCTGGCGTGCTGCGATTCATGGGGTTGCAAAGAGTTGGACACGACTGAGTGACTGAACTGAACTGAACTGAGCTGGTCCTTAAAAGACCCAGTATTCTAAAGACACTGAGAAGTATTCCTAAACAGTGAGGAAGGAATGGGTAGCAATAATTGTTTGCATGGGGATGGCACCTGAAGGAGGGAGAGAGGAGAGGGACTTAAAGAAATTAAACCCAACGTGGCTTTTTTAACTTGGTGTCAGGAATGAGAGGATATTTCTGTTGGCTTCATTAACCGTACCGTCATTTCTTTGTTATATCCCCTGATTCCATATGCAGATTTTAGAATATAGTTGCTTTTTGACAGATTATTTAAATCCCAGTGAGGTGGAACAGTATTCAGATTGTTTATAATGACTATCGTCAGTGGCAAATTAGTTTAGCCTGTCTCAGTTAATTCTCTTTGACAGCTTCATGTTTATTTCACCCCATGGAGGCTGAAAAAGAAAACACATATAAAGAAGAACTTTTTTTATTTTTATTTAATTATATGAATCATAATATGATGTGAATAATATGAATAATAATATGAAGAATGTGTTTAGGACCCTGTCCTAGCCACAGAATGAAACTGGACCTGAAATACCATAATGCTTTGATTTCCTATTTTTTCTCACATGCCAGTTTTTAAAAATTGAATTCTATCAAGTTCATATTTTTCTAGAAATGGAAACTTAGGAAATAGACCACTCATGGTAATTGCAAACCATCCATTGCTTGGCTTTTGGAATATGTTGAATGGGATACCACATCTTCTAGCCATGAGTTTAACAAAGGATGCTCTTTTACCTATTACTGCAGTTAAAAAGTTAAGAATATATTATGTCTCCAGAATTCATTCATCATCCATAAGTGGAGCTTTGTACCCTTTGACCAACATCTTCCTTCCCCTCTCTGTTTCACCCCTGCGACTACCATTCTACTCTCTGCTTCTGTGAGTTTGAAAATTTTAGACTCCATATAAAAATGAGATCCATGCAGTCCATATTTGTCTGAGTCGCCTTATGTCACTTACCTTAGTATCTTCCAGATTCATACACGTGTGTTACAAATGCCAAGATTTCCTTCTTTTTAAGGGCTAAATAGCATTTCGCTGTGATATGTTCACTGTATTTTCTTCATCCGCTCATCCATTGACAGATATTTGGGTTGTTTCCTTCTCTTGGTTCTTACTGTGAATAATGCTGCAGTGGACATGGGAGTGCAGATATCTCGTTGATATAGTCATTTTATTTCTTTCAGGTATGTATCTGGAAGTGGGATTGCATAGGGCAGTTTAATTTTTAAGTTTCTGGAGAAGCTCCATACTGTTTTCTGTAGAGGCTGCACCAATTTACATTCCCACCAGCAGTGTGCAACCGGTCCCTTTTCTCCACCTCCTCTCCAACACTTTGTATCTCTTGTCTTTTGGAAAATAGCCATCCTAACAGGTGAGAGTTGTTGTCTCATGGGAATGGCATGGTGAGTATAGCTAACAATATTGTGTTGTGTACTTGAAGTTTGCTAAGAAGATACTGAGTGTTCTCACTATCAAAAGAAAGAAAGAGCAAGACAGAAACAAAGAAAGAAAAATGGTAATTCAGTGAGGCAATGGATATGTTAATTAGATTGATTGTGGTGGTCATTTCACAATGTATACAGTGTTTTGATATAAAACAGCAAGTTGTACACCTTAAATATAATCAATGATAACTGATAAAATTCTTATATTTCAATGATAACTGATAAAACTGAAAACATTTTTAAAAGATCGACAATAATTTTTAACGTACCAATGCATTTCCTTCTTGGTAGTCTACTTGAGTCTATTTCATCCCTTCTGGGCTGTGTCTCTATTTAGTGCAGGATACTGTTGGTATTGAACTTCCCTGGTGGCTCAGCGGTAAAGAATCTGCCTGTTAAGTAGGAGACACAGGCTCGATTCCTGGGTCAGGAAGATCCCCTGAAGGAGGAAATGGCAACCCATTCCAGTGCTCTTGCCTGGGAAATCCCATGGACAGAGGAGCCTGGCTACAGCCCATGGGATCTCAAAGAGTTGGACATGACCGACTAAGCACAGCACAGCACAGAACACGATGCAGAGAAATCTATTCATAGAAAGGCTGTATAATTGTCTTCCAAAAATCTGCTTCCACCAAGAGAATGGGGGACGGACATTCACCAGCATTAGAAATCAGTCATTCACCAGACCCATGTGCAAAAGAGGAAGTAGCGTGATGAGCTTAGGGAGAAGGGCTGCCTAGTTGGAGTGTCTGGGTTCGTAACTTGGCGTTACTACATACCAGCTGTATGATCTTAACCAAGCTTCTTAATCTCTGTGTTCCTTGGTTTCCTCATCTGTAAAATGAAGTTGTAAAGATATGGTGTTAACATGTGTAGATTGTTGGACACATGTAAATACTCGGTGCATGTTATCAGTTTGCATCTGCAACCCCGAGTGAAGTCCAACGGCAGTGAACACGTTGAGTCTCAGAGAGACTTCTTGGGCCTCATCCTATTCTGCCAATAGGATGCTGGTGTCACAAGTCTCTGGGAGCAGCCTCTGAGATGGAGACAGGTAAGTGAGCTGCTGTTGTTAGGGACTGTTTTCAAAATCATCACCTGGGAAGGGAATGAAGCGGAGGTTGGGCAAAGGTGGTTTTTGTTTTCCTGATTAGACTTTGATCCCTCCCCCCTCCCCCAGTTAGCAAGAAAACCCCGTGAGGGCAGTGGCTTTGTTTGGTTTTGCTCATGGAGACATTACCTGGATTCAGCACAGCAACTGGAAGAAATTTCTACAGCACCTGCAGCCGTTCTCAGTCCTGGACTCAGCACTGCCCTCCACATTGTTCGGTGAAATTTCAGATGCTAACAACATATTCTGATGACAATTGCAGTTTTTCTGACCCTCTCGCTCCTTTACTTTCACTCAGTTCAAAAGCAGCACAGTAAATGAGGGATTTATATGTCTTTTTTTTTTTTTTATAGCAACCTTTCTGTTCAGTTCAGTTGCTCAGTCCTGTCCAACTCTTTGTGACCCAATAGACTGTAGCACGCCAGGCTTTCCTGTCCATCACCAGCTCGTGGAGCTTGCTCAAACTCATGTCTATTGAGCCGGTGATGCCATCCAATCATCTCATTCTCTGTCATCCCCCTTCTCCTCCGGCCTTCAGTCTTGCCCAGCATCAGGTCTTTTCAAATGAGTCAGCTCTTCACATCAGGTGGCCAAAATATTGGAGTTTCAGCTTTAACATCAGTCCTTCCAATGCACACCCAGGACTGATTTCCTTTAAGATTGACTGGTTGGATCTCCTTGCAGTCCAAGGGACTCTCAAGAGTCTTCTCCAACACCACAGTTCAAAAGCATCAATTCTTCTGTGCTCAGCTTTCTTTATAGTCCAACTCTCACATCTGTACATTACTACTGGAAAACCCATAGCCTTGACTAGACAGACCTTTGTTGACAAAGTAATGTCTCTGCTATTGAATATACTATCTAGGTTGGTCATAACTTTCCTTCCAAGGTGCAAGTGTCTTTTAATTTCATGGCTGCAATCACCATCTGCAGTGATTTTGGAGCCCCCCAAAATAAAGTCTGACACTGTTTCCACTGTTTCCCCATCTATTTGCCATGAAGTGATGGGACCGGACGCCACAACCTTAGTTTTCTGAACTGGATGTGAGAGTTGGACCATAAAGAAAGCTGAGCGCTGAAGAATTGATGCTTTTGAATTGTGATGTTGGAGAAGACTCTTGAGAGTCCCTTGGACTGCAAGGAGATCCAACCAGTCAACCCTAAAGGAAATCAGTCCTGAATGTTCATTGGAGGGACTGATGCTGAAGTTGAAAGTCTAATACTTCGGCCACCTGATGCAAAGAGCTGACTCATTTGAAGAGACCCTGATGCTGGGAAAGATTGAAGGCAGGAGGAGAAGGGGATGACAGAGGATGAGATGGTTGGATGGCATCACCGACTCAGTGGACATGAGTTTGAGTAAACTCCAGGAGTTTGTGATGGACAGGGAGGCCTACCATGCTACAGTCCATGGGGTTGCAAAGAGTCGGACATGACTGAGCAGCTGAACTAAACTGAACTGAAATGAATTGGATGTAATGTATATGTGCTTAGTCGCTCAGTCATGTATGACTCTTTGTGACCCCATGAATTGTAGCCCACCAGTCTCCTCTGTCCATGGGATTCTCCAGGCAAGAATACTGGAGTAGGTTGCCATTTCCTTCTCCAGAGGATCTTTCTGACCCAGGGATCGAACCTGTCTCTTGTGTCTCCTATATGGGCAGACAGATTCTTACCACTGAGCCATGTAATACAATACTGTGCATTTCTTTACCTTTCCTTCACTCTTCCCTTCCTTCTTCCTTCCTTACATCTCCCTCCCTTTCCCTTCCCCCTTCTTTCCCTTCCTCCTCTCCCTCTCTCCCTTCCCCATTTTTTTGCCTTGGCTGCCTAGAAGCCCAGAGACAGATATTTCACCTGAATATGATAGCTCAGTCAATCACCCATTTATTTCATTGAATGCATATTTATTTTCATGGTTACCAGAGTCCAGGTACCAGCATTACAAAGATGAGTCAGATGTGGCGCTTGCCCTTTAGGATGCTAATAAAAGAAACAGACATGTGAGTACACATGCTATAATAAAACCAAGTGTAGGAGTTCAGTTGGAATGTAGTAGAAAGGCTGACTAATTCTGTGGAGATATATAGGTAAGCTATCACAGAGGGTTTGTATCTGGAAGGATGGATACAGTTTTTTCAAGTAGATAACGAGGAAAAGGCAGTCCAAATAGAGAGAATGGTACGAGCATTATTAGCATCAAGGACTAAGAGCAGGTTCTCCGGCCTTCAGATAGGATAGGTTGCAACAACTCAGGTCTGGAGTGCTATATGGGCAGGGGCAGATCTGAGAGGGGAAAGTTGTGCAACCAAATCAGCAGGGCTCCACGAACTTTGCCAAGGAGTTCAGACATCATACTGTGGCGATGGCAAAACCTTTGAAAAGTTAGAGTAGGTGAATGTGTGCTAAGTCACTTCAGTCGTGTTCGAGTGTTTGCGATTGACCATATGGATCGTAGCTTGCCAGGCTTTTCTGTCCATGGGATTCTCCAGGCAAGAATATTGGAGTGGGTTGCTATTTCCTCCTCCAGAGGATCTTACCGACCCAGGACGTCTCTTTACATCTTTTGCATTGGCAGGCAGAGTCTTTACCACTAGGGCCATCTGGGAAGCACGCCCTAATAAATACCATGATATAATTTGCTCTTATACATATAGTACAACCTGGAGAAGGGCATGGCAACCCACTGTAGTATTCCTGACCTGGAGAATCCCATGGGCAGAGGAACATGGTGGGCTGCTGTCCGTAGGGTCGCAAAGAGTTAGACACAACTGAAGTGACTTAACACTCACACATATAATACAAATGAATCAGAGAGGTCTCAGACCAGAGGCTTTCATTATTATTTAGGCAAGAAACGATGCCTGAAACAAGGTGTGCTTGTGGGCTTGGAGATGAGGCTGTAGATGAATGTATTTAATCAGGTGAAACTGATCAGAGTTTTGGGTGACTGGAGCCAGGCTGCCTAGGTTTGAATCTTGGTTCTCCCTCTTGGTAGCTGTGCAGGCTCAAGACACTTCTTAAGCTTGGTGCTTTCTTCATCATATGCTTTGGTAAAGCATATGGTTAATGTATGGCTAATAGTGGCTCAGAGGTTAAAGCGTCTGCCTCCAGTGCGGGAGACCTGGGTTCGATCCCTGGGTCCAATCCCTGGGTCGGGAAGATCCCCTGGAGAAGGAAATGGTAACCCACTCCAGTATTCTTGCCTGGAGAATCCCATGGACGGAGAAGCCTGGTAGGCTACATACAGTCCATGGGGTCGCAAAGAGTCGGACATGACTGAGCGACTTTACTCACTCACTCAATACGTTAATAAACAAGCTTAGAGCAGTGTTGACTGCTCTAAGGAAATTATATTGGGTGAGGCAGGGGTGAAAACAAGATGACATCAGATTTTGGCTGGATGACAAGATAAATGGTTGTCCTATTAATTTAGGGGGAAAAAAAAAAAACAGAAGGAATAGCGTTCTGGAGGTGGGGAAACTTGAGTTTAGTTTTGGCTTTGTGTATTCCGGAGGACATCAGTTGCACACTGTGAACTGACCTAAGCCAGTTCGCTTTTGCATTAACCCTTAGGTTCTTTTTCGTTGATGATAGTAGGAACTCAAAAACTATGGTGACTGAGGGTCAGCTATTCTTTTATAGAGTGATATCAGGTTATGTTGGTGGTAAGTCTTAGATCAATTTCTGCCATACACTTGGATTTTTTAAGAATGTGTCAGCAAGCAGGCACAAAATAAGTCATATAAACTGTTGTGTAAGGTTGATGGTGTCTTAGGGCGCTGTCCTATCAACTGTCACGATGATATTTTTGTAAAAGGTTCACCTGGGCTTCCCTGTTGTTCCAGTGGTTTGGAATCCATCTGCCAATGCAGGGGACACAGGTTCAATCCCTGGCCCCGGAAGGTTCCACATGCTGAGGGACACCCAAGCCTGAGAGCTGCAACTACTGAGCCTGAGTACCTAAGAGCCTGTGCTCCGTAACAAGAGAAAGCCCGATCGCAGCAACAAAGACCTAGCACTGCTGAAAGTAAATAAATTAAAAAAAATAAATGGTTCACCGGTAGCAGGTGTATGGGGCCACTGGAGTCCTCAGTCCGAGTGGTGGACTAAATAGAGGGCTTATTGAAGTATCAAATCTCAAGCAGTGGCCATAAAGATTCAGACTACGGGCTCCACTGTCTTCTCATTCTCTGTTCTTATGAGGGAGGAGAGTGTCTCAAAAGTATTTTATCCAGTAAATATCAATGAATACCACTAGTTTTTCCATTGAGAGCTCATTTTTAATATCCTCTGGGCTATTCATTTACCAGTGAAGACTTGTTTTTAAACATTTATTATGCTAATCAGCAGACCTCCAGTGTTGATCAAAGATAAAGATAATAGAAGCAGAGTGACAGTTGTAGCTGGAGCTGGAATTCCTGATCAGAGCACATACTGACCAAGCCCTCACTTCCCTGGTGGCTCAGATGATAAAGAATATACCTGCAATGCATGAGACCCAGGTTCCACCCCTGGGTTGGGAAGATCCCCTGAAGAAGGGAATGGCTCCCCATTTGAGTATTTTTGCCTGGAGAATCCCATGAACAGACGAGCCTGGTGGGTGACAGCCTATCGGCTGGCAAAGAGTCGGACACGACTGAGCGACTGACACTTTGACTTTGACCACCCCTGGGATATAGATTCCTGATTGGATTAACTGGTAACCCCTAAGGTGCAGCTTAAACTTACTAATACAAATATACATAGAACACTGTCTATGTTGAAGCACTTTAAAGACCAATATATCACGGTCAAGTCCAACAGAAAATAGGACTATGTAAGGCCAGGGCTCAGGGAAACGTCTAAATTGGAAACATTTTTGGCAATCTTATGGTTTGTCATATTTATTTCTACTTTAAAAATAATACTGCTTTCCTTTTTTCATTCCTTTTTTTATGAGCTTTTTCTTATGTACATTTATTCTTTTCTGCCCACTTTAAATACTTTTTAACTTTGGAGGATATAAATCTCAATAAATAAGACTCCCCCCCTCCCCATATCACTTGCTTTAAATTTCTGCTAAGAACTATTTCTTCTGCAACCAGCTTTTTGTTTTTTTCAGCATATTGTGTTGCATTATTGTTTATTGGTTTCAGACAAAATCATATTAAGGAACTCTTTTAGAATAAATATAACTTTTTTGCTTTTCTTTTTAAAAAAGTATAGTTGATCTACAATGTTGTATTAATTTCTGCTGAATAGCAGAGTGATTCAGTTATACATATATACACATTTTAAAAAACTTTTTATTTTATGTTGGAGAATAGCTGATTAACAATGTCATGATAGTTTCAGATGACCGTTAAAGGGACACAGCCATACATATGCATGTATCCATTCTCCCCCGAACTCCCCTCCCATCCAGGCTGCCGCATCACATTGAGCAATGTTCCCTGTGCTCTAAGTAGGACCTTGTTGGTTATCCATTCTAAATATATTCTGCAACTAACTTTTAAAACTATGTGCAAGATATTTATTGTCTCTGCAATTTTTGTCACTTTACGTAAAGTAAAATTTTAGGTCAACTTCAGATTTGGATACACACACACACACTTTTGTTGTTGTTGCAAACCATGTTTATTTTGCTCCTGTTAGAAATACCTCACAATAATGAGACTCACAATAATGAGACTTTGCCAAGCAGCTGAGAAAAACAAGGTTTTAACTTTTCATATTTTCAGGCAAGGACATAAACTTAATTTTTTTAAAAAATTGATTCCTTTACATAAATTACTCTCTCCTCAACTGCTAGCCCTCAATTTAAATGTCACCACTAGCTCCATGGCGATGATAGTTTTGTATTATATACTGAAAGGAGCAATAAATATTTTGATTTAGTGATATTTTAGGGATATTTTCTTTTGTAGACTTGAAAAAATTTTGTTATTTAAAATAACAAGCATATAGAAAAGTGAACAGATTTTAAGCGTAGAGCCCAAGGAATTATCACAAAGTGAGCACATCCGTACTCCCCACCCAGGTCAAAAAATAGAATATAACCAGCACCTCCAAGGCTCATTTTAGCTTCCCATCTTGCTGCAAACATTTGTGTATGAGTATTCTGTGTAAACATATGCTTTCCTTTCCCTCTGGTAAATGCCTAGGAGTAGAATGGCTGAGTTATATCATAGGTACATATTTAAACTTCAAGAAAATGAGAAAATGTTTTCCAAAGTGCTTGTACCGTTTTACATTCTCAGCAGCAGTGGGTGAGAGTTCGAGGTGCTCTACATTTTCTCCAACACTTTTATTGGGTTCTTGGATCCAGTTTCAATGTGGGGTGAGGCATTTGCCCCCCACCACAAAGAAACTGCGAGACGCCAGCTGGATGTCCTACACTTCAACATAATTCTGATACTATTTTCCTAGAAATAGCATAGATTCCACAGGTTTAAGGCTCAGTGTAACTGCGCCCCCACCCCTACTTCAGATGCCAGTGGAAAGCCCAGTTTGTTACTTGTGCTTCTGAGCTACCAGCTGTAGATTGGGAGTTCCAATGACTCTCTCCTTGGGTTCCTTTAACTTGTTAGCTTTTACATGGAACATTTAGATACTTATATTTAATGTATTACTAATTACTGAAATGTTGTTTTAATTGCTAAGTTGTGTCTGACTCTTTTGCAACCCCACTGGACTGTAGCCTGCCAGGCTCCTCTGTCCAGATAAGAATACTGGAATGGGTTGCCATTTCCTTAGGGATAGAACTTGAGTCTCCTGCTTGGCAGGCGAATTCTTTACCATTGAGCCACTTGGGAAGCCCAATTACTGAAATAGTTAGTGATAAACCTATGATCTTCCTACTTGTTTTCAACTTCTTATTGCCTTCTTTTGAGTTAAAATCTTTTTATTCATTTTTCTCTATTAGTAAGTTGATTATAAAATGTTTTACTGCGCTTCTAATGTTTACTCTTGATCACAGATAACAATCTGTCCTTGACTTATTAAACTTTAATATAAAGAAGTACTTTCACCTTTTCCAGGAAAATTCAAGAACCTTTCAAGAAAATTCAAGAATACTTTAACTTCGTTTATACTCATCCTGACCTATTATTGCTGTGATTTTTTATTTAATTCTATCTGTATTTTAAGTCCTGCAAGATATTGGTGGTATTGTTTTGTACAAACACTATTTGTTTATTTTCTACTTTTTTTCTCTGTTCATTCCTTTATTTCTTAAATTTCTTATATTCTNTGTTCATTCCTTTATTTCTTATATTCTACCTGGGATTATTATTATTATTTTTTGCCTATTGGATACCTTTAAAAAATTATTTTTATTTGGAGGATAATTGCTTTACAACATTGTATTGGTTTCTGCCATAGAGCACATGAATCAGCCATGGGTATACATATGTCCCCTGCCTCTGGAACCTCCCTCCCACCTCCCACCCCATCCCACCACTCTAGGTTGTCACAGAGTACTAGGTTTGAGCTCCCTCATGTTTTGATATTTCCTTTTGTATGGGTCTAGAAGTGGCTTTCTTGTTTGCCCGAAAATATTCTTATTTTACTAGCATTCTTTTATTTTTTTCCACACATAGTGTGGCTTGCAAGATCTTGTTTCCCTAACCAGAGATTGAACCTTGGCCCTTGGCAGTGAAAGCCTGCCAAGGGTATTATGAGCATTCTTAAAAGATATTTTCACTGGGTATAGTTTGGTAATTTTTTTTTTTCCTTTCAAAGCACTTATGCATTTCCTCTTGAAGACATTATGCATTATTTTTTGGCCTCCGTTGTTTCTGTTGAAAAGTGATATTTTCTTTTTTGAAGGCAATATTTACTTTGGAAGAGCTGCTTTCAACATTTTTCTCTCTCTTTCAGCAGTTTTACTATGGTTTGCTTAAGTGTATTTTACTTTGCATTTATCTTACTTGAGGTTTATAGGGCATTTCAGAGCTTTGGCTTGATATGTTTCACCAGCTTGGGAAACCTTCTCAGCCATTAACTATCCATTTCTTCTGTCTTTTTCCTTTTGTGTTTTAATTATCCTTTTATTATATCCACTATATGTCTTACCCATTTTTATACTGTCAGTCCTCGTTTCTTTTTCATTCAGTTTGGACAGTTTTTAACTTACCTTGCAATTACTAATTCTCCTTTTGACTGTGTTTTGAGTGCTGTTTGACACATATAGGAAATCTTTAATTTCAATTATTTGATTTAAAAAATTTATAATTCTCCTTCAGTTCACTTTTGTAATTTCTGGTTCCAAGTTGAAAATCTTGCCTTTAGTGTCCTTGAGCATACTAGGCATCAGTTCAATTCACTTGCTCGGTTGTGTCCGACTCTTTGCAACCACATGAATTGCAGCATGCCAGGCCTCCCTGTCCATTGCCATCTCCTGGAGTTCACCCAAACTTATGTCCATCGAGTC
>SJYQ01002321.1:102416-135137 GCA_006410935.1 Redunca redunca | reverse complement strand
GGCAAAGTAATGTCTCTGCTTTTGAATATGCTATCTAGGTTGGTCATAACTTTCCTTCCAAGGAGTAAGTGTCTTTTAATTTCATGGCTGCAGTCACCATCTGCAGTGATTTTGGAGCCCCACAAAATAAAGTGTGATACTGTTTCCACTGTTTCCCCATCTAATTCCCAGGAAGTGATGGGACCAGATGCCATGATCTTAGTTTTCTGAATGTTGAGCTTTAAGCCAAGTTTTTCACTCTCCACTTTCACTTTCATCAAGAGGCTTTTTAGTTCCTCTTCACTTTCTGCCATAAGGGTAGTGTCATCTGCATATCTGAGGTTATGATATTTCTCCTGGCAATCTTGATTCCACCTTGTGCTTCTTCCAGCCCAGCGTTTCTCATGATGTACTCTGTATAGAAGTTAAACAAGCAGGGTGATAATATACAGCCTTGACTCACTCCTTTTCCTATTTGGAGCCAGTCTGTTGTTCCATGTCCAGTTCTAACTGCTGCTTCCTGACCTACATACAGATTTCTCAAGAGGCAGGTCAGGTGGTCTGGTATTCCCATCTCTTTCAGAATTTTCCACAGTTTATTGTGATCCACACAGTCAAAGGCTTTGGCATAGTCAATAAAGCAGAAATAGATGTTTTTCTGGAACTCTCTTGCTTTTTCGATGATCCAGTGGATGTTGGCAATTTGATCTCTGGTTCCTCTTCCTTTTCTAAAACCAGCTTGAACATCTGGAAGTTCACGGTTCACGTATTGCTTTGGGCTCTCATCTGTGTTAATTTTACCCTTAGGTCCTCAAGGATCTCAACCCCATGCCTTGGGAGATGGCAGCAGGGTGGGTCCTGGATTTATCAGCTGCTATCCGATTCCTAATAAGCCCTAAATTCCAGGTTTAGTCTCCTAGCCCTGTGAGTCTGTTAAAAACTCTTATCAATTTCTCAGCCTCTCAGCCACTTCTGCTGGAACACTGGCACAGTTTTGTGGTATAAAAATGGTTCCAAACTTCAGACTCACTTTTTGAATGTCCTTATTCTTCTGGACCTTGGCTATGGCATTTGTTACAGCCTTATTGTCTGTCTGTGCCTTCAAACGTTTAAAAAGTATTTGTTCAACTTTTCAAGTCATTCTCAGCAATAGATTTGGTCTAAATCACCTACTCTTCATTAATGAAACCAAAACCTTCATTAATGAAACCAAGCTAGGCTTTAATACCCAACGGACTGTATTTTTGCTACTCTAGAATTTCTGGAGGAAACTCAAGTAAATGTTTTAAATTGATGACATTATTAATTTAAATTTGCTTGAATCTGAATAAAAAGATGTACCTGTCTATAAAATAATACATTTTCATGATTGAACTATATATAGCCTCTTTTTTTTGGAACCATGTAACATGGAGAGAGGAGCCTGGCAGGCTACAGTCCATGGGGTCGCAAAGAGTTGGACAGGACTGAGTGACTAACACTTTCACTTTCAATCGTTTTAAAAAACATCTTTCCCAAAAGTGTGTCTTTATTTATAATTAGTATGTGTGTGTGCTCAGCTGTGTTCAGCTCTTTTCCACCCCAGGGACTGTAGCCCGCCAGGCTCCTCTGTCCGTGGGATTCTCCAGGCAAGAATCCTGGAGCGAGTTGCCATTTCCTACTCCAGAGGCTCTTCCCAACCCAGGGATGGAACCTTTGTCTCTTGTGTCTCCTGCATTGGCAGGTGGCTTCTTCACCACTGCGCCACTGGAAAAGCCCATTATTAGTAACAATAGATTAAAAAAAATTTTTTTTAATTGGAGGATAATTGCTTTACAATGTTGTGTGTGTTTCTGCTACAACAATGTGAATCAGTCGTAGGTATACGTACATCCCCTCACTCTTAACTGTCCCTCCCACCTCCCACCACATCCCCTCTAGGTTGTTATGGAGCACCAGGTTGAGCTCCCGGTGTTATACAGCAACCCCACTAGCCTTCTGTTTTACCTGTGGTGATGTGTATGTTTCAGTATTACTCTCTCAGTTTGTCCCACCCTCTTCTCTCACTGTGTCCACAAGTCTGTTCTTTGTGTCTGCATCTCTGTTCCTACCCTGAACATAGGTTCATCAGTACCATTTTTCTAGATTCCATACATATGCATTATTATACACATACAATCTCTTAATGTTCTAGTTCTCTTTCAAATTCATCCTAAACATAGGGAAAATAACCTGAATTACCTTTTTTAGTTCTTTTAACACATATGAAATAGGATGTTAAACGAAACAGGGCTTATGAACTGAGTGAGCTGGAATCTGGGAACTATGTTTTGTAAATTTAAATCTTAAGTTCTCTGGGTGTTTTCATTTTGTTTGGAAATTAACTCCAGCTTCTCTTATATAGGGACAGATGAATTGGAGTTTGATTTTATACACATTTGAGTCAGAATATTAGAGAGGGAAAAGCATTCCCCTCAAAGTGGGAGTGTTGGTAACAAGATGGAATTGGAGAAACTCTTTTGTAAGAGACAGATGAAACTAAAGAGGAAATAAACATGTTTCCTATATATCTACCACTCTTCACTCAGAATTTCCTTCAAAGATGCTTTATGCTCCAACATTATAAAGGTTTGCCATTTCATGCAATTTCTCTCATTTAATAGGCAGAACTCACTGTGGATCATAAGATCACTGCTTACCATTATCTATATCATTTTATGACATCATCATCCTTATTAGTTGTATTATCCTAGCTACACATTGTACTACGTGTACCACCAGATCAAGGGAAATTGAGCTGATTAATATTCTTCTTGCTTTGATGACCCTAGAACACTCAGGGTTTGATTCTTTTTTCAACTGGGGAAACAGTGAAATTTATGTAGAATGCATCAATTCTCCAGAGATGTATGAGCAAGCAGAAGTTAATTCTTCTTTTTTTTTTCACATAACTAGACTGACAAATGGCTGGGTAAAAGACAGGGAAATAAAATGAAATTTTCCAAGTGGACTCCAGTGGAAGAATTTTAATGTCACAGTGTATCACAATACAGATAGATCAACTGTAATATTTGGACAAACATTGTTAGAAAGCAAACAAAATAATTTCTTATTTTATGGGGCAGAAAATGCTCTCAGTACTTTTTTATTTAGTCATATCTGTGGTCTCTTTTGTAGGAAGTGTTTCTCTATTTAGTGATATGTGTATATGCATGCAGACTTACATATTATTTCTGATTATACTGGTTACTTATGGCTTTTCATATGTGGGTGTTTATTATTTTGTAGCTTATATATGCACATTATATTGAATATTCCTTTAGTGTTGATGAGAAAATAAATCATTGGTATGAGAAAACGCTAGCATTACAAGGTATTCATCTGGAATTATTCAACCTTTCACAAGCAAATGAGGAAGATTATAGGATTAGAGCAAATCCTGGATTCCCTTTCCTCTGTGCCCATCTGTATTCATTACAGTTGAAAGACAGACAAATGAAACTATTGGTAGCTCAGTCTTTAAAGCTTTATTACAATTTAAAAGCATTAAAATAGAGAGAAAATGGAAAAATCTTATCAAAGGCTGGAAATGATCATCATGCTGAATAGTTGAATTTTCCGGCTTAATGACAATGAAAAATGAAGAGAGGTGTTGTAAAGATACGACTTCATTATTGGTATCACTCAGTATTCTCAGTTCCAAAGAATTGAGTATAGAGCTTTTAAAAGCCTCTGTCAGAATATAGAACTGACAATTGGGCACATCACTGGAGGAAATGAAATGGGTCAGTGATTTTCAAGTCTATGTAAACTGCCTAGGACAAGCCCACAGTCTTGACTAAAACTCATACCTGAATCTGAGACTCCTGTGGACGGTTGCTCTGGTTATTGTTTCTCTTCTTGGGCCCCAGGAATGCGGACTGAGAAAAGGGAAGGGCTGCCACGTGAAATCCAGAGGATGTTGTTTGTTTTCTCCTAGTTCTTCTCCGCCTTTCCAAAGCACTCCTCTGTTTTAAAACTTTATTTTTAGTTGGAGGATAATTGCTTTACAATGTTGTGTTAGTTTCTGATATAGAACACCTTGAAACAGCCATAAGTATATAGATCTCTCTTACCTCTTGAGCCTCCCTTCCCCACCATCCCACCCTCTAAGTTGTCAGAGCACTGGTTTGAGCTCCCTCTTTACATAGCAATTTCCCACTGGCTGCCTCTTTTATCCATGGTACTTTTCACTTTCATGCATTGGAGAAGGAAATGGCAACCCACTCCAGTGTTCTTGCCTGGAGAATCCCAGGGACGGTGGAGCCTGGTGGGCTGCCATCTATGGGGTCGCACAGAGTCGGACTCGACTGAGGCGACTTAGCAGTAGCAGCGTGTTTATGTTTCAATGCTACTCTCTCAATTTGTCTCGCCTTCTCCTTCCCTGGCTGTGTCCACAAATCCATTCTTGATGTCTGCACCTCTATTCCTGCCCTGCATACAGTTTCAACAGTACCATTTTTCTAGATTCCATATATATATATGTGGGGCTTCCCAGGTGGTGCTAGTGGTAAAGAAACTGCCTGCCAATGCAAGATACATCAGAAATGTGGGTTCAGTCCCTGGAGGAGGGCACGGCAACCCATTCTGGTATTCTTGCCTAGAGGAGCTTAATGGGCTACAGTCCATAGAGTTGCACAGAGTCAGACACAACTGAAGTGACTTAGTGTGAGTGTGCATACACACACACACACACATTAATATACAATGTTTGTTTTTCTCTTTCTGACTTAAACTTCACTCTGTATAATAGCCTTTAGGTTCATCCACCTCACTAGAACTGTCTCAAATTTATTCTTTTTTATGACTGAGTAATATTCCATTGTATATATGTACCACAACTTCTTTATTCATTCATCTGTTGATGGGTGTCTAGGTTGCTTCCCTGTCCTGGCTACTGTAAATAGTGCTGCAGTGATCATGGAGGTACACGTGTCTTTTTCAATTATGGTTTCCTCAGGGTGTATGCCTAGTAGCAAAGCACCCCTCTTTAAATCCAGGAATCTAACCTTCACCAACACAGCTTAAGGACTGCAAGGGAAGCTGAGCCCATCCCCAGTTCCAGGGGATTTCTGATTGGTTTAAGGGTAGTTCTCAGTGTCACCGCTATTGATTCTGGAATAAATGTGTCACAATAAGGTGCCCAGATGCCTGCTGGGGACCTCTGGTAGAGTGTTGTTTTTGGCTTTGAGGGAGAGCCACCAGGCACCAGGATGCCTTCTCTTTCTCTGGACATATTTATTAAGTTAGTCTTAAAACTACTTCAGCCATTGTGAAGCAGACACATGGAAAGAGGAGAAAGAGAATCGAAGAGAAACGAGCCATAGCACTGATCAAATCATATCTAATCACTGCTTTAAAGAGCTGTGGGTCAGTCAATTTCCTTAATTAATCATACAAATTTAAGTGGGCTGTTCCTTGCAGCCAAGATAATCTCTACTGATAGAGAAAGGCCCAAATGGTTCCTAATCTAGAAGACCACCCTGAGGATGTATTTTGGGGATCTCAAGGCCAATTAGATCTCGTGGGAGAGTCGCAGAGACATCCCTGCTCTGTATCTGCTTTTCAGTTTTTTGGACCTTTTATGATCATGCTGTTCAAAGTTCTCTGGTTTGTATGCCTGGAGCATTCCTTCAAAGACTATCCCTGCTGGAATGAATCTTCTAGATGCAGTTTGGTCCAGATCCCCACTCTTGAGTCAAGAAGTGCCTGCCTTGGTCACCTTCAGTCTGTGGAAAACAAATCACAGGATTCTTCTCTCTGGTCATCCATCATCTCCAACTTGATGTCTAATGAGAAGACCTTTCTGTGGGAGGAGATGCATTCTCATTCAGACTCACTGCTGGCCTTTCTAATTTCCCACGCAGTTTTGCTTTTTACAATCGTTTTGGTCTAAGTGCACCATCAGTTTTGGAAAAGCCTGTTGAGCTCTTATTAGCTTAAAGTGGAAGCCGTTGTGATGGAGACAATTTGGCAATGCAAAGGCTTTGGTCAGGTGTGATAATAAAACTGCATCCTAGATGATCTTTAACTAAGCCCAGTAAGAACAGACTGGTTGCATTCCAAGGGTAAGATGCCTATTGTGCAGCTAGCATATAGAAATAAACTTCAATAGTGAGAAATCTGTGGTGTGCATGGTATATAATATTGTGAGCTTGCAATCATAAGGGCAAGTTTTGTACTTCCGTTTAAATAGAACTAAGTCAAGACCGGTGGTTTTCATACTTGGTTGGGAGTTGAGGTGGGGTGAGGGGTAGAACATTTAGAAGTCATGGTACTTAAGATACAACACCATGAAGCAACACTTTATTTAATACCATACTAAGTATCAGGCAGATTTTGGAGGCAGAAAATTGGATTCTTATTTCGTTCTTACCGTAGAGCCTATCTCTGTTCATTATTCCAGGCACAGAAACACTAGTCTAACATGTAAAAATAATTGCAAAGCAATGTAAGGTTTTATTGTAATCTTTTGGACAATGTGAAGTGGAGATGACATTCATAAAACTATAAAACTTTTTTTTAAAAAGTTTTTTACCCATTCATCTTGAAGTCTCCCTTACTGTGATGTGGTAAGTGCCTCTAAATGCTCTTATTCTCCTTTAAATTTTCAGAAATTCAAAAACACCCTGTGCTGGCTTTTATCCTTTTGTCTCTACTCTCTTATCTTCTGGTATGTTTTCTTCTCTTCTGGAGTAAATTTTGCCCTTTCCTATAAAAATCAACCAAGTCAATCTTAGAGTTCTCTTATAGCTCCCTATCACACAATACTTAGATTGGCCCAGGAATTGTGCATGTGAGGAAAGAAGTCTCCCTACTATTACTTCAGAAGCTTTATTTATTATTTTTACCTTTTAGCAGCAGTTTTGATCTGACCAACATCTACCAGTTCAGCATCATTTCCCATGACGGCCCCAGAGATGTGGCACATTTCAGCACAAAAGGATTTTAAGCAGAGAAGTTGTGTGATCATATTTGCATTTTAGAAGGATTATTCTGAGTGCCGTTTGGAGAATGGATTGAGGTTTTGCTGAGACAGAGAGGGGGAGAGATGGTAGGGAAATAAAATTAAGAATAGGATTGTCTAGGAAAGAGACGTTGGCAGTTTGGACTGGGATGGTGGTAAAAGGAAATAGAAATAAGTTAAAAGGTTTGAGATGTATTTTACTAATTTCTGGCTGGAGAAGAAATGAGGTTATCCAGAGTAGGGAATACAGACAGATCTATTAGTTTAGACTGGGCTGGAAGACTCACAAGCTGGAATCAAGATTGCTGGGAGAAATATCAGCAAACTGAGATATGCAGAAGGTACCACTCCAGTGGTGAAATGCAGAAAGGAACGTTGTCTCTTGATGAGGGTGAAAGAGGAGAGTGAAAAAGCTGGCTTAAAACTCAACATTCATAAAACAAAGATCATGGCATCTGATCCGATCACTTAATGGCAAGTGGATGGGAAAAAAGTGGAAATAGTGACAGATTTTAATTTCTTGGGCTCTGAAATCACTGTGGACAGTGACTGCAGCCACAAAATTAAAAGATGCTTATTCCGTGGAAGGAAAGCTATGACAAACCTAGACAGAGACATCATTTTGCCAACAAAGGTCCATATAGTCAAAGCTATGGTTTTTCCAGTAGTCATGTACATAGTAAGAGTTGGAGCATAAAGAAGGCTGAGCGCTGAAGAGTTGATGCTTTCAAATTGTGGTGCTGGAGAAGACTATTGAGGGTCTCTTGGACAGCAAGGAGATCAAACCAGTCACTCCTAAAGGCAGTCAACCCTGAATATTCATTGGAAGAACTGATGCTGAAGCTGAAGCTCCAGTACTTTGGCCACCTGATGAGAAGGAACTGATGTTTCATTGGAAAAGACCCTGATGCTGGGAAAGATTGAGGGCAGGAGGAGAAGGGGGCAACAGAGGATGAGATGGTTGGATGGCATCACCAACTCAAGGAACGTGAGTTGGAGCAAACTCCAGGAGATAGTGAAGGACAGGGAAGCCTGGTGTGCATGGGGTCCATGTGCTACAGTCCATGGGGTCACAAAGAGTTGGACATGGCTTAGTGACTGTACAACAATTAGTTTAGAAAGTATTGAGATTGGTTTTGGATATGTTAAGTTTGAGGACCTATGGGGTATCTACTTAAAGTGTCATTTGGCATTTGACTTGGGTAAGTCTGGGGGTCAGAACTAGAGATATGGATTTGAGAGTTGTCAGCTTATAGATGGCTGTGGAACCCATGAGTTTTTCTGAGCATATTCCAGGAATTCATTTATGGGGAACATATTGGGCAAGCGGAATTGGAATTTAGTTTTGTTTTTATGTTTCTGGAAAGAATACTGAAGAAGTTCAAAGAAACACCAGTCAATATGAAGAATTCGTTTACAAGCTGGTGAAAAATGAAATGGGCTTCCCTGGTGGCTCAGTGGTAAAGAATCTGCCTACCAATGCAGGAAACGCAGGTTCAGTCCCTGGGTTGGGAAGATCCCCTGGAGGAGGACATGGCAACCTGCTCCAGTTTTCTTGCCTATGAAATCCCATGGACAGAGGAACTTGGTGTACAGTCCATGGTGTCCCAAAAGAGTCGGACATGACTTAGTGACCAAACCACAACAACAAAAAATGGAATAGGTTGGCTTGTTTGGAGTAAGGACCCCTTGATTAGAGATGTTTGAACAGGAACTGGTGGTCTCCCAATCAGGAATGGTGGAGCCAGGGATTCCTGTCTTGAGTAGGAGATTTACCTATTGAGGTAGCTTCTGATTTTAGAAGCCAGTGACTCTGTGAAGTTGTCTTTCTCTGTTTCCATATGTGAGGCATATATTGCAGATCACTGCACACAGCAGGCCAGTGTGTCATGCAATAAGCTTAGGGTGACTGTAAGGAGTGACGTTTTAGTCTTTGGAGACTAAGTGAAAGTGACATGAATCCTCCCCACGTTCATATCAGTACTCAAGAAAGTTTGTTGAGAATTCCTCTGAGAGAGAATGTCTCAGTATTGAGCCATTTTGTGGCCTTGAGCTGAGACAGTTGACTAGATATCTTATAATAAGAATAAGAGGGCAAGATGCCCTGAGGGTTTCACATGCATTTATATCAAAATGCTCTGAGGGAAAATCAATATTTTGCTTCTGGCAGTGAAAATCCAAACCTCACCAAATTACTTGGGACAGACACTTTATTTTCAAACACCAGAGAGGAAAAAACACCCCAAGTTCAACAAATGCTACTTTGGCCATGTGATGTGAACAAATTGGAAAAGGCCTTGATGCTGGGAAAGATTGAGGGCAGGAGCAGAAGGGGATGACAGAGGATCAGTGTTTGGATGGCATCACTGACTCAATGGACATGAGTTTGAGCAAACTCCAGGAGATAGTGAAGGACAGGGAAGCCTGGAATGCTGTAGTTCATGGGGTCACAAAGAATCAGACACACCTTAGTGACTAACGGCAGCATGGCTTGGAATATAAGATGGTGTCATAGGCTTGGCAGTGTCCCTATTTTGGAGCTTCAGTGATGTCATTCCTTCTTCCATTTAGTATTTTATCAAAATCACCTCAGTGAAGCCTTTATCATGCAATCTGAGATTGTACCCCACTCAATACTTCGACTCCTCTTTCTCTGCCTCATGTTTTCCTTGACACTAGTCTTGCCCAGAAGAAAGATCTTGGACACGGGTTTGAATGCAGTGGTTTATATGGGAGATGATACCAGGAACGAAAGTCAGGTTAGGGTTAGGGTTAGTGGGAAAGACTGGGAGGGGAAGGAAGCCAGTTCAGGGTATGGCAATCTGAGGTTACTGTTGTGGCCAACTGGGACTCAGTCCTGCTGGGGAACTCGGGAACACTGCACAGACACACCTTGAAGTATGTCTGAGGCATAAGGAAGTGAGAGTGTTTATCCACCAATTCTCATCAGTTCATGGTTGAGAGCTGCCCTGGGGATGGGGATAGGGTGGAGTTGGGACTTAAACTTTGCAGCATCTCCCATCACTGTGCTTGGGCAAGCGTCCTTCAGCTGCCAGGGGAACCCTTCTGAGGTTTGCAGGGGGAGCCCTGGGGTCAGGCCGGGTGGGAACAGAGTCCAGGGAATCTGAGAAGAGCACTGATAACATCTGCGAGAGAACGTGTTCCTCTCTACTGAACTGTGTATTTTACTTATCATGTTTTTTCCTGTCGTTATCATTCTTTTTTTATTTTTGTGCTCAGTTGCTCAGTCGTGTCCAACTCTTTGCGACCCTATGGACTGTAGCCTCCCAGGCTCCTCTGTCCATGGGATTCTCCCAGCAAGAATACTGAGGCGGGTTGCACCTCCTCCAGGGGGTGCTCCCGACCCAGGGACAGAAACCATGTCTCTTGTGTCTCCTGCATTGCAGGACCATTCTTGACCTTCTGAGCCATCTGGGAACCCAAAAGGAATGTATATATGTGTATAACGGAATCATTTGGCTTTACAGCAGAAATTAACACAATATTGTAAATCAACTATGTGCTGGTGGTTTAGTGGATAAGTCGTGTCTGACTCTTGCAACCCCATGGACTGTAGCCTGCAAGGCTCCTCTGACCATGGGATTTCTCAGGCAAGAATACTGGAGTGGGTAGCCATTCCCTTCTCCCAGGGATCTTCCCGACCCAGGGACTGGTGTCGGGTCTCCTGCATTGCAGGTGGATTCTTTACCGTCTGAGCTACCAGGGAAGCCCCAAGAGTGAGATGTGTCCCTTATTGGAAGATAATTGCTTTACAATGTTGTGTTGGTTTCTGCTGTACAACAAGACTCTGTTGTAAATATACATATGTCCCTTTCCTGTTGAACCTCCCTCCCAGCCCCACCCTATCTCATTACTTGTTTATCTTTATTGTCTGCCTCCCACTGTAAGGTAAGCTTCACGAAGAGAGGGAATTTTCTCTGTTTTGTTCACCAAATGGCATTGAAAACATGGTTTCTGAGTTATTCAGTTTTTAACAGCACTAAGTTAGTGCCTATCTGAACCAGATACTGCCCTCACATTCTTGGACACTATGCTCTTCAAGGCAACCTCCACCATCTTTACAGCTAATCCTCAGCTTATATTGAGTCAAAATGAAGAATTACAAGGGAGAGGGAAGGACGTTATAACCAAGGAAGATGCCCTGGACTGGGGTGGGGGAAGGTTATTCCCAGGAAAATGTAAGATAATACACTGAGTGTCTGACACAGTGAGGTCATCATAAGCAGGGAGAGGTGCTGGAAGATAAAAGAAGGAAGAAGTGGTAGATGAAGAGGAGGAAGAAGACACAGACACAGTGGAAGCTGGGCAGCTGGGATCCTGGGTTCATGAGCACCAGAGAAACCTTATAAAAAAAGTAAAGGGAGAAATATAAGGACGTCCCTGCCAGTTCAGTGGTTAAGACTTCGCCTTGCAGTGCAGGGGGTGCAGGTTCGATCCATGCTTAGGGAGCTAAGATCCCACATTCCTTTTGGTGCAGTCAAAAACCCAGAACATAAACAACAGGAGCACTATTGTAACAGATTTAATAGACTTTTTAAATGCTGTGCTGTGCTTAGTCGCTCAGATGTATGAGCGACTCTTTGCGACCCCATGGACTGTAGCCCACCAGGCTGCTCTGTCCATGGGGATTCTCCAGGCAGGAATACTGGAGTGGGTTGCTATACCCTGATTCAGGGGATCTTCCTAACCCAGGGATCAAACCCAAGTCTTCCGCCTTGCAGGCAGATTCTTTACAGTCTGACCAATCAGGGAAGTCCAAGAATACTGGAGCGGGTAGCCTATCCCTTCCCCAGGGGATCTTCCCAACCCAGGAACTGAGCCAGGGTCTCCTGTATTGCAGGGGAATTCTTTACTAACTGAGCTACCAGGGAAGCCCAACTTTTAAAATGGTCCACATCAAAAAAAAAAAAATCTTAAAAAAAAAGAATTACAAGTAAAGATGATAATTGGTGGTGTTAGCTGCTCTGTCAAGTCCGACTCTGTGATTCCAAGACTGTAGCCCACCAGGCTCCTATGTCCTTGGAATTCTCCAGGCAAAAATACTGGAGTGGGTAGCCATTCCCTTCTTCAGGGGATCTTGCCGACCCAGGAGCTGAACCCAGGTCTTCTGCATTACAGGCGGATTCTTTACCAGGGAAGCCTAAAGATGATAATTAGACAAAGGCTTTTGTTTTAACCGGAGCATGAACTGCTAAATTAGAGAAAGTTCAACAAGGGGTGGAAGAGAAAATGCAAAAAAGAGATTAGAGTGCTTACTCTAACCCCAGCTTCCCCAGAGACTCTCCTTGCTCACTGAGTCTGCACATGGGAAACACCAGTCCATAGCCTACCTCTTCCTGGCAGTTGGGTTTAGGAAGAAGACCTTAGGTTGGGTTTAGGACCATAATTGAGGAAGATACTTTTCATTTGGGCTCTGTGCTTCAGTTAATGCAGACTTAGATCTGCCAAATGGCGGGGATGATTCACTGAGTAATTAACAACTGTTCCATGTATGACTGTTGAATTACTTCCCACCTGCTCTGAACTTTTTTCCTGCAACTCTAAACCCAAGTTTAGCATATTTTTAGCACATGCAAGTCAATGTTTAGCTCTCACTTATCTGCTCTTTTGACTCTCCATCTCATGTCCTGCCCTTTCCAATACAGCAGATACAATTATTATTTTGAAAACTCTGAGTCCTAGTGTATTTAAAGAATTTTTTATTGAGAAAAATCTAAGTGAATTTGATTATACAATTATTTGTATATAGCCATACTTCTTTCCCTTATATTAATGGTGTTGTTTATTGAGGATTGACCAGACAGAAAATTCTTTCAAGTTGCATTTCTGCAATTTCTAATTTTGAATTTTTCCTCTGGGATCAAATCTACAGGCAGCCAAATGTGTCAGTACACAGCCTATAGCTCCAGTTATTCTTGTTAAAATTTTTTAGTGTGGTTTCTAACTGGAGACTGCTTTGTACCCAACATGGGAGTATGTACTGTTTTAAAATCATTCATGAGAACCTCTAGAGTATCTCCTCAAAGTTGAGGAGGAAATTTATTTCTAAATGCAAACCCAAATATAAACATATTTAATGATTTATTTGGTTGCAGCACACGAGATCTTTGTTGCTATGTGCAGGATTTTATTTGCTGCATGTGGGTTCTTTAGTTGTGGCATGCAAACTGTTAGGTGCTGCATGTTGGACCTAGTTCCCTGACCAGGGATTGAATCCAGGTCCCCTGCACTGGGAGAGCAAAGTCTTAACTATTGGACCACAAGGCAAGTCCCGCAAATCCAAATATTTTTAAAGTATAACTGCAGGGAGAGAAATTTGGACATTTGTTTTATGCAGGCACATCTGACTTGTAAGTAAAAACTCAGAAAGAGGTGACTTAGGGCCTTTTGGTAAATTAGGTCATCATCATCAAAGTAATATTTTTTAATATTATTTGTCACTGCTATTAAGATGGACATTACACAAAGTGTGCATAGTCAGTTGCTGGTTGTATCTGATTCCCCACAGACTGTAGCCATCCAGGCTCCGCTGTCTCACATGAAATTTTCCAGGGAAGAATATTGGAGTGGGTTGCCATTTCTTTCTCCAAGGGATCTTCCCAAACCCAGGTCTCCTGCATTGGCAGGAGGATTCTTTACCACTGCACCACCAGGGAATCAACGTGGTCATGTGGAAGTGCCTGTAGGAGAATTAAACGTGGTTGGGAGGTCATGTAGCTCAATGCATCAACATTTGCTAAGATTGCCTGTTAGAAGAAGAATTTAGTGTTTCTGGGAGCTTTCTGTCCCAAAGATGGTATTTAGACCTCAGAAATTCAGCCAAATCATGAGGTTATGTGTGGACCCACCAAAGCCATTAAGTCTTGTCTGAGACTTTGGCCTTTCCATTCCCATAAGTTACAACAGTGACATGAACAAGCACATAGACAAACCACATGGTTGTGCAAACACCAAATAATAAATTGGACATTTGTCCAAAAATAAAAAGCCTTTACATTATGTTAAAGAATTAAAGACAGCAAAATGTACATCTGTGAGCTGCGTGCTACCTTGGTATTCCATAAAGGTTTTCTCTCAAGTAAAACAATGAGCTTACTGGTGTGATAAATTAGCAGACACCTCCTTTGGCGTGAAGTATTCCTGTGTTGCAAATCACCAATTTTATTAGATGGCAGCTTTAGCAGCAATCTAATGGTGCCTCATGAAAAATCTATAACAATTCAATTTAATTTTAATGGTTCTGGAAACTAATCGTACATATTTGAGAACAGCCCACTTGCTCATATTCCTACTTTCTAGTCAAGTCTTTTAACGTGAATGTGATTCATGGGCTTTTGTGGCTATTTTTTTTTTAAAGCAATGTGCAAACCCCATTTGGTTTATCTTTACCTGTGTGATTCACGCCTCATCTCTCCTCTCAGCATAGTTTTTGCATCTTGCATGTGTTTCTGGCTTGTTTACTTATTCATTTGGTTTCTAAGCTCATTGGAGGAAGATCAAAACTAATTCAGTTGAACATTTGAACCTGTTCTGATACTTGTTCATGGAAAAGATGCACATAAAAATGGCTTACATTTTTGTTTTCGAGAATAACCCAAAATAACTGTACCGATGATTCTCTTCAGGCATACAAGAGAACAGGAGGATTTTCTAAGATAAACACAAAATTGGTGAAAGCCAATCTAGTAGCAGACTGTGACTCTGACTTATATGCCTCCTAAATATTTTACGTATTAATTTATTTAGGCTGAGCTGGGTCTTACTTGCTCTTCACTGTGGCATGCTGACTCTTAGTTGCAGCGTGCAGGCTAGTTCCCTGACCAAGGATCGAACCTGAGTCCCCAGCATTGGGAGCACAGAGTCTTACCCACTGGACCACCAGTGAAGTACAAATTATATGCCTTCCAATTTCATTGGTTTACTTATGTGTAGATCTTTATTCATGTGACACCTTCATTGTGTGATAGTCATGCCATTTTCCTGTGAAAACCCTCTGGGAATACACAAGAGCCTGATGTTTATTCTCAACTAGATCACTAATTTTCTCTTTGGCCATAGTTGGAATAATTTGTCATCTTCAGGCCCAGTATTGGAAAAGAACAAGACATTACTGTATTTTTGTATGTTCTGATTCTGGTGTTAGCACTACTGTCTGTCCATTGATTAAACCATACACATCCTTCAAATATCTCAAGATGAGACCATGTTCCTTCTCAAATTCCACAGTTTTTAAAATTCATTTTCTAAATATACATAGTTATCAGAATATGTTCTTTGCATGATTTCTTGTTAGGAGCATCATTTATCAACAGCAAATATTTAGTCTGTTAATAAAATATTAGTCTGTATTTATGTTTCTCTTACAATTTTCTTTTCTTTATTTATATATATTTTTATTGTGATGTATTTTATTGGCTTCCAATTTCAAGATGAAGATTGTTGATGTTATTCATTGTTTTGTTGCATTTTAATGGTTTTTACCACCAGTTGTTGTCTGTTGCTATTAAGAAATCTATCCTTTAATAGATATGCAGTACTTTAAATGGCCTTTCCTGCTGGCTCAGACAGTAAAGAATCTGCCTGCAATGCTGGAGACCCAGGTTTGATCCCTGGGTCGGGAAGACCCCTTGGAGAAGGGAATAGCTACCCACTCCAGTATCCTTGCCTGGAGAATTCCATGGGCAGAGGAGCCCAATGGGCTATAGTCCATGGGGTTGCAGAATTGGACATGACTGAGTGACTAACACTTTTGCTTCACTTCACTTTGAATAAAGACAGATGTAGAGAGTGGACCTGTAGACATGGAAGCTGGGGAGTGAGGTGATGACTTGGGAGCTTGGGATTGACATATATACACTACCATGTGTAAAATAGATGGCTAAGGTATAGCACCGGAGAAAGCAATGGCACCCCACTCCAGTACTCTTGCCTGGAAAATCCCATGGACGGAGGAGCCTGGTGGGCTGCAGTCCATGGGGTCGCAAAGAGTTGGACATGATTGAGTGACTTCACTTTCACTTTTCACTTTCCGGCATTGGAGAAGGAAATGGCAACCCACTCCAGTGTCTTTGCCTGGAGAATCCCAGGGATGGTGGGAGCCTGGTGGGCTGCCGTCTATGGGGTCGCACAGAGTTGGACACGACTGAAGTGACTTAGCGGCGACAGCAGCAGTGTATAGCACAGGGAGCTCAGCTCAGTGCTCTGTGATGACCTAGAGTGTTGGGATTGGGGCTGGAGTGGGAGGGAGTTTCAAGAGGGAGGGGAATATGTATACATTATAGCTGATTCACTTCATTGTACAGCAGAAACTAACTCAACATTGTATAGCAACTATACCCTGATTAAAAAAATTGATTGGACTGTGGGAAAAAAGATAGATATTCAGTACTTTGAACAATAAGTGGTAATAAGAATTTTGTAGTAGAAAATCAGAGTACTGAAATAACAGTAGAGGTCTATTTGGTTGCCTCAGCTTTGCCAGTGAGACTTAGAATAGCTTTGTCTGGAGAGATACAAATTGAAACAAATGCCAAGTTAATTTGTGGACTTTGCTCTGCAGATGTGCTGGCCTGTGTAAGACCATTTGCCCAACTCACTGTTCTTGGAGCTTAGAGAGGTCACAGTCTTAAAAGTAGTGTTCTTGCCTGGAGAATCCCAGGGATGGGGGGCCTGGTGGGCTGCCATCTATGGGATCGCACAGAGTCGGACACGACTGAAGCGACTTAGCAGCAGCAGCAGTACTTTTGAAAATATTGGTGATCATCCCTAGAGGTGCTTGCTCTTTCAGAAGTCAGATTCCATCTATTTTTCTAGTCTTGTATTCCTGAGCTTTAAAGCCAAATATACTTGCCTTATACTGTTTCCTCTCAGGTGAGTAAAAGATTTATTACTATACGAAAAGATAGAAAGCCTAGTCCAGATAGCCTGTGTATCTGGAAAACTACTGGACCATGCCATATAAAAATCTACTGTCAAAAGCCTAAAGGAGAAATAAGTAACTTAACATAAACTTTGGCTGATATTTCTTGTGTCAGACAAAAATGTCAATTAACCATTCATGAATTCTGCAAAAGAATTACAGACTATTTTGTTTTTAAATGGATTTCTTAAAGTCTGAAAATATCTTATTGCAGCATTTTTTTTTTCTCCAGAAATACCTGCTACAAGGGTATGGGATAATTGTGGGATTATCACATAGGCTGTGGGATAATTGAACCTTAATCTTCTCCAGCCTGTTTCAGTATTGGTACTAACATTCCTGTTAGAAAGAAAAGCTATGGCAAACCTCAACAGCGTATTATAAAGCGAGCCATTACTTTGCTGGCAAAGGTCTGTATAGTCAAAGCTCTGGTTTTTCAACAACAATTCCCAACTAATGTCTTCAACTTGCAGGTTCAGTGTCTCCAGTTCCTAAGTCAATCCTTGATAAATCCAGAACAAGGCTCTATAAGGGTAAAATCTTGTTGTTGTTCAGTCCCTAAGTTGTGTCCAACTCTTTGTGACCTCATGGACTGCAGCACTCCAGGCTTCCCTGTCCTTCACCATCTCCTGGTGAAGTTTGTTCCATATTCAGGTCTATTGAGCCAGTGATGCTATCTAATCATCTCATCCTCTGCCACCCCCTCCTCCTTTTGCCTTCAGTCTTTTCCAGCATCAGGATCTTTTCCAGTGAGTCAGCTCTTTGTATCAGGTGGCCAAAGTATTAGAGCTTCAGCAACAGTCCTTCCAATGAGTATGCAGGGTTGATTGCCTTTAGGATTGACTGGTTTGATCTCCTTGCTGTCCAAGGGACTCTCAAGAGTCTTCTCGACACCACAATTCAAAAGCATCCTTTCTTCAGAGCTCAGCCTTCTTTATGGTCCACTTCTCACATCCCTGGTGGCTCAGAGGTTAAAGTGTCTGCCTGGAATGCAGGAGACCAGGGTTCGATCCCTGGGTTCGGAAGATCCCCTGGAGAAGGAAATGGCAGCCCACTCCAGTATTCTTGCCTAGAGAATCCCATGGAGGGAGGAGCCTGGTACGCTACAGTCCATGGGGTCGCAAAGAGTCGGACACGACTGAGTGACTTCTCTTTCTTTCTTTCACTTTCTCTTTCTCACATCCATATATGACTACTGGAAAAATCATGGCTTTGACTATACAGACCTTTGTCAGCAAAGTGATATCTCTGCTTTTGAATATAGGTTTGTCATAGCTTTCCTTCCAAGGAGCAAGAGTCTTAATTGCATGGCTCCAGTTGCTGTCCACAGTGACTTTGGAGCCCAAGAAAATAAAATCTGTCACTGCTGTCACTTTTTCCCCTTCTATTTGCATGAAGTTGTGGGACTGGATGCCATGATCTTAGTTTTTTGAATGTTGAGTTTCAAGCCAGTTTTTCCACTCTCCTCTTTCACTTTTATCAAGAGACTCCAGTTCCTCTTTGCTTTCTGCCATAGGGTGGTATCATCTGGATATCTGAGGTTATTGATATTTCTCCCTGCAGTCTTGATTCCAGCTGTGCTTCATCCAGTCTGGCATTTCACATGATGTACTCTGCATATCAGGGGATTTGTAGTAATAAACTTAGGCTCATGAGTTTTTTAGAGATTTTAAAGATAGGTGATTTCAAGTTAACTGCTTTTATGGTGGGCCAAGACTCATCAACTGTGGATAATGAATTTATTTTTTTCTGCTGCTGAGAACTGACCCAAACCACTTTGCTGTGCACACGTATTAGGTTCTTTTTGGTATATCTTGGGAGTTTTAACGGTTGTCAGTAATGAGGGTTATTACTCTCTCATAACCTTGTATCAGATTATTAGGAAAACAAATCTCAGACCAAATTCTGCTACTCATATAGACATTTCTGCAAGCAGGCACAAAACAATCATAAACCTCTTCTGCAAACATCATTTAGGGATATCACCTAGGGCTCCATTCCTAAGGATAAGGATGCCAGGGCTCACTGGAGTCTTACCTCCTGTTCTTGCAAGCACAGAGTCATCTATAAAAATATTACAGGCAATTCACATTTCTCCACTGCCACTAATTTCCCAAATGAAAGCCTCATTTTTATCAATTAATGAGCCACTAATTCCACCAATGAAAACACACTTCTGACATTATGCTGATTAGGATGCTCTTGCATTGAAGGCAGAAAATAATGACAGAAGACCTTTTAGTCCTTACCTCTAGTGTATGACTTTTCTAATAATGCTCAGCAAATCATTCGCAGAATGTGAATTTCTGATTAGGGCAACATCCTGCCCCAAGAGTATAATTGTAATTCTCATACACTCTCTGTACTAAAAAATATTAAAATAAAGTATAGATACCATAGCATGTGCTTTAAGAAGAGCTTTGGTGGAAGAGTTCAAGACACTTTCACCAGAGTATAAGAAATTAGGACCTTGGGATTAAGCTTGTGGACTCATTGCTTTTGGAAGCAGCAACATCTCAGTTCTCAGGTAACTTTTCCCAGAACTAAGTTTCGTGTACATAATTTAAAATTTTATTAAAATATTTATTTGTTTTTAGTGTCTGCTTTTGAGTATGCACAAAAGTAGAAGCTGTTCTGATTACCCAGCTTCAGTGATTATCAATTGTGACCAACTGTCTCTATACCTCTCCTTAACTTCCCTCCCAGATGACTTAAACTCCAGAATTATCTTTTCACCTATAAATACTTTGGTGTTTATTTCTAATACCAGGTGAGTATTTTCCTATTAGCATAAGCTTAATACTATTAATACATCTAAAAATGAATAGTTCCTCAATATCCAGTCAGTGTTCAAATTTCTTTGAATCATAAATATATAGTTGCCTTGATTCTGCATTCAAACAAGATTCTTAAATTGCATTTGGTTGATATGCACCTTGGGTCCTGTATTTCTTGAAGTTGGCTCAAACTGTGTTTCCTAATCTCAGCACTATTAATAATTCAGAGAATCATTTGCCATAGGCGATTGTCCTGTCATTGTAGGGTATTTGACATCCCTGGTCTCTACCTACTAGATGCTAATAACACCAGTTTCCCCTTGTGAAACCTAAAATGTCTGTAAACATTGCCTACTGTCCCCTAGGGACAAAATTTCCCTAGTTGAGAATAATTGATCTAGCATTCATGTTTAATATTTTAGCAACATTCACAGTTGATAATTGTATTTTTTTTTTTACTGTATCACATCCATAAGCACAAAAAATTGGTTTTTGATTAGTGAGTCCAAACATCATTTACCTGATTCATCCATGCTACAGTTTCTCATTTATCTTTTATCCAAGGATTTTAATAGCCATTGATGAATATCACGTATATCCATTGTTTTATTAGGGATTACAGAATGGGAATTTTGTCATTTTATCATTATTTCAACATTTATTAGCTGTACCTCTTCCATAAAGGAGAACATTTCCTCATCAACAATTTGGTTACACTGTAAATGAGGAAATACTGTGTTCCTCTACTTATAACACTCTAGGGCTCAGTCTCACGAGACTGCTCCCCCACCCCCCCAACCCCACNGTCAGTGATGCCATCCAGCCATCTCATCCTCGGTCATCCCCTTCTCCTCCTGCCCCCAATCCCTCCCAGCATCAGAGTCTTTTCCAATGAGTCAACTCTTCGCATGAAGTGGCCAAAGTATTGGAGTTTCAGCTTTAGCATCATTCCTTCCAGTGAACACCCAGGGCTGATCTCCTTCAGAATGGACTGGTTGGATCTCCTTGCAGTCCAGGGGACTCTCAGGAGTCTTCTCCAACACCACAGTTCAAAAGCATCAATTCTTCGGCACTCAGCTTTCTTCACAGTCCAACTCTCCCATCCATATATGACCACTGGAAAAACCATAGCCTCAACCAGGCGGACCTTTGTTGGCAAAGTAATGTCTCTGCTTTTGAATATGCTATCTAGGTTGGTCATAACTTTTCTTTCAAGGAGTAAGCATCTTTTAATTTCATGGCTGTAATCACTGGCTGTAAATTGGGGGTTCCCAAGATCCACTCCATGGGTTCATTCTTGAGCCTAGAATGGCTAACAATTCAGGGAAACACTTGACTTACTAGAGCACCAGTTTTTTAGAAGGTGTACAACTCATGAACAGCCAAATAAGACACATAATGCAAGGTATGGGGAGGTGCCCTGAGATTGTATATACTTTCCATGTGGACACCCTTGTCTATTTGTCATCTACCTGGGAGCTCTCAAACTCTGTTGCTTAGTGCATTTCATAGACATGATTGGAGGTTGGGGGTTGGTGATGAAGTTCCAGTTCTCTAATCAGGTGGTTGGTTCCTCTGGCCACCAACCTCGATCCTCCAAAAGTTACCTCATGAGTATAAACTCAGATGTGGTGGAAAGGGGCTTATTAGGAATAACAAAATACTCTCCTCTCACTCCATCATTCAGGAAATTACAAGGATTTTAGAACTCTGGAACAGGAACTGTATATGTAGACCAAATATATATTTTTTATTACATCACAACATCACACTTCACCCCCTGGTCTTTGAGTACAAATGTCTTACAGTAAAATCTTGACAGAAGTCAAAAGATACTGGCACATTAGTAGAATCAATTCTATTATTAATGATTATCCAGCCCATCATCCTATTATATGAAGATGTCTCCCAGAGAGAAACTACTCAGATTTGCGGGCTTTCATTCAAACTTGTCAGTTTCCAAATAAGGAATGGTCTCAGAAATATATGTTCTTCATTGCTCTTTTCACTTAATATATCTAAGAGAATACTTTATAGTAGGGATTGTCCACTGCAGCACTATGGACCAGACAAATTTTGTTTTGAGTGACTGTCCTGTGTTTTGTAGGATATTTAGCCGTATCCTTGGCCTCTACCCACTAGATGCCAGTGGCTCTTCTCTCTGCCATTAGGCAATCAAATAATATCTCCAGGCACTGCCAGAAGTCATGCCTAGCTGACTTCCAGTCCCTTAACACCGAGAGCTTTCTCATTTCTTTTTATGATAGTATTGTACTCCGTTTTGTGAATGTAGTGTAGTTTATTCAAGCAGTTCCCTACAGTCAAGTATAGTCTTTCACTATTAAAAAGAGTGCTCAGAGAATGGTGTCATGCCCACACCATTTTGTATTTTTGTTAGTGTATTTTTGGCAGAATTCCTGAAGTGGGATCGCTTGGTCAATGGGTAAATGTGTATATCATCTATCTAGATATTGCCTCAAATTCTCCTCCTTGTTTTGTTCAGTTTTTCATTTCCTACAGCAAGGTATGAGAGTGCATGTTTTTCTTCATAGAACATGTTTTTAAATACTTGGAATTTTGTTTGCTTTTCTTTGAATTATATCGTTTACTCATTTTTCTATAGAAATTTCCATCCTCTAGAATCGTTAAGACCTCTTTGTATATTAGAGGTATTAACACTTTATGAGTAATTTAAGCTACGTTCCCTCTGCCCCAGTTTGTGTTTATCCTTTGATTTTGTTTGTTGTTTTTTCATGCAAAAGTTGCTGTCTTTTGTCGTCAAATTTATCACTTTTCCTTTATTGCTTCTGGATTTTACATCAAAGAAGTTTTCCCTATTCCCAGGTTATAAAAGAATGACCCATGTTTTCTCCTAATATGAGTATGTGTGTGTGTATGTATGTATTTTTATTTATTTATTGGCATCGGGTCAGGTCTTAGTTGCAGCACACAGGATGCTCATTGCATCATGTAGGACCTTTCATTGTGGACTCTAGTTGTGGTGTGTGAGTTCAGACACTCTGTAGCGTGTGGGATCCTAGTTTCTTAACCAGGGATGGAAACTGTGTGCCCTGCATTGCAAAGCAGATTCTTGACCACTGGATCAACCAGGGAAGTCCCTTTATGTGTGTATTTAACATTTAGTTCCATTTAGAATTTATTCTGGCGTACACAGTGAGAAATAGTTTCTTTATACATTTTTCTATATAACTAAACAGCTTTCATTAGTTCATTTTTTTCCATACTGATTTGAGATTCTGCTTTTGTAATATCCTAAAACTTCCAATTTTGACTATGTGTTTTGGATTTTCATTTTTTTTTCTATTGCTCAGTCAATTCATGTGTCTACACTGACGGTTTTATAATAGGTTTTAATATCTAGTAAGGCTGTCTTCCCTGCTCCATTGTTTTGTTTTGTTTTAATATTTCCCTGGATATTCCAGGTGGTTTGTTTTTTTTTCAAATAACATTTGTAATCAACTTACCTAGCTCTGGGGAGAACACCATATATATTTTTATTGAGATTATGTTAAGTTCATACAATCACTGAGGGAGACTTGACATTTTCATGATGCTGAGTTTTCTGATCTGAAAATGTGAAATATCTTTCCATTTGTCCAAGCCCACTTCCATGTCTTTCAGGAGTATTTTATAGTCTGTAAACACTTTGGCTGTCATATAGTGTGAAGAGTAAGGCTGTTCTCCCATTTCACAGACAACTTCCGAGCACGTACATGTTTTGAGACTCATCCTCTTAGTTTTGTAGCCATGATCATTGAAACCCGATTCTTTCTCACAATTTGGGAGGTAGGAAGAAGAATGGCAGGCCGAGTGGTACGCATGTGGGGCTTAGGAGTTAGATTGCTTTTGGTTTGAGATTGGCACTGTCATTTATGAGCTCTATGACCATGGGCAAGTCCTTATTGGTAAAATAGAGATTTCTCACCTTTTATAGTAATAAGAACTGAAGCAGATGATATATGTAAGGCAGCTAGCCCAGTGCCTGGCACAAGTAAGAGCTCACTTTCAGCAGTAGCTGATACTTGTGGGCACTTGGCATCTCAGTCTGTCCTGGTCATGAACAGTTTCGGGTATGGATTCAAAACCATATCACTGGCCTTCTGCATGTGTTTGAAACCTAGCTGTCTTGTACACTACACATATATTAAAAAAAATAAACCCATCCATCTTCTGTTTACGTTAATTTCATTGGTGCCTGGCGATACCATGTTCTTCTGAGCTTTTCCTTTTCCCCCATGAGTTGGCATTTTTTTCAACTTTGTGTTCTGTCTCAGTTTTACAAAATGCTGGAATAACCTGCAAGTTATGGCAGAAGCTTAATGTGTCTGAGCTGTGATAGATCATCTTTTCGGGAAGCCATCAATCAAAAGCTGCTAACAAGAATCAGGAGTGGGATAGGAGTGGGAGGGGGTCTGAAGGTCACTTTACTTGGTTCACTGACTTCTTGCTGTGAACGCTTGTGATTGATGTGGAAATTTCTGCTGATTTTGTCCCCATGTCAGGACAGGGTTGACTTGCTTTCCCCAAGCAGATTTCTGATTTTAGTTGAGAATTAGCATTCTAAAGTTCAGAAATTTCAGGTACCCAGCAACAATAATTGAGCACTCACTGTCTACTGAGCACTATGCAACAGAGTTAAAACTAAGTAGAAGAGTGACAAAAACTGCATGGGACTAAAAGTAACCGCTTGCGGGGGCAGCAGGGCAAAATTATGGGCAAAATATACAAAGAGACCGAAAAACCCAACTGCCACTTTTGAAGAGCCTGGAGCAAAAACAGAATGTTGGGAGCAAAAACAGGGTACTGTGCATGGCCCCTTCACTCAGCACCACCAGTGAAAGTAAGTCGCTCAGTTGTGTCCGACTCTTTGGGACCCCATGGACTTAGTTCATGGAATTCTCCAGGCCAGAATACTGGAGTGGATAGCCTTTCCCTTCTCCAGGGGATCTTCCTAACCCAGGGATCGAACCCAGGTCTCCCACATTGCAGGCGGATTCTTTACCAGCTGAGCCACAAGGGAAGCCCAAGAATACTGGAGTGGGTAGCCTGTCCCTTCTCCAGGGGATCTTCCCGACCCAGGAATCGAACCAGGTCTCCTGCATTGCAGGCGGATTCTTTACCAACTGAGCTATGAGGGAAGCCCCAACACCACCAGAAGGGTGAGCAAAGTGCTTAAGCCACTACTCCAGCCTGACCTGGACACACGCTCACCCCAAATGAGGAGCAAGCTTGTCTCCCCAAGGTGAGTGAGCAAGCAAGGGAATCTGTTGTTTGTTCTTGTTTGCCCTCTGCTATAACAGGGGCCCAAATAAAGCCTTGGCTGGAAAAAATAAGTAGAGAGCCAGTGATGGGCTATACCAGGCTGGGGGGTAGGTGGGTTAGGCTTGGCCCCATTTTGTAAAGGTGGGTCTGGCTGACTGATCAAGGTGGGCTTCCCAGCCCCCTTCCTCCTTGTTCAAAGGAAGGTGGGCTAGTGAGTACTTAGCTCCCATGATGGGTGCAGGGCTTGAAGTGCTGGTTTACCAGGGCTGAGTCATCACCTGGAAGCTGAGGTAGGAAGCAGGAATGAAGTTAAGATCCTTTCCTGGAGAATAGGGGGAGTTTGGTGTTGTGGCCAGCAGTGAGAAGAGGCAGTCTGTGGTCTGAAAGCCTTGGTTGAAAGCCATGGAAGCTGAGCAGATGGTGGAGCAGGAGTCAGGCCAAGATCAGAGGCGAGCAGACAGAGTTTCTCTCAAGAGGGGGTTGTGATGACAGGGTGTGAGGGGCAGGGCCACCTTTTTCAAAGGGCAGCACAGGACATCCCTGAAGTCAAGCCAGTAAGGTGCCATCCTTCATCTTAAAAACCCTGTCATCAGGGTCAAGAGACTTGGGTGAACAGTCTGCATAGTCTATAAGCCAAAGTGGTATCCAGCCAGGACAGAATCTTGTTAGTAATAATAGCATCTTCATTTATTTCATGATTTAATATTTGAGTGTTTTCTCCTCTTTTAATACACATGTATACAATGATGTCCCTTACCTAGGAAGATGATGCCAAAGGCTTCCCATTAACCCTGTCCTTGGTTTTGTTTTGCCAGAAGTGTTTATGGACTTGGATTGATTAAACCAAACTTTTCGGTCTCCTAGTGACCTCCAGGAATTAGAAGCATCAGAGTGAAACTGTGTATTGTCTATATATTCACATTGCTGTGAAATATACATATGCACATGTATTTATTCAGCTCCAAATTCTTAGTGCGCACCTACTAGGTAGCAGGCACTGCTTTGGTGCTATAGATGTACAAATATCTCTCTGTAAAACTTGTGTCTCTGTGTTTATTATCCTGTAATATCACCTCTTATCCAGAGGTCAGACTAATGGCGGCCTCAAGCACTGAGAACATAAATTGGAAAAAAGCAGTGAGAGAGGCTTGAAGCTGCAGAATGCTGAAAACTTTATTGTGCAGGAAAGACAGAATTGCCCTCAGGCAGTTGCTCAGAACAACTGTGTTTATCAGGCAGCAGATGATTGCAGCAGGACTCACTGACCGCACAAGAAATGATAGCTGACAGCAGAAGAAAGAGAAAAACTCGCGAGAGCAGAATGATTTCTTTTGAATTCTTCATAGTTGTTCAGCGCAATGATCTGAGCCATTTTCTTCAGCAGAAAACAACCACAAGGGCCCCAGTAACCTTTGAGAGCAGGACTGCGTTAAACAGGACCATAATTGATGATCATAATGCTACTAGCTTGAATTTCCATAGCTTTTCTTTTTTTTAAAAAATACAGTTCTTTGTATTACGTGTAACATTGCATTAAGTCAACACAAAATCCTTTTGGCAGCACACATCAGAACACATCAGAATCTTTGCATGTATAACTGAATCACTTTGCTCTACACCTGAAAGTAACACAATATTGTAAATCAACTACAGTGGTAAGTGGTTTAGTTGCAAAGTCATATCCGACTCTTGGTGACCCCATGGACTGTAGCTCACATGGTTCCTCTGTGCATGGGATTTCCCAGGCAAGAATACTGGAGTGCGTTGCCATTTCCTTCTCTAGGGGATGTTCCTGACCCAGGGATTCTTCCTGACCTGTGTCTCCTGCGGCTCCTGCATTGGCAGGCGGATTCTTTACCACTGAGCCACCTGGGAAGCCTATATCTATCTACCTATCTGTCTTATCTATATATCTCCATTTATTTCCTTTATATATATATAAAGGAAATATTTAGTCATGAGAAAGAAGGATATATCCTGCCTTTTGTGACAACATGAAATTTCGAGGGCATTATGCTGAAGTGAAATAAATTAGAGAAAAATAAACATTATGTGATCTTACTTATATGCGGAACTGATAGAGTAGACCTGTGGTTGTCAAGGGCTTGGAGGCTGGAGAAATAGGGAGGTCAGAGGGTACAAGCTTCCAGTTATAAGCTAAATAACTTCTGGGGTTCTAATATAGAGAATAGTGATGGTAGTTAATCCTAATGTATTATATACTTTGAACTTGCTAAGAGAGGAGATCTTAAATGTTCTCATCATAAACACACACACATATATATACACAAAAATAGCTATGAGGTGATGGATGTGTTCACTAACCTTACTGTGATAATCATTTCAAATATGTACATATATCCAATTATCACACATATACCTTAAACTTACATGTTTATTATATCTCAATAAACCTGGAAAAATTGCCATCCTAGTTTATTAGAACATTATGTGTATGTCTTATGTTCTTTTTTCACAGACCTGGATGGGGTTTTTGGTATGTGCATTTTTAAAAGATTTTTAAAGCCTCTGGAAAGATTCAGTTCAGTTCAGTCCAGTTGCTCAGTCATGTCCGACTCTTTGTGACCCCATGAATTGCAGCACGCCAGGCCTCCCTGTCCATCACCAACTCCCGGAGCTCACTCAAACCCATGTCCATCGAGTCGGTGATGCCATCCAGCCATCTCATCCTCTGTCATCCCCTTTTCCTCCTGCCCCCAATCCATCCCAGCATCAGAGTCTTTTCCAATGAGTCAACTCTTTGCATGAGGAGATCAGCCCTGGAAAGATTAGGACACTTTAAATCTCTTACCAGTTATAAATAAGAATTCCCAGTTCCCTGAACTCTCACCAACACTGGTCTTCAGTTCAGTTCAGTCGCTCAGTTGTGTCTGACTCTTTACGACCCCATGAACTGCAGCACGCCAGGCCTCCCTGTCCATCACCAACTCCCAGAGTTCACTTAGGCTCGCACCATCAAGTCAGTGATGCCATCCAGCCATCTCATCCTCGGTCGTCCCCTTCTCCTCCTGCCCCCAATCCCTCCCAGCATCAGAGTCTTTTCCAATGAGTCAACTCTTCACATGAGGTGGCCAAAGTACTGGAGTTTCAGCTTTAGCATCATTCCTTCCAGTGAACACCCAGGGCTGATCTCCTTCAGAATGGACTGGTTGGATCTCCTTGCAGTCCAAGGGACTCTCAAGAGTCTTCTCCAACACTACAGTTCAAACGCATCAATTCTTCAGCGCTCAGCCTTCTTCACAGTCCAACTCTCACATCCATACATGACTACTGGAAAAACCATAGATGGACCTTAGTTGGCAAAGTAGTGTGTCTGCTTTTGAATATGCTGTCTAGGTTGGTCATAACTTTTCTTCCAAGGAGTAAGCGTCTTTTAATTTCATGGCTGCAGTCACCATCTGCAGTTATTTTGGAGCCCCCCAAAATAAAGTCTGACNATGTTGAACTTTATGCCAACCTTTTCACTCTCCTCTTTCACTTTCATCAAGAGGCTTTTTAGCTCCTCTTCACTTTCTGCCATAAGGGTGGTGTCATCTGCATATCTGAGGTTATTGATATTTCTCCCAGCAATCTTGATTCCAGCTTGTATTTCTTCCAGTCCAGCGTTTCTCATGATGTACTCTGCATTTAAGTTAAATAAGCAGGGTGATAATATACAGCCTTGACAAACTCCTTTCCTATTTGGAACCAGTCTGTTGTTCCATGTCCAGTTCTAACTGTTGCTTCCTGACCTGCATACAGATCTCTCAAGAGGCAGGTCAGGTGGTCTGGTATTCCCATCTCTTTCAGAATTTTCCACAGTTTATTATGATCCACACAGTCAAAAGCTTTGGCATAGTCAATAAAGCAGAAATAGATGTTTTTCTGGAACTCTTTTGCTTTTTCCATGATCCAGTGGATGTTGCCATATTTAAAAAAGCTTTGCTAGTTTAATAATTAAACATGGTATTTGTCTTAATTTGATTTTCCTTGATTGTTAGAGAGGTTAAACATTTGTTTGTTATTGCCTATTTATATTTATTTTCCTAATGAAATTATGAAATTATATTTTTAGCTTATTTTTTCCATTGGCTTGTTAGACCTCTTTAAAAATTGACTAAAGTAGCTTTTTATGTATTGAGAATAAAATCACGTACCTCCTGTACATGTTGGAAATATTTTTCTCAAATTGCTGTTTGCCTTTTTGCATTTCACATTATACTTTCTAAAGAGTTTACAATTTTTATTTAATCAAGATTTCAATCCTTTTAGAAATGGTATCTGCTCTTGAGGCCATACTTTGAAAGTCTTTCATTCAATATTATGTAAATATTCAAGTATGTATTTCCATGCTTTTAGAATTTGATTTAAAATTTTTACACTTTAATTCCATTAGGAATTTCCTTCATTATCATGGAGAGACGAAGCCAGAGATGATGTTCAAAATATTTAACAACCAGTATGCCCTGAGTGCTGACCGATCAGAATGAATGTCAGTCATGGAAACTGGTCAGACTGGTAGTTTTTCTGCTGAATATCAGCCCTGGATGAAATTGATTCTTTTCCCCAAATGATCAGCGGTTAGCCCAACACATATTACATCTTTTCCTCATTGATTTAAAATGCCTCATTTATCCTGTGTTAAATATTTTAAAAATTAGAATCTCTTTCTGAAGTTTACTATTGACTTTCCATTACATGGCTGCCTGCCCTACCCGTTCATAGTAAGGCAGTCAGTTCAGCACTGTTTTTGGTTAGTGTAGCTTCCAACGTAGAACATTTTATTAACCTGTTTTCAAATCACTGTGATGAGCAGGTAAGAAAGGGTGTCACCACCTTGACATCTGATCTTCAGGAGGCAATACAGCTGCTCTTACACAATGGGAGCAGGAAAGAATATTTTGCTCTTAAGTGTTCCATTGGGACATCTTCTGAGGCTCCCATCCCAGTTTCAAAGGTATATGGACAACACCTATAGCAGTTATATATATATTAATACACACACATACATATATATATTCTTTTTCATATTTTTTTCCATTATGGTTTATCACAGGGTATTGAATATAGCTCCCTGTACTGTATAGTAAGACCTTGTTTATCCATTCTATGTTTAGAATAGTTTTCATCTATTAACCCCAAACTCTGAATCCTTCCCACCTCCATGATGTTTTCCATAGTGGCTACACCAGTTTACCTTCCCACCAACAGTGTAGGAGGAGGGTTCCCTTTTCTCCACACCCTCTTGAGCATTTATTATTTGTTGACTTATTACTAATAGCTCTTCTGATTAATGTGAGGTGGTATTGCACTGTAGTTTTGATTTGTATTTATTTAATAATTGGTGATATTGAACATCTTTTCATGTGTCTGTTGGCCATCTGTATGTCTTCTTAGGAGAAATATGTATTTAGGTCTTCTGCCCAAATTTGTTTTTCTTTGTTGTTGAGTTGTGTGGACTCTTTGTATATTTTGGAAATTAAACCCTTGTATCATTTGCAAATATTTTCTCCCAGTCTGAAGATTGTCTTTTCTTTTTGTTTATGATTCCCTTTGCTGTGCAAATGCTTATAAGTTTGATCAGGTTCCAGATGTTTATTTTTGCTTTTATTTCTATTGCTTTGGGAAACTGACCTACAGAAACATAGGTATAATTTATGTCAGATAATGTTTTGCCTATTCTCTCTTCTAGGAGTTTTATGGTGTAATGTCTTATAATTTGTAATTAAGTCCATAGAGCTTTTATGGACTTAATTATAAATTAGCTTTGATTATATGAAGTCTCCCTGTGTATTAGAGATATAGATTGACTACAAAAAAGGATTTTCTTGAATTTTGAGTTAAATGAAAATGAATTATTTAAAACTGTCCCACCCCCATCATTTCCTGAAGTTTTCCCCCATATACAATGTAGCCTGTGTAGATAACACACTTTTACAATAGGAATCTTCAATTTCATGAAGCTCATAGTTCTCTATGAAGGCTCTGCCCAGGTAATGACAAAATTAGGGAGGAAGCTACAGGCAAAGGCAAGTTTGGCAACTGGAGTATACTATAGGCCACGTGTGAAGTATTTGGAAATAACTGATCAAATGCCAGGAAATGTTCCTTACCTTTGGGACATTAATAAGATTAACTTGATGTAGATATTTTACTTATAAAAATTATTCTTGTTTTTGGTAAAAAATTAAAACTACACAGAAGGCCTTCCCACACTGCAGTCTCACTTCCAGAGTTTTCTACTCTTAACAAATGTCTTGTGTATCCTTCAGAAAGTTTCTGTATACAAAAAAATATAGAATATCCCTTTAAGTACCTTCCCCATACCACCTTTCACATGGGATTATCCTGAATGTGATGGTCTCCATCTTGCTCTGTCAATTAACAAATTGGCAAATCAAACCTTAGACCTCTTTTTACATAGCTGTGTACATATCTGTTACTCTATTGTACACAGTAGTATGGTATGTACCTATGCCATAATTTATTTACTGGTTGCTTTTGATGCTCATTTGGTTGTTTCCAAGGTTTTATTCTAAGAAAACATACTGCAGTCTGCATTCTTATATTTGTGTTTATGTGGATTGTTCAAGATATTTGTGGATAAAAATCTCAGAATAAACTCTTGCAGTGGAAGGTATGTACATTTAACATTTTGGTAGATATTTCCAGGAACCCATTTATTTCCTTATGAGTAGAGTATAAAAATGTATGGGCCCAGATGCGTGACCTGAGTCTAATCATGAGGAAACACTGGACAAAGTAAATGAAGGCACATTCTTAAGATGAAACAAAACAAACATTTATCTTTAAAAGTGTCAAGTTCTTGTTAAAATAAAAATGGAAAAAAGGAAATATAAAAGCAACATTTTAATAATAAATGAGGTTGGTTGGCATGGACAGAAACAGAAAAAGAAAGTCTTTCAGCCTTTCACTGTGGACTGTGGATATTGGTTGTGGACTTGTCATGTAGGGCCTTTGTTGTGTTGAGATATGTTCACTTGATGCACTTTGTTGAGCATTTTTGTCGTGAATGGACGTTGAATTTTGTCAAGTGCTTTTGTGCATCTATTCAGATGATCATATTTCTATCTTTCATTTTGTTCATGTGCGTTGCATTGATTGATTTGTGGATGTTGATCCATTCTTGAGTCTCTGGAATAAATCCTACTCATTCATACCAAAAAGTAAAATGCAAAAAGTGTCAAGGTCTTGAAAATGACAGAAAGACGGCATCATTTCAGACTGCTAGAAACTAAAGAGGCATGACAAATAAATGCAGCATATGGTTCCAGATTGGATCTTCTTGCTATAAATGACTTATTGGGAAAATTGGTTAAACCTGAAAGGGGTTTGTGGATCAGACGGTTGTGATGTATGAATGGTTTTTTTTTGTTGTTGTTTGTTTTTTTTTTTTTTAATTTTAATTTTAACTTTAGTTTACTTTACATTACTGTGTTGGTTTTGCCAAACATTGACATGAATTCACCACGAGTGTACATGCGTTCCCAAACATGAATCCCCTCCCACCTCCCACCCCATACCATCTCTCTGGGTCCTCTCCTTGCACCAGTCCCAAGCATCCTGCATCCTGCATCGGACATCGACTGGCGATTTGTTTCTTACATGATAGTATACATGTTTCAATGCCATTCTCCCATCTCATCCCACCCTCTCCCTCTCTCTCTCCCCCAGAGTCCAAAAGTTCACTCTATAGATCTGAGTCTCTTTTGTTGTCTCGCATACAGGGTCATCAT
>SJYQ01002321.1:0-102178 GCA_006410935.1 Redunca redunca | reverse complement strand
TATTGAGTAATCTGTAAAATGAACTTTTTATTTGGAGAAGATAACATGATTTCATAGTTGCATGGAAACTATTATGATGAGATCTAGCAGCAATAAAAATATTAACAGTTGTTATGTCTGGGTTGTAGGAAGTTCTATTTTTCTCCTTTTGCTTACCTCTATTTACAAATTTACTTATAATAACCACATATTGATTTGTTTAAAAAATAAATAACATTTCAAACACAGTGTGTTTATCAACAGGGGCTTCCTTGGTGGCTCACTGCTAAAGAATCTGTCTGCCCATGTAGGAGACGCAGGAGATGTGGGTTCCTGGACTGGGAAGATCCCCTGGAGAAGGAAATGGCAACCCTCTCCAGTATTCTTGCCTGGGAAATCCCATGGACAGAGGAGCCTGGCGGGCTATAGCCCAAAGGGTCACAAAAAGTTGGATACGACTGAGCATGCGTGTACACATGCATGTGTTTCTCAAGAGAGTTCAGAGGAGACCCATGAAAAGAGAGAGGAAGGGAGTTTGGGAGTGTGGCCAACAGTTCGCAGTTCTGTTCCTTCCCTGGTTCTTAAGGGAGCTGAGCAAAAATAATTCTTATGTTCTTCACTCTTTCCAAGAATGCATTATTTAAGTAGATGAACACATTTAATTTTTCTATGTGAAAAAGAAGCACAAGCTCTGGAAACTTTCTACTTGCAAATAGTCTTTTGTTTTTGTTTTCCTGACCATAGGAATATGCACTCTGAAGTGAATACACTAAGCATCTGTATTAGTTTGCTAGGGCTGCCATAAGTATACACAGACTGGGTGGTTTAAACAACAAATTTGGTTTCTCACAATTCTGGAGGCTAGAACTCTGAGATCAAGGTGTTGGCAAAGTTGTTTCCTTCTAACAGCTGTCTTTGCCATGTGTGTTCACACAGTCTTTCCTCTGTTGGTGTCCACGTCCAAATTTCTGCTTCTTATAAGGATTAAGGATGCTAGTCATGTTGTATTAGGGCCCATCCTAATGATCTTATTTTACCTTAATTGTCTCTAAAGATCCTATCTCAATGTGCAATCCCATTTTGAGATACTGGGGGTTAAGACTTCAGCGTATGAATATTTGTTGTTGTTCAGTTGCTAAGTCGTGTATGAATCTTTGTGACCCCATGGACTGCAGCACGCCAGGCTTCCCTGTCCTTCACCATCTCCTGGAGTTTGCTCAAACTCATGCCCATTGAGTTGGTGATGCCATCCAACCATCTCATCCTCTGTTGCTCCCTTCTCCTTCTACCTTCAGTTTTTCCCAGTGTCAGGGTCTTTGTTAGCGACTCAGCTCTTTGCATCAGATGGCCAAAGTATTAGAGCCATAGCTTCAGCATTAGTCCTTCTAATGAATATTTGAGGTTGATTTTCTTTAGGATTGACTGCTTTGATCTCCTTTCTGTCCACAGGACTCCTAAGAGTTTTCTCCAGCACCACAGTTTGAAAGCATCAATTCTTTGGCACTCAGCCTTCTTTATATATTTAAATATTTATGAATATTTGGAGGGGCATAATTCAGTGAGATGGTTAGATAGCATCACTGACTCAATGGACACGAATTTGAGGAAACCCTGCAAGACAGTGGAGGACAGTGGAAAGCCTGGCATGCTGTAGTCCATTGGGTTGCAAAGATTCAGATATGACTTATTGATTGCACAACCATTCAGTCTATAAAAGCATCTGAAAAACATACCTATCAATTCAAATACTCTTTGGTTCCATAACTATACATGGCTCATATAGAGTGAGTTAGGGACTCTTTTCAGAATGAAAAGTTGGGAACTTCTACCCAGAGAAATGCACATACATAGTGAATTTCACATCAGAGGGTTTACAGACATGCCCTGGCCCCTGCCACCTCACCCTGTCTATGCATTTCTAGGGTCCAGATCACTTGGTGCCTGTGTGCTAAGTTGCTTCAGTCACGTATGACTCCTTCCAACTCTATGGACTGTAGCCCAGGGTAGCCCTGCCCTGCTCTAGGGGATCTTCCTGATCCAAGAATTGAACCTGCGTCTGTTATGTCTCCTGCCTTGGCAGGTGGATCCTTCACTACCAGCACCACCTAGGAAGCCTCAGGTACTGATGCTATTAAAACCACAAAGTCAGAGAATTCACGGATCAAATCCATCAGACTGGTTGGTTGTAAGTCACAAAACTTCGCAAGGTTAGCCAGTAGTAAATTACAGTTTTAGGTCTTTCGCTTAAATGCTTGTAGTCCATTGGCTATAAGCTTGATACCTCAATCAAACTCCAAGTGCCTGCCAGCAACTTTCCTGCATGACTGGAGTTCTCTTGTTTTCCAAAGATGTCTCTTGATAACCAGATTTTAAGGATACGTCAGTAGTGAAGGAGGCCAGGCCTGCTCTCAGGTGGTCCTGGGTTTGGACCTCTTAAGAATGAAAGGAGGTGGCCACACCAGATTACATCTGGAGCTTCCTTGGAGATGTAGTCGGGCTTTGACTAATCAGTGGATAGGGAGGTCATAGGCTAATTAGGTTGATTTCCATTTCAGGCCTTCCAGCTAAAACCTGAAGTCCTTTGGTGCTCGAAGCTCAAAAGGAGCTTAATATTACTTGAGGCTGAGTCAGATTTCCGAGGGCTGGGCCTCTACCTAGTCCTGTGAAGTGAACAAGATATACTTTTAGTATTTTTGAAAACACTTATTTATTTATTTGGCTGCACCTGGTCTTAGTTGTGGCATGTGGGATGTTCGATCTTTGTTGTGGCATCTGGGGTCTTTAGTTGTGGGATTCTTAGTTACAGCGTGCAAACACTTAGTTGTAGCATGTGAGATCTCGTTCTCTAATCAGGGATCGAACCGGGACCACATGTATCGGGAGCACAAAATCTTAGCCACTGGACCACCAGGGAAGTCCCCTTTAGCATTGTTTTTGCTTATAAATAAAGAGAAGGGAAAAATCTGTTCCAGCCTTTATAGAAGTGAGCTCGAGTTGGGCCCTATACCAAGTATATGTAGCTTCCCATAGAATGTATGGACTTGAATGAATGTTTAGACCCGGTGCAGAGAATATTTTGATGACCCTGTTTTTTTCTGGTACATTAGGTAAATGTGTCCATCTGAGTCCAGTTACTGCTTTCTGTGTTGTTAGCACAACACTTTGGCAGGGTTTGTGAGTCAGGAAAAATTTGATATTTGGGTTCAGTTTGTTTCGGCCTTCTGAAACATCATGTGATTCTTTCCAGCTTTTGTTTTAAAGTTCATTTAGATTTGATTTAAGTCCATTGTCAAAACAAAATTGAAAATGCTTATTCAATAATACAGTGCCACTGGAAATCAGCTAATTCCCCGTTATATAGTTACATCAAAATTCTGTACATAAGCCAAAAATATCATGAAGGAAAAAGCTTGCTAATCTACCAGAAATTCTTTAATTAAATTATAAATTATTAATGTATCTTTAGTTTTGTGTGAGTATATTTTATTTTCTTTGTCCTTTTTTAATTGCAGTGTGGTTGATTTATGATATCGTGTTAGTTTCAGGTATACAGCATAGTGATTCAAAAACTTTATACTATTTAAAGTTGTTTATACTCCATTTAAAGTTGTTAAAATATACGAGCTGTATTTCCTGCGCCGCACAATATGTCCTTGTGGCTTATTTACTTTATGCACAGTAGTTTGTACATTTTAATCCCCCTCCCATCTTGCCTCTCCCCTCTTCCCTCTCCTCAGTGGTAACCACCAGTTTGTTCTCTGTATCTGTGAGTCTGTTTCTGTTTTATTTTATTCATTTATTAGTTCTAATATAAAAAAAGGAGAAAACAGTGACATAGACTCCATAATGAAAACCACTATAAGGCTCTTTCTCCTATACATTTGTCTTTTTCACACGATATATGTGTAAACTTCCCTGGGAAAATTATGTTATTCCATTGATGACTGAATAAATGAAAGAATAAAAATGGTTCAAAATTAAAAAAAAAAGAATATGTGGTACACACACACACATCAGAATACTACCCAGCCATACAAAAGAATGAAACTTTGCCATTTGCAACAGCATGGCTGGACCTGGAGGGTGTCATGCTTCATGAAATAAGTCAGGCAGAGAAAGACAAATACTGTATGATATCACTTTTATATGGAGTCTAAAGAATAGATTTTCCCCTTGTCTTTGTTTATAAGCAAAAATAATGCTAAAGGCACCAGTGGCTAAGGTTCTGTGCTCCCAGCACAGGGACCCCCAGTTCAGTCTCTGGTTGGAGAACTAGATCGCACGTGCTGCAACTAATAAGACTCCCACAACTAAAGATCCTGCATGCCATAACCAAGACTTGGTGCAGCCAACTAAATAAGTAAATATTAAAAACAAATACTAAAGGTATCATCTAATGCTGCTCACTCTGTGGGACTGGTTTAGAGACCCAGACCTCAGAAATCTGGCTCAGCCTCAAGTATCTTCAGTTTTGGCTACAGATGTCAGAGTTCCTTAGAAGTGTTTTTTTTTGTTTGTTTGTTTCTTTCTTTCTTTAAAGAAAACCACTCAAATTTTATTCAGATTTCATCAGTTTTTCCCCTAATGTCTTTTTTCTGTTCCAAGAGCCAATACAAGATAACCACATTTTCTTTAGAATGCTTTTTCTTTTATAAAGTAATTTTTGTTATTCCCATATTTTATAATAATTGCTGACTAGTAGAAATCCTGACCATGCTTGTGTGTATGGTTATGGATTCCCCAACCCCTTCTTTGGGAGAACAGCAAAAATAATCCTATGGGATTCGGAGTCACACTGGCCTGAGTTTTAATTCTTAATTTTCTACTTAATTTTGTGGGGTACCAGTCAGGTTATCTAAACTCTCTAAACTTCAGTTTCATCTGTAATATGGTATTAATAATCATAAAAAAATAATACCTATCTCACTGAGTTGTAAGGACTAAATGTGAGTATACAGTGAACTCTGCTGATTCTTGGTGTTACTATTACTTACTATCTAATGACAATATTAAAGAAAAGAGAATTATCTAGAGAGCAGATGGTCAAAGATGATTTTAAAAATTGGGGGAGGAGAAATGGCATGGAAAAGCCACAAATTGGAAAAACTCACTCAAAAACAAGCCACATTTGATTACTGAGTAAAATTAAGAAGGTTTCCTATTTCTTGCCAGCATATTTAGATGAAAATGTGTAACATGGGGCCAGTTTTGTTACTTGGCATGTTTCTGGCCATTTGTAAAAAAAAAAAAAAATGTTCAGCAGCTGTTGTTCTGGGAGGCATATGGATGGATGACATTCTGAATTGTATTTTTCAGATGGAGAAACTGAGGCACCCCATTTTTTAATTGTTTTTCCACATCCATGAATTATTGCATTTGAACTGATAGGACCCAAGTATCTTCTGCCTTCCAGCTACGCACTGCAGAAAGGAATTGTCAATGGATGAGCTGGTAAAAACGGGGAGCTTCCTGTGAGGGAGGCCAGCTGAAGAGTCGTGCTTTTGTGTCTGGTACAGATGGCCAACTGGTAGTGCTGGGCTCCCCTCCCCTGCAGCCACCCACCCTCAAGTGACAGCTTTTTGCATTTCCTTGTCTAATTAAACCACCAACAGAGAATGCCAGTTATAGGCTTGCATGACACCTCTGAATATTAAGTAGGTTTTGTAATTAATTATTTTTTGAAAGGCTTGATCCTCTGTAATTAAGAAAAAATCTTTGAGAATTACTAACAGGTGAACACGATATGTGGACTAAGAACACCACCAGCAACAGCTTGGCAGGGAGGGAACAACTTTGCATCCAAGATAGTGTCTCTATTGATCAGCCTTGGATGGTCTGAATGCTCCCAATACTAACAGTACGATGTGTTTCTTCTCTTTTCTATATTCCTGTGCACCCAAGTGGAACCAATTGTTCCTGCACAGGATAAGATATAAAAATGCAGATAACTTAAATAACTTACTGCCCAACAAGGCAGCCTGTTGTAGTACATGAGAATACATCACAAGCAGCTGCCTGCCTCTTGTTGCCCTCTGGGTTAGTTATGACGGCAGCACTGTTCAGTAACTTTTTCGCTGTTTTGTGCTGGTGGGGACACTAAGGCCAGATGATGGATGCTGGTGAGATCTTGAAATCAGAGGCATGGAAAGAGCACCTTTGATCAGGTGTTGTTATTCTCCTATGGCGAGCTTGTGGGGTGTGGCATAGCTGGCCCACCCCAGAGGACAGTCCAATATGCCACCACTGTTTTCATGCAGGGTCTACTATTTTGCCCTTGAGGAGGTGGGCAGCTGGGGAAGCAGGAACTTGCTGCTGGGGGATATTCTGCCTCTGGGCCTGGTGTTGTGTAATTTTACCTTTTTTGGTGAGGGCTTTTTATTTTTATGGTTTAGTTTTGGCTACGTAGAGTCTTAGTTGCAGCCTGCAGGCTCAGTTACCCCACTGCATGAAGCATCTTAGTTCCCTGACCAGGGATCAAACCCGCACCCCCTGCATTGGGAGGTTGATTCTTAACCACTGGGCCACCAGGGAAGCCTGGCTGGAGGCTTTTTGCTAAGTCTGTTCAGTCTAGATTGTTGACTGCCAAAACTAGATAGTATAGGCATGCTGTAATTCATGGGATCACAAAGAGTCGGACACGAATTGTTGACTGAACAACCACCATCACAACAGATGTTTAGCCAGAAACAGCTGGGGAAGGGATGATAGAGTTAGGTGAGCGAAAATGGGAGAGGGATCATACTCACATTTTTATTTAAAGGAAACTTCCTGCCCTTTCCTTTCGCCAGGTCTCATTCTCCTCCCATCTTCAGTTGGGATTCTCAGGACAAGGACTGGCCACTTATCCTGATTTTTGTTTTAGTGGTTTGCACCAGTATTGTTTTGATTAGATATCAGCTTTGAGAACAGCAGGATCATGCCTCAGCAGAATAGAGTTTTAGATCTGGAAGGTATCTTGGGAGTTCTGGACCAGCCATGGAAAGTCTTGAATTTTCAAGATTCTAAGAAGATACCAAGGTACCTTCCAGGGGTTTTGCTATCTGGCTGAGAAATTTAGATGTAAGGGTAATGTCTGAACATGGTTATCATCCTAATAATTAACCCGTATTGACCGATGCACACTCTATAAGCTTTGTCTTTTGACATTTTAGTTAATTTTTTAACAGGTAGCAATCTGCATGTATTTAAATAGGTAACACGTCATAATGCATAACTATGAAATGTTTGATAAAGATTTTCCCTCTCCCTTCCACTGAGTTACCACCCCCAAAGACATAAATAATGCCTGCTTCCCACGTGGCTCTACTGATTAAGAACACTCCTGTCAATGCAGGAGATGTAAGAGATGTGGTTTTGGTCAGGAAGATCCCCTGGAGGAGGACATGGCAACCCACTCCAGTATTCTTGCCTGGAGAATCCCACGGACAGAGGGGCCTGGGAGGCTACAGTCCATGAGATCACAAAGAGTCAAACACGACTGAAGCGACTTAGCACAGATGTTAAGTTCAGTTCAGTTCAGTTCAGTTGCTCAGTTGTGTCCAACTCTTTGGTACTTCCATCCCCAACTCCCAGTGTCTACCCAAACTCATGTCCATTGAGTCAGTGACGCCATCTAACCATCTCATCCTCTGTTGTCCCCTTCTCCTCCTGCCCCCGATCCCTCGCAGCATCAGGGTCTTTTCAAATGAGTCAGTTCTTCCCCTCAGGTGGCCACGGTATTGGAATTTCAGCTTCAGCATCAGTCCTTCCAGTGAATACTCAGGACTGATCTCCTTTAGGATGGACTGGTTGGATCTCCTTGCAGTCCAAGGGACTCTCAAGAGTCTTCTCCAACACCACAGTTCAAAAGCATCAATTCTTCAGCACTCAGCCTTCTTTATAGTCCAACTCTCACATCCATACATGACTACTGGAAAAACCATAGCTTTGACTAGACAGACCTTTGTTGACAAAGTGATGTCTCTGCTTTTTAATATGCTGTCTAGGTTGGTCATAACTTTCCTTCCAAGGAGTAAGCATCTTTTAATTTCATGGCTGCAGTCACAATCTGCAGTGATTTTGGAGCCCCTCCCCCACAAATAAAGTCTCTCACTGTTTCCACTGTTTCCCCATCTATTTGCCACGAACTGATGGGACCGGATGCCATAATCTTAGTTTTCTGAATGTTGAGCTTTAAGCCAACTTTTTCACTCTCCTCTTTCACTTTCATCAAGAGGCTCTTTTGTTCTTCACTTTCTGCCATAAGGGTTGTGTCATCTGCATATCTGAGGTTGTTATTTATCCCGGCAATCTTGATTCCAGCTTGTGCTTCCTCCAGCCCAGCATTTCTCATGATGTACTCTGCATATAAGTTAAATAAGCAGGGTGACAATATACAGCCTTGACGTACTCCTTTTCCTGTTTGGAACCAGTCTGTTGTTCCATGTCCAGTTCTAACTGTTGCTTCCTGGCCAGCATACAGATTTCTCAAGAGGCAGGTTAGGTGGTCTGGTATTCCCATCTCTTTCAGAATTTTCCATAGTTTATTGTGATCCACACAGTCAAAAGCTTTGGCATAGTCAATGTACACTATTCATTTATTGTATATCCTCTCAGATTTTTGGAGGAAAAAATGTGTTGGAGAAGACTCTTGAGAGTCCCTTGGACTACAGGGAGATCAAACCAGTCAATCCTAAAGGAAATCAGTCCTGAAGATTCATTGGAAGGACTGATGCTGAAGCTGAAGCTCCAGTACTTTGGCCGTCTGATGTGAAGAACTGACTCATTAGTTCCCCTGATACTGGGGAAGATTGAAGACCAGAGGAGAAGGGGATGACAGAGGATGAGATGGTTGGATGGCATCGTCCATGCTATGGACATGAGTTTGAGCAGGCTCCAGGAGTTGGTAATGGACAGGGAAGCCTGGCGTGCTGCAGCCCATGGGGTTGCAAAGAGTTGGATATGACTGAGCGCCTGAACTGAACTAATTGAACTCAGATTTTTATGCATAAACAAGAAAATCTGAATATAAACATATATATTTTCCGTTTCCTGGCCAAGTGGTAACACATTACACATTGTTCTTTGTTTCATGTGTTGTTTTTACTTAATTCTCACAGCAGTCTTATGTGGAATGAGCTATTATTACCCCATTTTACAATTAGCATTAAGCTCTAGCTGAGTAACTTGCCCAGGGCAATGTAGCAGGGTGGAGGCACTGGGATAACCCCCAGCTGTCTAACTTGATCAGCCGTGATCTCAGTCACTAGGCTGTCCTGCCTGGCTGGGACTGGTACGGACTCCCAGGAGTGCCTGCCGATTTGCACAAATTCCCTGGAGGCTCAGCTCAGTGCTGGCTCCTAACCACAGACTCAGCCAACAAATGCGGGAAGGTGTCAAAACTTCATTCTGAATCAGTTGGCATTTCTTTCTTTGTTTTCAATGAAGTAATGATTTTTTTTTAAAAATTGTGGCCAAATACATATAACAAAATCGGCCATTCCATGGACAGTGGAGCCTGGCAGGCTACAGTCCATGGGGTCGCTGGAGTCAGACACAACTTAGTGACTAAACAACAACAAACCATTTTAAAGTGTACAGTTTAGTGACATTAAGTTTACATAATTCTGGAACCAGTCTCCAAAACTCATTTCTTCTTCCTAAGCTGAAATTCTGTATCCTTCAGACAATAACTCGCCATGTGTCTCCCCACAGTGACGCGGCCCCTGGTAGCCTTGGTCCTACTTTCTGTCTCTGAGTTTGACTACTCTTAGGGACCTCATGTAAGCGGGATGATATTGTATTTGTCTTTTTGTGATAGACTTAGTTTGCTTAGCATAGTGTCCTCAAGTTTTGTTCATGCTGTAGTATGCGCTTTTGTTTTTAAGGCAGGATAGCATTCCATCGTTTGTAAGCACAGCATTTTGTTTATTCATCCACCCCTTGGTGGGCACTTGAATTGCTTCCACTTTCTGGCTGTGGTGAATAACGCTGCTGTGAACATAAATGTACTGTTGCGTTTCTGCTTTCAGTTCTTTTGGATACAAAGTGGAATTGTTGGATCATATAGTAGTTCTGGAGGAGGAAATGGCAACCCCCTCCAATATTCTTGCCTGGAGAATCCCGTGGACAGAGGAGCCTGGAGGGCTCTACCTTGGGGTTGCAAAGAGTCGGACACGACTAAAGTGACTTAGCGCGTAGTAGCTCTGGGCTTCCCTGTGGCTCAGATGGTAAAGAATCCGCCTGCAATGTGGGAGACCTGGGTTTGGTCCTTGAGTTGGGAAGATCCCCTGGAGGAGGGCAGGGCAACCCACTCCAGTATTCTGGCCTGGACAGTTCCACGGACAGAGGAGCCTGGCGGGCTACAGTCCATGGGATTGCAGAGTTGGACACGACTGAAGTGACTAAGCGCGCACACGCACACACACACAAGGTAGTTTCTACTTTTAATATTTTGCAGAAATGCCACACTATTTTCAATTTTGCCTTTTCCAGTAGTATACAAGGGTTCAGTCTCTCCACGTGCTTGCCAGCGTTTGTTTTTTTGCTAGTAATCATCCTAATGGACATGAGATGGCATTTCTTTGATAACATGATAATTCTTGTATTGGTCCACCTGCCAAAGAATTCAGAGTTCTCACTTACTGTCCCTCTTGCAGGAGGCGGGGAGAGGGCTGTGAGGGAACAACCAGCCTGGAGGCCAAGTGACACTGATGCTCAGCTCAGTAGACTTGACCATCCCCCTACCTGGGTCCTTGGTGACCTCACTCTGGGCTTCCCTGTGTCTGCATCTTCATGCTGGTTATTCCTCAGCAGGTTTTCTTGACCTTTGCCTAAAAGATCAGGATGGGCTCCCAGAATGCAGAGGAAACCTTCCCATCTCGTAGATAACTCACATTACTTATCCCTTCTTCCTGGGTGATTGCTTGCTTTGTTAAAGTGGGAGGCTTTTTAAATCTAGCAACACTTTCATTCAATAAGCCAAGTCACTGTTAGGTGTCCACCCTCCAGTTTACATTGTCCTTTGTTTTATCCTCTCCAGGAAGAAGATGGGGATGTACTTGTCCCGCAGTGTAATATGCAAGATGTATCATGTCTCATGCGGGCTCCCCAGGTAAGTGACTCAGTCTGACATGTAAGGTGAGCCATTTTTTCCCTCCAGCTCCCAGCCCTGGGCTCTCTGGAAGTGTTTCTTGGAATAATTAGTTAGCTTTAGTTACTCACGGTTCAGGTAGGGCCTGTTTGTCTGTGTTCCCCACATCTAATTCAAGGCTTAGCTGCCCCAGGGACCGGGGAGCCTGGTGGGCCGCCGTCTATGGGGTCGGACACGACTGAAGCAACTTGCAGCAGCAGCAGCAGGGAGGAGCAGTGCCCCTCCGTTTGCCGTGTAATCCATTCTTCAGCCGGCTTCTGATCACCCTTAAATGCTGTGCGTGCTCAGTCACGTCCAGCTCTTTGTGATCTTATGGACTGTAGCCCATCAGGTTCTTCTGTCCATAGAGTTTTCCAGGCAAGAATACTGAAGTGGGTTGCCATACCCTCCGCCAGGGAATCTTCTCGACCCAGGGATAGATCCTGTCTCTCTTGTGTCTCCTGCTTTAGCAGGCATTTTCTTTACCACTAGTGCCACCTGGGAAGCCCTGAAGGCTGGATAACCATCTTAAAAAGTAAATACAAAAGCGAGCACATATTTAAAGCAGAAAAGTTGGAAAAGGAAGAAAAATACACCACTATAAATGTTGTAGTGCATAAGATCATAACACAGGTACTATTTTATAGTCTGCTTCTTTGCTTAAAAGATAGTGCAATCTTTCTACAATAACAAATATTTCTTTACCATATGAATTTTAATGATAATCTTCATGGTGTAACATGGATATTCTATTCTTGGTTTTAAAAGTTCTTTATTGTTGGATTTATAGACAGTATCCTCTTGACTGTTAGAAGCTTTCATGAACATATTGGTACATATATATATGAAACATGTTATTTTTAAATGCTATTTTTTGGAAAGATATATAGGAAGATCTGTTTTATTACTGGTGACCCTGACTCCACAAGGAAGTGGGTTGACCATGTAGGGACAAATACTACACCGTGTAGGAACAAATACTATTTACAGGAAGTGGAAGAGGGTGCCTTCCCTTAGAGCTAGGACAAAGGGTGTCTGGGCAGCGACAGCAACTCCAGAGAACTTGGAACAACAATAACATCATTATTGTTTTGCCAATTTCATTTGACACCAGAGTTCTAAGATGTTCAGGGTCCTCTGTTTAATCCTGCCCTGCTGTTTATGGTCCTGATTAGTGGAATCTTTGGAAATATTAAGTCAAGCCAATAGCCTCACCCTCAAAATGTAGATTTCTCCTTTTGTTTGATTGATTGTTTTGTGAGATGTTAGATGATCATCTCAGTTCGTTTCTGTTTCTGAAGTAGCCTCTATTTCCCCAGGACATTTCTTTAGTTCTTACTGCAAGCACAAAGAGTATTGTATCATTGTTATTCTCATTGTTATTCTGGGTGTCTCCTCTCCCTTGCAGACAGTCCTGGCTTTTTTTTTTTTTTTTTGCCCTAACACATTCCTAGAGTATGTCCTCAAGCAGATTTTTAAAAATTATATTTTCTAATGAGAATAACACAATTGAAAACCTGCATGTTCATACCAAATAACTTAGAATCAAATAAAACATAGGTATGGCAAATTATATGTCATTAAAACAGAGAAACACCTTTCTATATTTTTTTTCTAAATCTTCTTCAGAGCTATCAGAGGCATTCAAAGTACTTGCACTAATTCAGGTCATACAAAGTAAGCGTAAATATACAGCATATATTGTGTATTCAAAGGGCCCCAAATGTACATAGAAAGTACAGATAGAGACTATAAGAACATAATTCCACAACATGATCAGTTTAGCCCATGTCTAGATCTTTTGGGCTGAAGAAACTTGAGAAAGTTCTATCCTGCCTCACTTGATGGTTAAGGAAGGTGGGTCCCACAGCATTAAGTGACCTGCTAACGGTCTCCATGCTGACATTAATTCAACATGTAATTAATGACAGTTTTGCCTCCTTTCTGAGACGTAAAGTAGGTTGTGTGGGGGTGCTTATCAGCATTTCCCTTCAGGAGGACTGCAGACCTATTACCCCAACCACTAGGAGAACAGGCAGTGGGCAGTTACCAGCTGAGTTTCTCTCCTGGGGCTTGCACTGGGCTGGGAAAAGCCTCTTTACTCAAGGGCAGCTCCCATCTGATGGCTGCGCGGTCTGGTTGATGTAGAGATATAAAGGCCTGGCCCCCCAGCCTCAGCGGAGACAGCCCTGAAGGGCCAGCAGATCAGCTGACGCCTACGTTGTCCCTGCATGTGGTCCAGTTTTTCCCTCTACCAGTGGTCCTTCCTTCCCTTTGGATACTGATCCTGAGAGCACTTTCTAATAAATACCCTGAAGGCAAACTCCGTTTCAGAGTGCGCTTCTCAGGGAGCTGAACTGTGAGGTTAAGCAAACCTTTTGGGGATATTTGGGATCAACAAGTCTTTCAAAAAATGTGTAGCATGAAGTTTGAACTGATACCTTACTGATGCCTTATTTTTTATATACTGTTTGTAAATTTTCTCAGAGAGTAAACAGAAGTAGCTCTGTTAACTCAAGTTGGAATATATGTATACATGTGTATTGTATTAATCAGGTCAGTTCAGTTGCTCAGTCATGTCCGACTCTTTGTGACCCCATGGACTGCAACATGCCAGGCCTTGCTGTCCATCACCAACTCCTAGAGTCTACCCAAACCCATGTCCATTGAGTCGGTGATGCCATCCAACCATCTCATCCTCTGTCACCCCCTTCTCCTCCTGCCTTCAATCTTTCCCACCATCAGGGTCTTTTTAAATGAGTCAGTTCTTTGCCTCAGTTGGCCAAAGTATTAGAGTTTCAGCTTCAGCATCAGTCCTTCCAATGAATATTCAGGACTGATTTCCTTTAGGATGGACTGATTGGATCTCCTTGCAGTCCAAGGGACTCTCAAGAGTCTTCTCCAACACCACAGTTCAAAAAGCACCAATTCTTCTGCACTGAGCTTTCTTTGCAGTCCAACTCTCACATCCATACATGACTACTGGACGAACCATAGCTTTGATTAGACGGACCTTTGTTGGCAAAGTAATGTCTCTGCTTTTTAATAGGCTGTCTAGGTTGGTCATAGCTTTTCTTCCAAGGAGCAAGCGTCTTTTAATTTCATGGCTGCAGTCACCATCTGCAGTGATTTTGGAGCCCCCCAAAATAAAGTCTCACTGTTTCCCCATCTATTTGCTGTGAAGTGATGGGACCAGATGCCATGATCTTCGTTTTCTGAATGTTGAGCTTTAAGCCAACTTTTTCACTCTCCTCTTTCACTTTCATCAAGAGGCTCTTTAGTTCTTCTTTGCTTTCTGTCATAAGGATGGTGTCATCTGCATATCTGAGGTTATTGATATTTCTCCCAGCACTCTTGATTCCAGCTTGTGCTTCCTGGAGCCCAGCATTTCTCATGATGTACTCTTCATTTAAGTTAAATAAGCAGGGTGACAATATACAGCCTTGACGGACTCCTTTTCCTATTTGGAACCAGTCTGTTGTTCCATGTCCAGTTCTAACTGTTGCTTCCTGACCTGCATACAGATTTCTCAGGAGGCAGGTCAGGTGGTCTGGTATTCCCAACTAATACATATATTTCTGCAAATATTGCAGCATTTTAATAAGGACTTTAGTTTGGAAAGGACCTCTCTTTTTCTTTATTGAAATATAGTTGATTTACAGTATTGTGTTAGTTTCAGGTGTACAGCAAAGTGATTTAGTTTTACATATATATATATATATATTCAGATTATTTTCCACTATGGATTGTTAAAAGATACTCAATAGTTTCCTGTGCTATCCATAATCCTTGTTGTGTATCTATTTTATGTGTAGTAGTTTGTATAAGTTAATCACATACTGCTAATTTATCTCTTTCTCCTCTCTTTCCCCTTTGGTAACCATAAGTTTGTTTTCTATGTCTGTGAATCTGCTTCTATCTTGTATATAGGTTCATTTGTATTATTTGTTAGACTTCATATATAAATAGTATCATATAATACTTGTCTTTGTCTGACTTACTTCACTGAGTACAATATTCTTTAGGTCTACCCAAGTTGCTGCAAATGGCATTATGTCATTACTTTTTCATGGCTGAGTAATATTTCACTGTGTGTGTGTGTGTGTGTGTGTGTGTGTGTGTGTGTGTATGTATGTGTGTGTGTGTGTATTGCTGCTGTAAACACTGGGGTGCATGTATCTTTTTGAATTATGGTTTTAATTTTTTATGGATATATACCCTGGAGTGGTAGTGGACATATAACCTAGATCATATGGTGGCTATGTTTTCAGTTTTTTAGGAGCCTTGATATTATTCTTCATAGTGGCTGCAGCAGTTTACATTCCCACCAACAGTGTACGAGGGTTTGGTTTTCTCCAAACTCTCTCTAGCATTTGTTATTAATATTTGCAGACTTTTTGATGATGGTTATTTTGAGCAGTGTGACGTTAGTCACTCAGTCATTTCTGACTCTTTGCGACCCTATGGACTGTAGCCTGCCAGGTCCCTCTGTCCACAGGATTCTCCAGGCAAGAGGTGATACCTCATTGTAGTTTTGATTTGCATTTCTCTAATAATTAGTGTTTTGAGTACACTTTCATTTATTTGTTGGCTGTCTGTGTGTTTTCTTTTGAGAACTGTCTAGTTAGGCCTTCTGCCCATTGTTTGATTGGGTTGTTTGTTTCTTTGATATTGAATTGTATGAGCTATTTGTATATTTTGTATATTAACCCCATTTTCTCCCATTCAGTAGGCTGTCTTAGAAAAGACATATCTTGCTTATTTTTTTATTCTTCCCTTTCTCTCCCAACAAATTCACAGCCTAATTAAAGGGAGATGAAAATTCCCCAAATTTTGTGTTTGAGAAGGAGAGAGGGATGACTGGTGAGAATAAGGAGATGAAAGAGAATAAAGAGGTGATTTTATGGAAATTAAATCTGAGGATTAAAGAAATAAAAAACATAGAATGATGTATTAATAAAAATATTCATATATTTATTACATAAAATTAATATGTTATAAATTGTCATGATTTGATCTTTTTAAAAAATAAACGATAGAAATTTATTTCTCACTGTTCTGGGGGCTGAAAATTCCAAGATCAGGGTGCTAGTTGGTTCAGTGTCTGGTGACAGTCCGTTTCCTGATTCATAGATGGTTGTCTTTTTGCTGTGTCCTCACTTGGCATAGTTTCAGGTGAACAGTAAAGGGACTCAGCCGTACATAAACATGTAACCCGTTCTCCCCAAAACTCCTCCTCTGATCCAGTCTGCCACGTAACATTGAGCAGAGTTCCATGTGCTATACAATAGGTCCTTGTTGGTTATCTGTTTTAAATGTAGCAGTGTATACATGCAGAGAAAGCAATGGCACCCCACTCCAGTGTTCTTGCCTGGAGAGCCTGGTGGGCTGCCATCTATGGGGTCGCACAGAGCAGGACACAACTGAAGTGACTTAGCAGCAGCAGTGTGTATATGACTACCCCAAACTCCCTAACTATCCCTTCCCTTGGTAACCATAAGTTTGTTCAGAAGTCTGTGAGTCTCTTTCTGATTTGCAAGTAAGTTTGTTTATGTAATTTCTTTTTAGATTCCACATATAAGGGACGTCATACGATATTTCTCCTTCTCCGTCTGACTTACTTAATTCAGGATGACACTCTCTAGGTCCATCCAAATATGAAATAAAAGGTAGAGACAGAGCCCTTAGGATTTTCTCTTACCAATACTGCAGATCTCATCCTGTTTGCGCTCAGTGTTTGGCTGAATCACTAGCCACACAGCAGCTGGTTTTTGACATCAGAAACACCAAAGGCGTAAACGTGGACGGGATAGCATCCAATGAACAGGATGATGAAATGAGTGTTGAAAGCAGAGCACATCTTCCTGGTATGTGGACATTTATTGTAATGGAGTCGGGAAGGTACAAATTGAAATCTAGATGGTGCAACCGCAGAGAACAAACCCTTGGGGAGTAGAGCTCTCTCTCTCATTTTTAAATAATGTAGACAGTAGCATTTTAAAAGTCTTCTGAATCTGTGGATGTTGAATGGCTTGTGTAAAGGGCTTTGGAATTCATGATGAAATTTACCAGTAACTCCTAATTTCCCAAACAAGATTTCTTCTTCCTTCCCTGCTTCAGTAAACTTATTGCCAAATCACCTGAGTCAGAGACCTGGAAATCTCCCCAGAATTCTCCTGATCTGAGGACACTCAGTTCAGAATTGTTCAGATCCATCCCTTCCTCTTCATGCTGGCTTCTCCAGTCCTTATCTGGAATCTCATCAGGTCTGGGTTGGACTGTTACAGAAGGCTCCTGAGTGGTCTTGATACGTTTCACCATGGTGCCCTACCATCAGCCCCGACCCAGCTCAGAAGCAAGAGTCACACCACCACAAGTGAGGGCTTCCTAAAAGGCAATTCTGGCATATCATTCTTGAAAAGGAAAATCCATTGCCATTTCCCATTGCTCAATAAATTAACTCAAGATACTCTGTGAGGGGTTCTTGCTCTCCACATCCTGGCCTCTGACCTTCAGCTTCATGCAGCATCCTTCCCTCCCTGCCACGCTTCACACTTCATGATTTAGTGATGCTCAACCGCTTGGATACCCCCACACCAACTGTGTTACGCTTTCTTGTCTTTGCTTATGCCTCTTCCTTGTCTTGAATTAAATCCATCCTTGCTCCTATTTCTTCAGCTGGCAAACTCCCACTCAGACTTTTTTTTTTAAAATAGCCCTGGTGGTTGAGCTAAATAAATAATAATAAATAATACAATTTTAAATTAATTTCATTTCAATTTTTATTTTTAAATATTTAAAATTTTTTATTTATTTTTAAAATTTAAATTTATTTGTCTTTGGTGGCATTGGGTCTTAATCACCACATATGAGCTTCTCCTTAGTTGTGGAGTGGGGGCTCGGTGGATGTGGGTATGGGCTTAGTTGCCCTGCAGCACGTAGAAGTGCAATTCCCTGACCAGGGATCAAACCTGCCTCACCTGCATTGGAAGACAGATTCTTAACCACTGGAGTACTAGTAAAGTCCCTCCGACTCAAACTTTGAGGCTCAACATTGCATATTCTCCTTGAGGAAATCTTCCACAATTTCTTCCAGCAGGTTCGACTATCTCTTTTTGTCTGCCCCTTATAACCTGATGACTTCCCTGGTGGCTCAGACAGTAAAGTGTCTGTCTACAGTGTGGGAGACCTGGGTTCGATCCCTGGGTCAGGAAGTTCCCTGGAGAAGGAAATGGCAACCCACTCCAGTACTCTTGCCTAGAAAATCCCATGGACGGAGGAGCTTGGTGTCCATGGGGTCGCAAAGAGTTGGATACGACCAAGCGACTTCACTTTATAATCTGATGTGAACTCCAAAGTGAAGTGAATTGAAAGTGAAAGTGGCTCAGTTGTGTCTGACTCTTTGTGACCCCATGAACTATTCAGTCCATGGAATTCTCCAGGCCAGAATACTGCAGTGGGTAGCTGTTCCCATCTCCAGGGGATCTTCCCAACCCAGGGACTGAACCCAGGTCTCCTGTGTTACAGGTGGATTCTTTACCATCTGAGCCACAAGGGAAGCCCAAGAATACTGGAGTGAGTAGTCTATCCCTCTCCAGTGGATCTTCCTGACTCAGGAGTTGAACCAGCGTCTCCTGCATTGCAGGTGGATTCTTTACCAGCTCTACCAGGGAAGTGATGTGAACTCTAAATCCTATTAAATCCTGCATCCCAGCACTGAACACAGTACCCGGCTTCATAAATGCTACTCTTCATAAATGCTTCTGAGAATTTGCTAAGTGCTGGCTCAATGCATCTGGGAAAGGGGTTGAATGCAGAACACTGGGTGGGTGTTGAGACCTTCTGTGTGTGGCCTGCAGGTTGCTGGATGGAGCATGAGTGGAATGAGCTGGGGCATCTCCAGCACAGTTGTCACCTGCAGGGGTCTCTTCTCTAAGAAGGAGGCAGAAGATTGGGTGCTAGTTAGGTTTTGAGTATTTACTGAATCTCTGAGAGCCTCTTGGGCTCACACAGGCTAGATCACTGGAGTTGGGAGAGATTGTGGGAACTATGTCATTGGGTGAGTGGAAGGGAAAGGTAGAGGTGGTAACTGGAACAACAGATGGTTGAACGCTGCAGGAGTGCCCAAGAACAGTAGCACGTTTTTCTTGGAAGGGATCAATGGGGAGTCATTTTCTTCCTCCTTCTCTTCATCTTCCTCTCCCACTCTTTCCCTTACTTCCCTTTTCATTTCTCTTTTTGTCAATGTCCTCTGCCTCTTTCCTTCAGTTTTGGCAGACATGTTACATTTTATGTTCCAAAGAACCATTTACTAACAGTGGCACAGAGAAAGAAAGGTAGAGAAAAATCTGGGGAAGTGCAAAATAAATTTGGGCTTAAGAGGAGGGTTGAAATTAAAGAGATGACAAGTAAAGTGGTTCATTCATTAAGTTGGGCAGCACGAGCCTTAAAATCAATTGTAAATCAAGCACTCGCATTATATGAGGCATGTTGCCTTGGTGCATAAATCAAGTCACATTATCGCCGCTGAAACAGAGTCCAAGTTCAAGATGCTGGGTTATGAACCCAAATAGGGAGATGTATAGTGTTGGGTGATACAGCGCGATGCTGAGCGTCTCCCCCGACCCTGTCAGTCATGCATAAGATACTGAGTTTCTCTGGTCACTGGTGGATCAAAATTTGCATAAGGTATTTATGGCTTCTTGTGAACAGTTTGCAAGCTAAAGACTAATACTAAACATTAGGGCATCTGTATTATCGGTAAAACTGCCAGTGCTGGAATTAAACCCTGGCAGAATTTTCATGCCATTGAATTTACGGTGTCTTTGAAGGAGCTATTTTCTGTATTTAGTTTAAAATATGTTCACAGGCCAGGCTGTCATTTCAGCCTCTTTTACTCGTGCTTTCTCACAACACAGGCCTTTTACCTACATTAGAAAAACCTGAGGTGCTTGCTTTGGTCTGGATTCTTGGGCCTCCCCACTCAGATCACACGAGCAGGATGCCAGTGAGTGGGTGCTGGGACTCTGCAGTTTGCTTTAAGGCCACCAGGGTTTTCTGCAGCAGGTCCACACGCTGAGCCTGCTGACTGTGCATTATGAAAGGGATACTTAGTGTCTGGTTCGCATGGACCAAAGTGATGAAACATCATGTCGGCTCCAGATCACATTGGCTGGAAGATGTGGTGTGCTATCAGCAGTTAGAGATGATACCATTCGTGTCACACAGATGGGAAACCCGGTGACCCAACGATGGGCAGGGGCGCCTAGGTAGCCATGGGAACCCTTCCCTGCTGAGATGACAAAGCAGTGGCTTGAACAGTGTCCATGACCCTGGAGGGGCCCCTGGCAGAGGGTCTTAATCGCAATTGTATTTGGCTGCCTGACTCACACTTGGGAAGTTTTATTTTTTTAGAGTGTAATCCCGACCTTGAACAAAATCGCACAGGGAAGCAGTCTGTTTTGTAGGCTGTGAACTGCATCCAGACCACAGCCAAATTTATCTGCAGTTCTGTACAGTTCCTGAGCCTTCAGCTAGCCAGCTTTTCTGCCACTGCAGGGAAGCAGATCTGCAGGAAAGCTTTGGGCCCAAATGCACTGGTAGCTGTCCTGCCGTATCTTGGTGCACGGAATACAAATTCATATTATGATACCCCTTCATGTCATTCAGTACATTTGATGGTATCGCAGAAATATTTAAACATATTTTCCTGGTCTGAGCCACTCTCCTTCTGATAACTTAGGACATCCCTATATCTTTCTGTGTGTGTGGGTGGGTGTGTGTGGGTGTGCGTGCGCTAAATTGCTTCAGTCATGTCTGACTCTTTGCAGCCCTGGACTACACCCCGCCAGGCTCCTCTGTCTATGGGGATTCTCCAGGCAAGAATACTGGAGTGGTTGGTTTGCCGTGCCCTCCTCTAGTGGTTCTTCCCCACTCAGGGATCAAACCCATGTCTCTATGTCTCCTGTGTTGGCAGGGGGTTCTTTACCACTAGTGTCACGTGGGAAGCCCCATCTTTCTGTCTACATCAATATAATTCTTAATACAGTATGCCATTGAAAATGCGCCACCACCCCCACCGATTCGAATTGATAGACGCATAACTGTCTGTGATACAGTCACCTGATGTCTTGGAAAAGCATACTGGATTTGTTCCAAGAGATCTTCAGGTTATTCGAGCTTTGAGCTTCTGGGAGAATGTGAAGATTTACTGCTGATTCTGAAAGTGGTTTATCTATTGTACCCCTCCCCGCTAGATTCATCATTGTTGGACTGCTTGTTTGGACTCTGGGTGTTCCCATCTGGCTACCAAGTAACACGTTGGTGGTGCTCTTGAGAACTTGAACATGTTGCCATGCTGACTTCAATGAGCCCAGCAGCTCTGCCCCTGCACCTGTCTGGTTAGAACCTTCCTGCAGACTCAGGATTGTCGTGCTTGTAACACACTTTTGTGGCCCCAGCAGGGGTGCCCAAACTTAGCTGGATGGGAGGATAAAGGAAGGCAGAGAGTAAAAGGCCTCTGATCAGGGGTTCTGATGGTCTTGCCTAGTGGTTCTGGGTTCTTGCTTTTATCTCTAACCTTGCAGATTCAGGACCTCATCTGTCCAGAGCTGTGGCACCTACCAGTGCCTCCCAGCCTTAACTGAATTCTCTGGGATGCACTGCTGATTGAAAGACTGATTTTTGCAGCCTCATTCTCTTGACCTGCATTTTGTACCTCTAGTATCTATCAGATCTCCACCCGACAAAGCAGGCCTCTAGTACTGACTCTTCCTGGCTTGCTGGGTCCAGTTTCCACCTGAACCTAGAACTTATCTAAACCTTGACTTAAGCTCTATATGGGCGGGTATTATGTTGATTTGCTGTTTCCTATAACAGTTGCTCAATAAATGCCGGCCACATGTTGAATGAAGCTGTGTAAAGACGTCTGTTTTTAAAAAGTAAGTATAAATTATAGGAGTGGGAACCTGGAAAGAAATTTATCTGAATGAAGAACATGAAAGTTGTGATTCTCTTTCTCCTGTTCATAGTAATTCCTGCTGTCCCTGCTGTTATCAAGAGATTTTCCTCATATTTTTTTAGCTCTTTTAGGAATAACAGGTAATATTGCTTTGCTGATCTAAGATACTGATTTCCTTCTTTTAATATGAACTGTGCACAGAAGAAGGACAAACAGCTTCTCCAAATCAGGGACTTAAACTGAACAGTTCTGGAGTCTAAAATTTACAAGAGGCCATTATAATTAATACTCCTGACTCCAGGGACTTTCCTGGTAGTCCAGTGGTTAAGACTTTGCCTTCCAATGAAGGAGTGCAGGCTCAATCCCTGTTTGGGGAGCTAGGATCCCACATTCTCTGTGGCCAAAAAGCCAAGATGTTAAACAGAAGCAATATTGTAACAGATTCAATAAAGACTTTAAAAATGGTCCACATGAAAGAAAAATACTTCTGACTCTGAAACGCTTTTTTTTTTTTTTTTTTATCCTCGGCCACCCCTCCTCCCTTAACTCAAATTATCATAGGAGCCAACTTGTCCACAAAAATTCTTGATACATGTTATCAAACCAGAATGAAGTCAGTGAGGACACATTTTTTTCCTCAAGTCTTATTTGTTGTAAAATAATAAGAAAAATCATTTATGATCTTACTGCCTTAACTAAATCAACTACTTGCCTCTATGTTTCCTCAGATTGGAATATTTGTCTTATCTGAATGAAAGCCCAGGCTGAACTAGGGTAGTGCCATTTTGTCTTATGTATTTTAAACTCTGATTTGGCTTGCCTTCTTGGTAGTCACTTCAGCTTGTCAAATGACTTCCTGAGGCTGATATCACTATGAAAACTTTACATAGACTGTTCTATTTTTCCTAAATAGAAGGAACTAGATAAAGCATGTGGAGTTTGAGACGAAGCCAAACTCTGGATAAGAGCATATGTTTTGACATAGATTTTTTAAAAATGTGTGTATTTTTAATTGAAGGATACTTTACAATATTGCATTGGTTTCTGCCATGCATCAACATGAATCAGCCATAGGTATACATATGTCCCCTCCCTCTTGAACCTCCCTCCCCGCTCCCACCTCTTCCCACCCCTCTAGATTGTTACTGAGCCCTAGTCTGAGTCATACAGTGTATTCCCACTTGCTATCTATTTTACATATGGTAGTGTATATGTTCTGAGAAGGCAATGGCACCCTACTCCAGTACTCTTGCCTGGAAAATCCCATGGATGGAGGAGCCTGGTAGGCTGTAATCCATGGGGTCGCTGGGGGTTGGACACAACTGAACGACTTCACTTTCACTTTTCACTTTCATGCACTGGAGAAGGAAATGGCAACCCACTCCAGCGTTCTTGCCTGGAGAATCCCAGGGACGGGGGAGCCTGGTGGGCTGCCGTCTATGGGGTCGCACAGAGTCGCACACGACTGCAGCGACTTAGCAGCAGCAGCAGTGTATATGTTTCCATGCCACTCCACGATTTTTTAAGAATCAGGTTGACTCTTTTTTATTTTAAAATTTATTATTTGTCACTCTGGGTCTTCATTGCTGCGTGCGGGTTTCTCTAGTGATGAGCGGGGGCTACTCTTCGCTGCAGTGCCTGGGCTGCTCATCACAGTGGCTTCTCTTATTGTGGAGCACGGGCTCTAGGTGCGTGGGCTTCAGTAGCCGCAGACATGGGCTCAACAGTTGTGGCACACGGGCCCAGCTGCTCTGCGCCATTTACGTAGATTTTTAAAAGAACAGACTATACTTTGAGATGGGAAGAGGCCAGTGAACTCTCAGTTGGTCTCAGCTATGTGTTCTTGAGGAGGAAAGGTGGCTGGAAGAGGGATTCTCATATCTGATCTTAGGACAGCTCTACGGGGCCAGCAGCATGGTAGCCGTTCCGTTGCCCATGTTTCCTTCGTTGAGCCTCTTGGCAGTTTTGTGATGTAGATGGATAGGTAAGATGGGTCACTAAGCTTGTCTTCTATATGAGAAATTGATGCTCTGAATGTTGCTAAGTCTCATTCAGCAAATAAGTGTCAGAGTTGAAAATCAGACTTAGATCTTTTGATGATAAATTTTGCTCCTTTCCACACACCAGCTCCTGGAATAGGGCCTGTTATGTGTTCTTTCTGGAGCTATGAGCAGGCCAGCTAATCTCTCTTGTGGATTGCCTGAAGACGGAGGCTGGTGTGAGGTATTTGCCTTTTCCTTGGTTTTGTTTTTGGTTTCTCCTCTTAATATTTTTTCAAGATGATTTCCCTAGCATTCTGTTACTTATGTGGTCCAAATTCGTGAGTAAATATTGGAGCTTTACCTGCCTGGAATTAATTCAAATAAAGTCATATCTTTGATATAAACATAAGTCAAAGAAAAGAGAAATCTGAAGCGTGTTCAAGGGGTTTGGTTTTCATTCCTTGGCTACTTTAGATTTGGGATGTCTCTGACAAGAAGTAGGATGGAGGCCTCATGGAACTGCCAAAATATGTAATTTTTCTTTAAATTCCTCAAGGAATAAGACTTGTGTTTCTTTTTTGTGGGAGGAAAAGACATTAAAGCAGATTTATTCTAAAGCTCCTTGGAAGGAAAGCTATTTCAAACCTAGACAGTACATTAAAAAGCAGAGACATCACTTTGCCGTCAAAGGTGTGTACAGTCACAGCTATAGTTTTTCCAGTACTCATGTACAGATGTGAGAGCTGGGCAATAAAGAAGGCAGAACACTGAAGAATTGATGCTTTCAAACTGTGATGCTGGGGAAGACTTGAGAGTCTCTGGGACAGCAAGGTGATCAAAACAGTCAGTCCTAAAGAAAATCAACCCTGGATATTCATTGGAATCTCCAATACTTTGGCCACCTGATGTGAAGAGCTGACTCATTGGAAAAGACCCTGATGCTGGGAAAGATTGAAGGTAGGAGGAGAAAGAGGTGACAGAGGATGAGATGGTTGGATGGCACCACTGACTTGATGGACATGAGTTTGAGCAAGCTCCAGGAGATGGTGAAGGACAGGGAATCCTGGCGTACTGAAGTCCATGGAGTTGCAAAGAGTTAGACACCACCTAGTGACTGAACAACAACAATTTTTTAGGTAATACTTTTAATTTTATTTATTTATTTTAAAAATTCTTGTTTGTACTTGTTCACTACTGTTACCTGCAATTATGAATTCCAGAAAGCTTTGAAAATCCCAATTTTCCCCCATACGTTTAGTGCAGACTTATTTGGTAGAAATACAAGGTCTACACACTGAAATGTGACTGTTTCTAGTCTTTATTTATCCCATTTAATGTGGATATTTATGTGTTTTGCTGCAGAAATATTAATACAAGTTGCTGCCAAGATCCTGTTTAGTGTATTACCTAGTATGGTTACATCATAACATATGAAAAATTCAGATCCTGAAATGCATTTAGTCTCAAGGGGTTCAGAGAAGGGACTGTCAACCTCTTCTTAAGAAGAGAGGGGAGGTGTGTGACTAACACAGAATAAGGAAGAAACACAAGCAGTTGGCTACAGGACCTTTCACGCACATTGATGTCCCCCTGATACAGCATGATGTGTCTTCGTCTCCATCCCCTTGAACTCATGTACTCCCATGTGATCGACTTTATCTGGAAAAGAAAATGTGAGCAGAAGAGAAGAGGTGAGTCATTTCTAGGGAAAGCTTTAAGAGTCAACATGTAGCTCTTCATTCTTTTTCTTCTTCTGCCAAAGCTCAGTAGGGCTCTGTGTGAAGGCTGGGCTCTATCAGCTTGGACTTCCCATGAAGCCTGGCATGGAGCTGTGACTGCTCGATGCTGGAGATGTCATGTGAATGAGAAAGAAACCTTTGTTTTGAAGTCTCTACAGTCTGCTTTGAAGTCTCATTTAGTCTGTCTTCACTGACGCATGTAAAATCAATGCTCTTTGGGATGGAGCCATCCATTAATGTAACATCTGTGGGCACCAACACAGCTAGTGACCAACAGTCCACTGTCCTCCAGGGGTCTGTGGTCCAGCTTATACAGATAAATAGTTAAGAAGACAGGTCTGGGCTTCTGCACTGCCATGCCCTCTCCTCCACCCCAGTGTTGGTTTCCGTGTTTCTACCCAAGGCTAGATGTCTCCTGACTTTATGTATCCAAACGCATGCTTGGATATCACTGCACACTTTTTGTTACTTTATTGGATTTAACAAATTACTTAATTCCTGCTTATTATTATAAATTAAGCAACATGAAAATATATAAAGAAAAAGTTTATTCTTTCTTCCTCTCTCTTCTTCCAATGGTGTGTATCCTTCTACAGATTTGTATGTTCTAGGCAAATACATATATGTTTGTTTTTAACATCCATCCATTTATTCATTTATTTGGCTGTGTCGGGTCTTAGTTGTGGCACGCAGGATCTTCAGTTACAGCAGGTGAACTCCAGCTGTGGTGTGTGGGACTCAGTTCCCTGACTAGGGATTGAACCTGGGCCCCCTGCATTGAGAGCATGGAGTCCTAGCCACCGGACCATCAGGAAGTCCCTAGGAAAATATATTTAGATAAATAGGCTCATTTTAAAGTCTTATCCTCCCATGAGCATTACTCTGCCAAGGCGTGAATTCTAAGTCACTTCAGTCCTGTCTGACTCCGTGACCTCATGGACTGTAGCCCCCCAGGCTGCTCTCTCCATGGGGATTCTTCAGGCAAGCATACTGGAGAGGGTTGTCATGTCCTCCTCTAGGGGATCTTCCCAACCCAGGGACTGAACCCAGGTCTCCCACATTGCAGGTGGATTCTTTACTGTCTGAGCAACCAGGGAAGCCCCAATGTCCAAATCACTCTTGTTAATACTTCATTAAATCCCTTTTGTGAATCCTGTGAGGTTGGTACTATTATCATCAACCTCTACCATTTGAGAAAATTGAAGGCTTGAAACATTGAAACATTGAGTCATTTGTGAATGTCACATAGATTAGGACATGGTGGAGTGAGAAACCCAGGCAGCCTGACTTCACACTCCGTGCTTTGAACCTCCAAGTTATATCACTTCTGTGGTTGCATAATAGTCTGTGAATGAATGGACTATAATTTATTCAAGCATTTCCCTGTTGATGGAGATTTAGGTGGTTTCCTGTTTTCCTCTTTGGATTTTGCTCCCATGAACAGTGTTGAAACAGACAGCAACATGGGGATGCTCTTTTTTCCTGTTGAAGGAGCCCCACGTCAGTTTCTTCCTGGGCCATTTGGGACATCACTGCCAGCTCAGGCAGTTGTGTTCTAGTGAAGAGGGGTTATCATAATTCCTATTCCAGTGACCAGTTAGGAATTCTTGCTTCACCAGTTCCTCTGAATCCCCTACATGTCTCTCTAGTCCTGGGCAGAGAGGAGAGGGGCTTGTTTAAGTCAATGCAGCTTACATGTAGAAACAGGAGGAAGTGAACTGTAAGGGATTGTGTTCTCCTAGATGTGTCAGATGCAATCACACAGCATAGATTTATGAAGCGGAGTGAAATATTTGTTTTGATTGCTCACTGATTAAGAATACACTCTAATGCACAATCTTGACAGACATCTAGGGCAACTACCCTTACTTGAGAATCTGGGTCAGAGGTGCCCAACTTCTAATTCAGCAGTCTCATTTCATTAAAGGATTATGCAAAGAAACCTCAGTTGGGTCTGTGCAATTGGCCGCTTCATCTTCAGTATTTAATATTGCAGGAGCCCCAGCGGTTGCCAATGTTATTGTCTGTCAGTTTGTAACATCCTCTTCGTCGTTGTTCAGTATAGAGTTTGGAAAAGCAGTCAGCTGGGGATCTTATGAAAAAGGAACGTACCCTATGCAAAGTGGACGTGTGATTTGATCCTAGAATAATTTGTGAAGATATTTGGGGTAAGGTGTGAGACAGACCCCCCATGTTGGAGATGCTTAAAAATGGGGTTTTGCAAAAGCCTGAACATTATCTAAAAGTAAATGGTTAAAAGTCTTGAGAGGTTTGTTTTAAAAATTTAATCTAGAAACACTGCAGGGTAGGTATTTATCAATAGATTGCTATAATGTGTTACTATAAGAAAATTGGACAGTAAAGCACATTTGGCTATTTTAAGTTAAATTATCCAGTGAAATGCATTGGTGAAAGTCATAGCATAAATTGGGACATCTAGTGTTTGTGCCTGAGTGGTGTATTTTTGTGTGAGGTAGAAGGTAGGGGTAGATAACCACGTGTGCTGTGCTAAGTTGCTTCAGTTGTGTCTAACTCTTTGTGACCCCATGGACTGTAGCCCGCAAGGCTCCTCTGTCCATGGGATTCTCCAGGCAAGAATACTGGAGTGGGTTGCCATGCCCTCCTCCAGGGGATCTTCCCAACCCAGGGATCGAGCCTGGGTCTCTTAGGTCTCCTCGTAGGCTGCAGTTCTTTACCACTAGTGCCACCTGGGAAGCCCTAGAGAAGCATATGATCTTATTTATGTATTTTTTGGTACAATGTAGGCTTTAGGGCAACCAGTTGTTAGTCTGTACTGTCTATGTTTGAAAGAAATGCTTTCAAGATCTTAAAAATTAATGATTATAAAAGTAAAAACTTCTACTTTTAGAAGCAAAGCATCACATCATCTCTGTCCTAAAGTGTCAGTGTGTCTATTTCTCACCTCAATGGCCATCCCCATTTCTGTTTACTCAGGAACATGTAATCGAAAAGCTCCCTTATAAGTATCCAGGATGGAGGCGTCAGTCCATTCTTTACTCTGTTCATCAAGGGTGGGAAATGTGGCATATATTTTATTTATTTATAAATATTTATGTGACAGATATTTTATTTATTGATTGATATTTATGAATACATATTTATAAAATGTTTATTTTTTAAAGATTTTTTTGATGTAGGCCATTTTTTAAAGTATTTTATCAAATCTATTACAATAAACTGCTTCTGTTTTATTTGGGCCCGAGACATGCAGGATCTTAGCTGCCCGACTAGGGATGGAACCCACACCTCCTCCACTGGAAGGTGAAATCTTAACCACTGGACCACTAGGGAAGTCCTGATAGATATTTTAACTAACCCATGTTATGGCACCCCACTCCAGTACTCTTGCCAGGAAAATTCCATGGACGGATGGAGGAGCCTCGTAGGCTGCAGTCCAAGGGGTCGCAAAGAGTCGGACACGACTTCACTTTCACTTTCACTTTCACTTTCACGTTATCTTGAATACAGTAAGTCCCCAACATGTGAACCTTCAAGTTGCAAACTTTCCAAGATGTGAATGTTCGTGTGTCCAGTCACATGAGTTCACGTGTCTGGCGTACATTGTCATGTGTGTGCATCCTCTACAGGTGGTTGTGCTTTTGTGCACTTCACTGTATGGTACTTGTATAGAGTATGATAGTTCAATATCTTTATTTCAAGCCCAGGATGTCCAGCAGCAAGTGTAAAAGCAGCAGTGATGTAACTGGCACTGCTTAGAAGTGCTAAGCAAGAATGATCATGTTAATTGGGTACCGAGGCTAACTTTCGGAGAAGGCAATGGCACCCACTCCAGCACTCTTGCCTGGAAAATCTCACGGATGGAGGAGCCTGGTAGGCCGCAGTCCATGGGGTCACTAAGAGTGGACACAACTGAGCGACTTCACTTTCACTTTTTACTTTCATGCATTGGAGAAGGAAATGGCAACCCACTCCAGTGTTCTTGCCTGGAGAATCCCAGGGACGGGGGAGCCTGGTGGGTTGCCGTCTATGGGGTCGCACAGAGTCGAACACGACTCAAGTGACTTAGCAGCAGCAGGCTAACTTTGTTGGGTCTCTGAACAAATTGGACTTATGAATGCTCTTGGAAGTTGTTCGCATGTGGGGGACTTATTCTTCACCAGAGAGAGCCTGTTTCTACAACCATGGTGCTAAGATGCTGCTGATTTCACCAAAGCAATTCCATTTCTGAAATTCTTTATACTCATGAGAAAAACACAGATAAGGACCAAGAGATGAACACATGGAGTGCAAGTAGCTGCAATCCCTCTGGTGTGTGGTCTTCCACCCCCTGATCGTGGGGTCCTTATCAGGACAACGGCTGCCCCTTGAGTAAAGCTGAAACCGGCTAACACATTCCTGGGTCCTGTTGTCTACACTGACAATTTTAAAGTTAAGTTGTGGACATTTATCTGTGATGGACCTATGTAAGCCCTTGCACTCAGCTGCTCTCCATCTGTTCCTTTCTATAATATATTCATTCAGATTTGCCTTTGGCCATATGCTTATTCCCCTTTCTAGCTCAGCTCCCGCCCCTCTTCATGCATGATGACAGTTCCTCCTTTGTACATAAGTATATGAAAAAGTATGGTTACTTTTTTGAGTGATCATTGAGGTTACTTTATTTACTACTGCCATTGTGCTAAATGAAATGTTTTCACCTGGATGATTTAAAGCTTTGCCAAAACAGGGCAAAAAAAATGACAAGTTTCCTCTTGGTGTGAAATGAGTGTCTTCCACCTTTATCCTTTGGGCCTCTGCTTCCTTTCACCTGTAAAGTGAGGAATTTGGACCAGAATAGCTACTCTTTCCCCGGGAGCTCTGATAATCTGAGATGTCTGTCTCATCAATTACACCTTAGTCTCAGACTGCAGCACCCTGTGAGGCAAGTCCATGAACAGGGCTTGCTGCCTTGGGTTTTGGTGTTTCTCCTTATGGCGATGAATCAGAGGACTCCAGGCATCACTGTTTGATAATCCTCTGTTCCTGACATGACTAACAGATATGTATGGTGATGGTGCAGAAGCTCTACCATAGGTGAGTCATCCTTTAGATCAGGAAGTACCTCATGAGGGGAATCCATGGTCATCAACTGCCTGGCTTTAGTTTTGATGTAGTCATTGATCAAATAAGCATGTACAGTGTAGCACACTGTCCCATCTTTGCCTTTAAATATAGTTCTGCTCCCTAGGCAGGTAGTATAATTTTTTCCAAGGCAGCAAAGTTTTGATTCCTGGTTCAGGAAGATCCCCTGGAGTGGGGTATGGCAACCCATGTCAGTATTCTTGCCTGGGAAATCCCATGGATAGAGGAGCCTGGCAGCTACAGTCCATGGGGTCTCAAAGAGTCTGACACGACTATACAGCAACAACAAAGGACCCTTTGCCTCTGAATATCCAGTGTTGTCTTTGAAGGAATAATGGGCTGGTGTTGATGTCTGTGTTTAATTTCACTTGAAATATTATTTTATAATAGGCTTTTGTTTCAATGTCCATTTAGTGTTTAATGGTGGAGTTATTTGTCCTCACAGACAAATTCAGTAGATGGAAACTTGAAAGAAGATTTCATAGATGTCAGTATTTATTCAATATATGGTGCCTGTTGACTGCATTCAACAAATGTACAGCTCCCTTGGCTGATATTCTGGTAAAACGACTCCTGTTTTGTTCATCTGTGGCTGTTTCTATCTGTTGTTTTTCTCTCGTCTTCAGTTCTCATGCCTTTGCTCATCTCCAAAAGGGAACAGTTTAGCTCGTGAGCTTGCTATCCCCTAGGAAATATGGGGCAAGAGGATTGGCAGGAATTGCTGCTTTTTCAGCTCAGTGTTTTTCCCTAAATAGTTTAGTTCAGCTCTTTGCTTTTTCTTTCTCTCTTTGAGCCATCAGGTCAAGTAGACAAAAAACAAAGCACACTTACAGTCATATTTTGATTATTCTTAATTAATCAGAGGGCTTCCCTGGTTCAGACGGTAAAGAATCCATCTGCCATGCAGGAGACCTGGGTTCGATCCCTGGGGTAGGAAGATCCCCTGGAGGAGGTCATGGCTACCCACTTCAGTATTCTTGCCTGGAGAATCCCCATGGGTAGAGGGTCCTGACAGGCTACAGTCCATGGAGCCAAAAAGAGTTGGACACGACTAAGTGACTAAGCAATCAGAAGGTAAAAATTTAAGGAAAAAATATTATTTTTAATAGTCTTACCAAATGTGATTTATGATTATGTTCAAAGCCAAACTACCTCTAATCCCTAACCTCATCCTTAGGACTAATATATCTTTCTTTGCATTTCACACTGACCCCGGAGAAATCTCATGACACCACAATCCTCATTTAGATTCATGTTTGGCCCATCTGTTTCTTTTTTTAATGTTCACTTCTCCACTTTGTTCTGTGCCCTGGGAGTTGGATGTCTTCATTCGCATACCTTACTCTCTAGCTCAAAGTTGGCTTGGCCAATGGGAGCCTTGGCAGGTATGAGAGGGAAAGGAGACAGTCCTGTGTGTTCATCACCCTTCCTGTCTCTTTGGGCTTATTCTGGACTGTCTTATACTTTCTCTAAAATGTCCCTCCCCACACAGCCTCTGTGTTTCCAAATTCCAAAGCCACATTGCCCCTTCAGGCCTATGGGTGCTACCAGGAACCACTGATACCAACTCTGCATTGTCCCTTGGGGTTCACTATCCCCTGCATGCCCCATTGTGGACAAGGCCCTTAGGAAAGTTTCCTTGTGGTATTAAGTTCGAATGTGCCGTCTGTTTTTTTTTTGTGTGTGTGCCGTCTGTTTTTATGCTGGAGCCCTGGTGGATAGAATAATTCAATGAGTGCTTATATTACTGGCAGGTAGTGTGGTATAATGGTTGTCTTCCTTGTGGCATCAGACAGAGCTAGGCTTGAACACATCCCCCATCACTTGTTAACTCAGAGAAGAGATTACTTAACCACTCTAAGACTTAGTTTCCTCTAATTTATTTACTTAATTTATTTGGGCTGTGCTGGGTCTTAGTTGTGGCATGTGGGATCTAGTTCCCTGACCAGGTATTGAACCCTAGCCCCCTGCACTAGGAGAGTGGAGTCTTAGCCACTGAACTACCAGGGAAGTCCCAGTCTTCTCTAATTTAAAGTGAGGAAAATATTATCTACTTCACGGAATTGTTGTAAGAATATGTATGAATACTCAAAAATATCAACTATTATATATAATTATATGCAGTAACATTACAGCAATATACAGTACTATATATCATGCCATAATATATAACAACATATAATAATATTTTTTGTATTAGCATTATAGATAATATTTTTGTTTCCCCTCAACTTACACTGCTTCATTTCCTCACAGGTCAGGTGTGAATAATTACAAATTAGTCATTTTTCGTTCCTCTTCACCTTATGCTGCTGATCTTTGTGATTCAAGTTATGTGGACTGCCTCTTCCCTCGTGCCCCACGAACTCAGCTTATCTAAATGGTGGTTTGTTTCCCGCAGAGGGTCCTGACTGCTCGGCTAATCTTCCTTCAAGTCTGTGGAATTTTCACATGACTTTTCTTCTGAGGTAAGTGCTAAACACAGGGGTCCCTGGTGAAGTGCGAGTCTTTTGCTTATGTGTTAACCCTAAGCACGGGCTGCTTTTCTGCACAGGAGCCAGGCATCACTGGGTAATCCCATGCTTTACAGGATAGCCGTTTTTTGTTTCTACCTTCTTTAAGCAATATCTCTAAAATGTTCTGAGAGCACTGGCTAAGCCCAGAGAGGTGTTGCAAGGATTAGCTAATTGATTATTTTAAATGCTTTGAAACTGGCAGAGAGTTTAGCAAGAAGGACAGGCTAAATAATGTTTGCAGACTTGATAGGAGTACAAAATGTACCAAACGGCCCTTCCCATTTGATTTGTTGCCTCGTAGAACTTGCCTATTGTATAACATGTCCCATTAAAATGAGTTATATATGTTATTGCATTTAAAACCTGACCCAGGGGGATGCTTTAAGATAAAGAGAAGTATTCAGAAGGATATACAAACCTTTTGTCAAATGGAGTTGCAGTTGCTGAAACCACTTGGGTTTTTCTGACTTGAGGGAAGTCTTAGGAAGCACAACTCAGTTGGATTCATTTTCTCAGGGCCTGCCATGTGTCAGGTCTGAATTGGTCACCATGGTTATGAGCCTTGAAGGCCCATAGCCTAGAAGAAGGGCCGGTATACACATAGTCAGAACCCTTTGATAGTATGTGATAGGGGCTAAGATGGATGAATATACAAGGTACAGTGGAAAAAAAAAAAATCAAGTGGTAATTAGCTCAACCTGGGGAAAATCAGCAAAGATGCATCATGGAAGAGAGGCTTGAATTGGCCTTAAAGGGTAAGAGAAGTTTGCCAAGTAGTAAAAGGATGAAGGACATTTCAGACACAGGGAACAACATATGAAGAGCCTCTCCTCCTCTCTCCGTTTCATTCAAATATCTTTAAGAGTCCCGCTTCCTCAGTATCCTGCTTTATCTTATTCTTTGCTCATAGTAGATATTCAGTTAATTGTTATAAATGAATAGAATGGGTGGTAGGATTATAGGCAGTGATTTCAACTTTATTCATTAGGTTTTTCCTTATTTTCTAAATTTTCTGGAACAAATATGTCTTTATTTTGTAATCAGAATATTCTAGAATATTCGGGGAATGGTTATCAGAGTCCATGGCTGCACTGGACTTGGAGATGAATGGAGTCAAAGAGGTCAGTGAGCTTTTGGCCAGGTAACCTGGTGGGGCAGAGGCTTGAGATGGTGGGAGGTGTCACTGGAAATGAAGCTGAAATGAGAGGTTGGGGCTCAGAACTTTGGACTTTCTGTTGTAGACCATGAGAAACCATGGAGATTTTATTAGGCAGGAAGTCTGTGTTGAGTCCTCTGGCGATGCTGGAGAGCACAAACTGGCTGCAGGAAGGGCTGGAGTTCTCCATTGTGACACTTTTATAATCCAGGTAGAAAAGTACTGAAGCTTCTCATGTTTGGGGAGTTGAGGAAAAGATAATGCATTTCGTTTTAGACACAAGGATACATTTGTAGTGTCCGTGTGGTAGTCCGTAGGAAGACCGGTGCGTGTTTGGAACTGCCTGGGGGAAGGAATCAGTGCCTAAAACATGACTGACGCCAGCAAAACATGACCTTGGACAGCATGGTCACAAAAGCAAGAGAAAAACGAAAGCAAATGGTGTGAAAATCATGAGAGGAGAGAAAAGAGAGGTGGTTCTGAAATGAGCAAATTGTCTAGTCAGGAAGTAGAGTATTTTCCTTTCTCCAGACATTTCTCTTCCCTGCCTTCCAGTTTCTGCTCAAAAGAAACCTGTTGAGGTTTCTTCAGAGATGCCTTCCCACACCACCTAAATAAAACAGCACCCTTCATCACTCCCAGCCACCTTCCGTGAGCACTGTTTCAGAATGCAGCCTTTATTATTGTTCAAGTATAATGAGGATAGGGAAGTGAGTGTCAATGAAAAGGTAATTTGTTACCCATAGTTTCCTGAGGTGGGGTGGGGCATGCCATGCTTTGCAAGGCCGCATGGGGGAAACACTGGGGCCAGTCAGGACTTGGAGGGCAAGTCTTTTTATTTTTTTTTTAATTTTATATTGGGTTTAGCCAATTAACAATGTTGTGATAGTTTCAGGTGAACAGTGAAGGGATTCAGCCATACACATATATGTATCCATTCTCCTCCAGACTCCTGTCCCATCCAGGCTGCCACATAACACTGAACAGAGTTCCATGTGCTATATGGTAGGTCCTTGTTGGTTTTCCATTTTAAATATGTTAGGCAAAAGTCTTTTTAGTGGTTTCCATGCAATGGAATAGGTGAGGCAGGATAAGCAGGCCTAGGATTGGCTAGTTTTTTTTTTTTTTTGGCTCTGATAGGTCTTCATTGCTGTGTGTGTGCTTTCTCTAATTGCCTCATGTGGGCTTAGTTGTCCCGAGGCATGTGGGATCACAGTTCCCAACCAGGGATCAAACCTGCACCCTCTGCACTGAAAGCTCAGAGCCTTAGCCACTGGACCACCCGGGAAGTCCCCTGGGATTGGAGAGTGAGTAGCTCCTGTGGACTCTTGGGAAGAAGGGCTGTGCCTTATGGTCCGGTACCTGCCCCTAGGTGGTTAGGGCAGGAGCCAGTGACCTGAGTGAAGTGGTTGGGATGGGCTTGGCTTGGTTGGTTCTCATAGGAAAGACTTGCTGGAGAGGTGAGTTGTTTACTATCTCTAGGAGTTACCCTCAAAGAAGAACAGCCCTGGGACGGCAATGAAAGCCTCAGAATAAAAAGCCATGTTCAATAGGAGCACCGCTTGACATGTTCATGTGTTTGCAGGGCAGCTCCAGGCCTGGAACTAGGGTGTGGTGAACAAGGCTTTTATCTCAGGCACAAGTGTAAGGGAGTGGGTACCAAAAATTTCATTAATCAAGTTGAATAATATGTTAATATGAACAAAGTAAAAATGGACACAAAAATATACCTGATGAATAAAAATACCAATGTTGTAAATAAAGACAGATCAGTCAGTGCTGAGTCATGCTGGAGCCTGAAACAAAAGAAAAAGGAATCAGTAATATGGATCCTCACTGTTTGATTTTTTAAGCTGTTGCATTAAAATGATCAAGCCTTAAAAAGGAAGGTAATTCTGACACATGTTACAACATGAATGAACCTTGAGGTGAAGTCACAAAAAGACATACTGTATGATTCACTTGCATAAAACACTTAGAGCAGTCAAAATCATAGAGACATGAAGTAGAATGGTGGCCACCAGGGGCTGGGGGTGAGAGGATTGGGGAGTTAGTGTTTAATGGGTATAGAGCTTCAGTTTGGGAAGATGAGAAGAGTTTCAGAGATGGACACTGCTGATGGTTGTACAATATTATGAATGTATTTGATGCCATTGAACCATGCACTTAAAAATGGTTAGTTTCAGTTTCAGTTAGTTGCTCAGTTGTGTCCAACTCTTTGCAATCCCATGAAATGCAGCACGCATGGCCTCCCTGTCCGTCACCAACTCCCGGAGTTCACCCAAACATGTGTCCTTTGTGTCGTTTATGGCATCCAGCCATCTGTCGTCCCCTTCTTCTCTTGCTGTCAATCTTTCCCAGCATCAGGGTCTTTTCAAATGAGTCAGCTCTCCGCATCAGATGGCCAAAGTATTGCAGTTTCAGCTTCAACATCAGTCCCTCCAATGAACACCTAGGACTGATCTCCTTTAGGATGGACTGGTTGGGTCTCCTTGCAGTCCAAGTGACTCTCAAGAGTCTTCTCCAACACCACAGTTCAAAAGCATCAATTCTTCAGCACAATTCAAAAGCATCAATTCTTTGGCACATTTCAAAAGCATTAATTCTTTGGCATCAATTCTGTAGTCCAACTCTCACATCCGTACATGACTACTGGAAAAACCATAGCCTTGACTAGACAGACCTTTGTTGGCAAAGTAACGTCTCTGCTTTTTAATATGCTGTCTAGGTTGGTCATAGCTTTCCTTTCAAGGAGCAAACGTCTTTTAATTTCATGGCTGTAATCACCATCTGCAGTGATTTGGGAGTCCAGAAAAATAAAGTCAGCCATTGTTTCCACTGTTCCCCCATCTATTTCCCATGAAGTGATGGGCCCAGATGCCATGATCTTAGTTTTCTGAATGTTGAACTTTAAGCCAACTTTTTCACTCTCCTCTTTCACTTTCATCAAGAGGTTCTTTAGTTCTTCTTCACTTTCTGCCATAATGGTGGTGTCATCTGCCTATCTTGAGGTTATTGATATTTCTCCCAGCAATCTTGATTCCAGCTTGTGCTTCCTCGATCCCAGCATTTCTCATGATGTACTCTGCATAGAAGTTAAATAAGCAGGGTGACAATATACAGCCTTGACGTACTCCTTTTCCTATTTGGAACCAGTCTGTTGTTCCATGTCCAGTTCTAACTGTTGCTTCCTGGCCTGTATACAGGTTTCTCAAGAGGCAGGTCAGGTGATCTGGTATGCCCATCTCTTTCAAAATTTTCCACAGTTTATTGTGATCCACATAGTCAAAGGCTTTGGCATAGTCAATAAAGCAGAAATAGATGTTTCTCTGGAACTCTCTTGCTTTTCCCATGATCCAGCAGATGTTGGCAATTTGATCTCTGGTTCCTCTGCCTTTTCTAAAACCAGCTTGAACATCAGGAAGTTCACGGTTCACGTATCGCTGAAGCCTGCCTTGGATAATTTTAAGCATTACTTTACTAGTGTGTGAGATGCGTGCAATTGTGCAGTAGTTTGAGCATTCTTTGACCTTACCTTTCTTTGGGATTGGAATGAAAACTGACCTTTTCTAGTCCTGTGGCCACTGCTGAATTTTCCAAATTTGCTGGCATATTGAGTGCAGCACTTTCACAGAATTATCTTTTAAGGTTTGAAATAGTTCAACTAGAATTCCATCACCTCCACTAGCTTTGTTCGTAGTGATACTTCCTAAGGCCCACTTGACTTCACATTCCAGGATGTCTGGCTCTAGGTGAGTGTGAGTGATCACATCTTCCTGATTATCTGGGTTGTGAAGATCTTTTTTGTCCAGTTCTTCTGTGTATTCTTGCCACCTCTTCTTAATACCTTCTGCTTCTGTTAGGTCCATACCATTTCTGTCCTTTATTGAGCCCATGTTTGCATGAAATGTTCCCTTGGTATCTAATTTTCTCGAAGAGATCTCTAGTCATTCCCATTCTGTTGTTTTCCTCTATTTCTTTGCATTGATCGCTGAAGAAGGCTTTCTTATCTCTCCTTGCTATTGTTTGGAACTCTGCATTCAAATGGGTATATCTTTCCTTTTCTCCTTTGCTTTTTGCTTCTCTTCTTTTCACAGCTATTTGTAAGGCCTCCTCTGACTGCCATTTTGCTTTTTTGCATTTCTTTTCTTGGAGATGGTCTTGATCCCTGTCTCCTGTACAGTATCACGAACCTCTGTCCGAAGTTCATCAGGTACTCTGTCTATCAGATCTAGTCCCTTAAATCTATTTCTCACTTACATTGTATAGTCATAAGGGATTTGATTTAGGTCATACCTGAATGGTCTAGTTCAAAAATGGTTAAGACGGTAGAGTTTATGTTGCTGCTGCTGTCACTTCAGTCGTGTCCGACTCTGTGCGACCCTATAGATGGCAGCCCACCAGGCTCCCCTGTCCCTGGAATTCTCCAGGCAAGAACACTGGAGTGGGTTGCCATTTCCTTCTCCAATGCATGAAAGTGAAAAGTGAAAGTGAAGTCGCTCAGTCGTGTCCAATTCCTAGTGATCCCAAGGACTGCAGCCTACTAGGCTCCTCCACCCATGGATTTTCCAGGCAAGAGTACTGGAGCAGGTTGCCATCGCCTTCTCCAAGATTTTATGTTACTTTATATATATTTTGGAGTGTGACAAAAATAAACCATTATTTGCTTAAGCCACTGTATTCTGTGATTTGCAGCCAAACATATCTTCACTGATACAGTTCTTCTTATCATTAAACAAAATGGTCCCAAACCAATGATAAATGGAAAAATTACACTTAATCTGAAAAACAGCCAAACCTCAGCTTCTGATCACCCCCACGCCACTTTCCTCTGACTCCCAGCTTCTCCCACAGTGCCCCCCAGGCTCGAGAGGATGGTGAGGCCAGTGCAACATGTAAAGGGATGCTAACAAACTCAGTAATCAACATAGGCACTATTTCAATGCAATAGTGATAGTTCACTTTTTTTTTTTTAATTGTTGTTGTGTTGTTGTTTAGTTGCTAAGTAGTATCCGACTCTTTTGTGACTGCATGGACTGTAGCCTGCCAGGCTCCTCTGTCCATGAGATCCTCCAGGCAAGGATACTGGAGTGGGTTGCCATTCCTTTCTCCAGGGGATCTTCCTGACCCTGGGATCTGAACCTGTGTCTCTTGCATTGCAGGTGGATTCTTCATCCCTGAGCCACCAGGAAAGCTCCAAAATATACATACAGTAATATAAAATCTACCATCTTCACCATTTTTAGTAATCCCTGGTAGCTCAGTGGTAAAGAATCTGCCTGTAATGCAGGAGACCAGGGTTCGATCCTGGGTTGGGAAGATCCCCTGGAGAAGGAAATGGCAACCCTCTCCAGTATTCTTGCCTGGAGAATCCCATGGACCGAGGAGCCTGGCAGATTACAGTTCATAGGCTCACAAAGAGTCGGACACGACTGAGTGAGTAATGCATGAGTGTGTGCGCGCACACACACACAACACACACAGACAGCTTAAGAAAACAATTCACAATTTGTGTGCTGCTCTCTATGGCTTCAGTAATTCAATAAAATTAAAATCATACTTAAAAGTGAAACTCAAAATTAAAGCTTGCTTACATTCTCATAAGGGCATTACTGTGTATATAAAATAAATGTATCATTTGAGGGTCTGGAAGATGGTTGTGGATGAGGGTGAAATTCATGTCCAGCCTGGATCAGCTGATTTGAGAGTGTAATTGCGTGGGTTTGAATGTCCTGGGTTTTCTTGGTTGTGGCAACTGCTTCCACAGATTCTCCCTGGTGTCTGCAAGGAAGCTTCTTCCAGAATCTCTTCAGTATAGTTTAATTATTCTTGGCATAAATGTTTGTTGGATAATCAAAAGCCTGAGCGGCAAGCTTCTCTAATCTTACAGAGGACTCTCAACATTTCTGAAGATCGTCACTGGAGATATTCAAGAATCCCAAATTTGCAAACAACTCTGTAGCAATAATTCCCCCATAAAATGGATATTTTCTCCACTGGTTGGAGTGGCCACTGAAATAGTGTCTGGACACCCCCTCCTCTCATTTTCATATAGAGCAAACTGTGGACTCTTTCATGTCCTAGATCCAAGTTCATTTCCAAATTTAACATTCTACTATTTGCTGTTTGTTTGTTGTTGTTTTTCAGTCATTAAGTTGTGTCTGACTCTTCGACCCCATGGGCTGCAGCACGCCAGGCTTCCCTGTCTTTCACTATCTCCCGGAGTTTGCTCAAACTCATGTCCACTGAGTTGGTGATGCCATCCAACCATCTCATCCTCTGCTGTCCCTTTCTCCTTTTGTCTTCAATCTTTCCCAGCATCAGGGTCTTTTCTAGTTAGTTGATTCTTCGTATCAGGTGGCCAAAGGATTAGAGCTTCAGCTTCAGAAACAACATATCCAGAACTCCCTTTTGGAATCCAAAACACATCCATAATTCCCATGGGAATTCAAGCTTCATTCCAGTTCCTCTAAGGAATCTCCAGGGAATTACCAATTGTGCTCAAAGTGCAGGGTCTCTCATTCAGCCTGCAGAATTTACTCTGATGCTACAGATGGCACCTTGTCTATCTTGAGTCGGCTGCACTGGCCACTGTGGCTTGTTCCTTTGGTTGCTCATCCTGAGAGTGGCTCCTACATGGCTGATGTCCATCAAAGGCACGGCAGATGCTAGGACCTGTGTTGTTGATGTCAGCCGATACCTGTGCCCAGGAGGTCCTGATGCCATGCCTGATGGTGGGGCTCTGCGGTCTGCACCAGAGATGCTGGCTCCCAGACCACAGAGCTGCCCATACCCACACCCAGATGCCTTGTCTCAGAGATTAAAATTGTGTTGCTTTTCTTCCCTCAGGCTCCGTTCTTTCCTTCCTTAACCAAGCCGAAGTACAAAATAACAGAAACCCTTGTAGCATAACAGGGTACAAGACAAATGTTAAGAAGTGGTCGGTTTAGACAGTGAGAAAGGTCTGGTAGTCTTTATAATTATTGTATTTGTAATATACCAGACATGGGGCGTTTACTGCTTCTTCAATTTTAGGGGGTAATTGTATTCTGTACTGTGGCTAAATTCTAAAGCCAGCATGTGAAAAGAAAAGGAAAGTGGACACAGGCATTCTTGAAATCCCCTTCAGTTGCTCATAGACTAAGTATCCACGGCCATATTTCTATGCCACAGTGAAGACTGACGGGCCATTTTTTGATGAACCTAACACAGCTGGTTTCTGCACTGGCTACTGAAACAAACCATTGTTGTTTGACTGACTGCTCAAAGTAGTTGACTTGGGTAGAGGGGCCATATTGTATCAGAAATTCAGATCTTTCACTTTTCACTTTCATGCATTGGAGAAGGAAATGGCAACCCATTCCAGTGTTCTTGCCTGGAGAATCCCAGGGACGGGGGAGCCTGGTGGGCTGCCGTCTGTGTGGTCACAGAGTTGGACACGACTGAAGCTACTTAGCAGCAGCAGCAGCAGCAGCAGCTGTCACAGTGTTGAGGAATCCAGTAAAATGTTCACACTACAAGAGGCATAAAAACTGAAGCCACCTAAGGGAAGATATGTGGAGTATTCACTCCTTTCACAGAATAACAATGGTAAACCAACATTTATTGGAGACATGCTGCCAGGCACTCTTAAAAATTTTTTTTATTGGAGTATAGTTGATTTACAATGCTGTGTTTCAGGTGTACAGCAGCGTGAATCAGTGATACATATATCTGCTTTTTCTCAGATTCTTTTCCCCTATAGTGTCAAGCACTCTTTTAAGCACTTTAATTTTTATTAACTCATTTAATTCTTACAACAACCCCAAGAAGTGTTTGTTATTATTATACCCTTTTTTTTTTTTTTTAAAGCATAACTCCAATACTTCTATTACCTGATGCAAAGAGCTGGCTCATTGGAAAAGACCCTGATACTGGGTAAGATTGAAGACAAAAAGAGAAGGGGGCAGCAGAGGATGAGATGGTTGGATGGCGTCACTGATTCCATGGACATGAGCTTGGGCAAACTCTGGGAGATAGTGGAGGACAGGGAAGCCTGGTGTGCTGCAGTCCACGGGGCTGCAAAGAGATGGATATGGCTTAGCAACTGAACAACAACGTAACTGAGGCAGAGGGCGGTCAAGTGACTTGCCCAGTTAGAGAGTGGCGGGGCTTGAATCTGAACTCCAGCTGTTGGTTCTAGTGCTCTTGTTTTTACCTGCTTTTCTCTACACTTTCAACCATGACTCCACCATTTAAATGTCTTTTCCTCTCCTTCTTTCCACGTGGAATGGAGTGGAATTCACCAACTTAATGTTTTTAATGGTGTGACTCCATGGTGCTTTCTTGCTATGGCAAAAATTCAAATTATACTGAAAGGCATAAAATATAGCAAGGGGTAATGTCCTATGTTCTCACCTTTAGCTGGAACAAATATTAATGGCTTGTGCATCTTCCCTACCCCCAGGATTTCTTTTATGCATGCATTCACGCACATATTTTGTTTTTGTTTGACATATACTTAAAGTTCCTTCTCAACTTATCAGTGTCAACAGACCTCTTTCTATTAATGTGTCAGAATATAGAATTTCACCTCCTCTGTTTTAAAAAGGACTATTTTTAATTGGAGAATAATTTCCTTACAATGTTGTGTTGTTTTCCGCTGTACAACAACATGAAGTGAAGTGAAGTGAAGTTGCTCAGTCGAGTCCGACTCTTTGCGACCCCGCGGACTGTAGCCTCCTCCGTCCATGGGATTCTCCAGGCAAGAATACTAGAGTGGGTTGCCATTTCCTTCTCCAACAACAACATGAATCTGCTATAAATATACATGTATCCCCTCCCTCTTGAGTGTTCCACCCCCCAACCCCTCATCCCACCCATCTAGGTCATCACAGAGCAACGAGCTGAATTCCCTGTGCTAAACAGATGCTTCCCACTAGCTAGGTATTTTACACATTCACCTCCTTTTTGTTATGTCCGAAGTCCGAGTCCCCAAAACTGAGAGAATAAGACGTCCACAGCAATGCAAAAGCATAAAGGGGTTTTATTGTTAGCTCGAGCTAGGGCTCCTGTCTCATCCAGCGCAGTGGAGTCTTGACGAGAGCCCCGAGCTCTGAATCACATCTACTTTTATACAGACGGTTCTTTGTTCCTGTAACAGCATAGCTGATCGGTTGGGGTTTTCCTGATTGGCTCAGGCCGGGGCTATGGAAATTTCTTCTGATTGGTCAAGCTACACTGCCTGCGGGAGTTCCCAGTGCCTCAGCTTTCCTAGAGACTAAACCTCAGGCCTAGCCTGCCCCGGCTCCAGTTTGGTCCTAACACTTTTCAAGAGCTATTTTAGTAAGTGCAGATTATTCTGCTACAAAAGTAAATCATAATTTAACTTTGCATACTCCCTTCCTGATGTATAGTCAGGTTTAAAAAAAATTTTTTTTTGCCAAGTTTTTATTGTTATCGACTCTGTGGCAGACAGGCTTATTTGTTCTCCTAGTATTTTACAGATTTGGATTTTAGTTTTAAATCTTTAATCCACATGGAATTTGTTTTTGTGCAGGAAGTGAGGTGGGAATTAGAGCCATTTCTTGACTTGCCTCATCCAAATGATTACCCACCTGAAGAGATTCAGTCTCCAGGCACCCCAGTAATCACGCTGCATCTATTAGAGGAATACTTGGGAAACTGTAATAAGGAGAATCTCTGTGGTGGAAAATATTTGATAGTGTGTGTTGGGGAGAGGAATCAGAAACAGCAGGCTCTGCCAATGGGGACGAGAAAGGCCGGAGCTCCGTTTTCAGGTTGGAATGCTGCATTTTAATTAGCAATATTACTCCCAAATGTTTAGCTGCAACAGTAGGGGATTAGAGACCCCTGCTTGCCCATCATAATTCAGAACCTGCGCATCAGAGTGTCTAATTAGATCTGCTCACTTTTGAAAGGTCAGTCAATAAAATTGTCATGTTGTGTCATTCAAGGTCTAGAAGTTACTCTGCTATAAGCTTGAAGGATTTTTTTTTTTTTAAGTTAAAAATTGCCTATTCATGTCTGGTGTCTTTAAGTGAGCTTTGCTGGCCGAAGATTTTGGCAGGCCATCACGCAAAGGATCTGTGAAGTCTTTCAGTCACTTAGAACAATTCGTGTCCTTTGTAATTTTTTTTCATTATCACTTTGGACACTCTGCTAGAAGGAGCCACTGTAGCTTAAGCCGTTGGTTTTATTTTCCTACTCACAAGGAAAACAGCATTCACTTTGGTCTTCGTTTTGAATCTTGAACTCTCAATTGAATATTACTTTCAATTAATTTCCATGGGAAAAACAGTTCCCCAAAGAGCTGTGCTTCTCTGGAAAAATCATCATCATACAGAAATGAATGGAGCTAGGTTTTTCTTAATTTTATTCCTTGGCTATAAGTGAAGGAAGTTAGGGAGCGAACTTAATTCTTTTAAAGCCACTAGAATCTTAATTAGAATTCTGGATGGGGTGGCAAGTTCAGAGGAAAACAAATGTGAATTATGGGCAACTCTTCCAGATGACAGTTGCTGTTGTCTCGCTCGGCTTACTCAACCCCCACGACAGGGACTGCCTCCTGGGTCCATCGGGTCTCACACCAGCTTTCTCCATGCTCAGAGCTGTTGGATTTTTAGCCTAAAGGATCTGAGATGAGGGGGAGAGGGTAGTCAAAGCTGAAAGTGATCATTATTCCTATTTCAATTATATTATGGATTAAATTAGCTTTTGTGGGGGTAGGAAAACAAATCTCATTGCTCCTCCTAATATTTTCTAAAGTGTGGATGCATCGAAATCAAAATGTTGCTCACTGGAGTCTATTCCAGAATGGGAATCTCTGGCAGCAAAACTCAGGGATGTATTTTTAACAAGCCTCTTATGCTATTCATTTGTGCATTAGGGTTTGAGAACATTTGATTTATAACATTACTTCCGTGGGAGAAATGAACTCCTGCTTCCAACCAGTTGGCTTCAAAGTGTACCCTTGGAATCTAGCGTGTGGGTATGTTGAGGATTGCCTGTGTGTGAAATCAGTGGTCTGGATGGCAATCACATTTTAAAACTGTAAAGCTAACACCTGGTGAGCAGATTATGGCTCTGGGTATTGAGGCTAATTAAATTCTAAGGTATGGAGCTGAGGAATTAAAGCGTACAATGGATATTCAGCTGGAAGGTGAAGCTGCAATAGTATTTTAAATATCTGTACCCAGATGTCAACTGATTACCCTGACACTTGAGCTTTAGATAAGATGGCTCAAATCCTTTCCTGCATCCATTGGAATGTCTAGTGTTCTGTCCAAGATTTCTGCAAATCCTGGAGGACTTACATCCCCAGGATTACTTTGGGGGGGGGGTCACTTTTTTTTTCTGCTTTGCATCTTTTGCCTAATTATTTGACTGCACTGAGTCTTCGTTGCTTTGTGCTGCTGGCTTTTTCTAGTTGTGGCGAGCAGGATCTGTTCTTCGCTTTGGTGCTTGGGCTTCTCATTGAGGTGGCTTCTGTTGTTGCAGAGCACAGGCTCTAGTCACATGGGCTTCAGCAGTTGTGGCACATGGGCTTAGTAGCTCCACAGCGTGTGAAATTTTCCCGGATCAGGGATTGAACCCCTGTTCCCTGCATTGGAAGGTAGATTCTTATCCACTGCGCCACCAGGGAAGTCTGCTATGCATCTTATGATGATTCTTTATCTCTGTATGGTATAGAAGGCTCCTTCTTTTTGATTCCTCCAGCAACAAAGAGTTTTTTCATTAAATAGAATCTTTGCAGAAGATGGTGGAATGAAAGGGCAGGAGTCATGCTGCCACATCACTCATCACAGATTACAGCTTACACTCCTGTATGAAACACCCTTGTTTTTAAACGTATTTTTGACCACACTGTCAGGTTATGTCTCACTGGCCCAGACACTTCATACTGTGTCCTGGCCTCTTCCCATCTTGCTGGCTTCTCTGTCTCCTTTGTCTCAGCTCGCTTTCAGAATTCCAAACTCTTCTCACTCTTTTACTTGGAAACTGTCAATCCTCTCATTGCCCCACCCCATCAACTCCCAGACTCATCCCCAGGCCCACCTTTGCATATCCAACACCAACCAAGCTGCTCGACTGAGCAAAGGGGCCACCCATTCTCTTCTTTAATAGAATGCATGCTCCTTAGAACACAGGTTGGGGATTAAATAGAATTTTCCTAAGATCTATTATGTATTTCTTCTGTGGAAGGATTAATTCTGTCCAGGCTCTCCTGAATGCTTACGAGCTGAGAAAGAATCTGTTCATCCCACATCATTAAAGAATCCTTTTTGCTGGGAGAATTGCATCTAGAAAGAGATAAGCAGGATTTTTGTAAGGTTTTAACAGGCAGGTGCACATCAGTGCACTCCCATTAGTTACCCTCATCAGTCTTTACAGCGCTTCTGCTAACATGTTTAGGAGTAGAGCATCTCTGTTTGTATCCAAATAAACACAAACAGAATTACTTCCCATATACCAGCAAAAAGAGTGCTACTGACGCCAGGTGAGTGGCATCTGTAAGACTGTTCAGGGCATTCTGTATCTTGAGAAGAAAGCAACTGAGTTAAATTGTTTTCAGAAGTGTTTGCTTTCTGGCTCTCTTTTGTATATCTGAGAGCTTTCAGCTTTGCTTGAAATGGAAAGTCATTTCCCAGGCGAGAGATCATTTTCTTTAGTGCTCTTATTTTCCTGGTAAGGATTCTGAATTTTTTCCCTATTAATTTCTATTTTTATGCACAGTGATTCTCAATTGGTGAGAAAATTATGATCTCATAATCTCTTTTCCTTGTACTTGCTGAATGATTAGTCTCATTTGCTGTGTGAGTTCCACTTCATGGTTGTGAAATGACGATTCTTCCTGACTCTGGCTAAGCATGTCGGCTTGATGGCTTTGACCTTTTCCATGAAAACAAGGGAGATGAAAAGATGTGACATGTGTGTAAATTGTCACTCAAATGGGGTTATTTTGGCTAACGGCTTGGAATACATGCTTTGCTAAACTCCCTGAAGGCACCAGTGGAATGTTTTGTGTTTGGGGTTTTCTAAGACATTTGACAGTTTTGTTATTTTTAAGCAACGAGAAAAACCCTGATTGGCCATTAAATACAAACAATACATTTATATCCTGAATCACAAGCTCTGTGAATAAATGTATTACAGATTCCCAGGAAAAACCCTGTTCTCAAGTGGTGCAGTTAAATTCGCTTCATCTACGCTGTGATGGATATTACTTCCACTGCACTTAATTGGGATAACTGACAAATTTAGATTCAGAACATTTCAGTGACTCCAAGGGATGTATAAATATCTCACCAAATCCATTTAAATGGTATTCTGGATTTGGTCAGGGGTCTCACTGTAGTAATTTGCAGGTGTGACTGATATTAACTTATAAATTTCCCATGACTGGTCCTTTGTTGATTTCAGGCTTCCTCCCTGTTCAGTAATGATGGCTCAGCAAGCATATTTTACCTTCCTTCTCTGCAGGCCCTTTATTGCTTTGAGATGTGTCTGTGTGTGTGTGGGTGTGTGTGTATGCATGCACACATTTTTAATAGTAATGCATGAGACAGTATTTCCCACTAGAGCATATTCATAAGAGCTTGTGGAACTGTTTCTTACTGGACATATTTCTCTCTTTATTTGTCTGTGCTTTTAGTTAAGGGGATGGAGATGATATTTAACTGGATAAACAGTGACAAAACAATAGGGATGGTGTAGAAGTATATACATGCTCTAATAATCTGGACGTATCACACTTGGCTAATGAGCCTATGATAGGATTTTTAGTAATAACCATCAGGGTCAGCATAATAACCCTAATGTGTTGCCATAATGGAGCTGATAAATTTACAGGTGAGTAGAAGTGATTCATTTTGAAGTCTTTTTTCTTTTTCATGACCGAAAATGAGGTTCTCATTCCCTGATACTATCTTTTTGTCATTTGCTCTTTTTTTTCCAGTCACTAGAATTTTAAAAAATACTTCTTTGCTTCTTTGGCGTGCTGGGTCTAGTTGCAGCATGCGGGATCCTTGATCTTTGTTGGAGCATGCAAACTTTTAGTTGTGCCATGGGGATCTAGTTCCCTGACCAGGGATTGAACCCTGGTTTCCTGCATTGGGAACTCGGAGTCTTAGCCACCAGACCACCAGGGAGGTCCCACTGGAAAGTTTTAAACAGTGACATGATCAGATATGTGTTTAAAAAGTAGCTCTAGTCGCAAAGAGGCTGATAGAATGGAGAGGCATCCATCCATGGGACCCATCCATGCATCATTCATTTGGAAAAGACAGCTATAGCTTGGAGATTTAGGTGAGTCATGTAGGTGAGTTTGCTAAGGAAGGTGTGCAGAACAAGGAGAGAAGAGGGTGATGATCACATCCTGGGGAACACTGACATTTAATTTGGGAGCAGAATGAGAGAAGCCAGAAGAAGAAAATATGAAATGGGAGAAGAATGTACGGAGAAGCAGGAAAGAGCAAGTACTGATGGACCTATTTGCAGGGCAGCAGTGGAGACGCAGACAAAGTGAACAGACTTGTGGACACAGTGGGGGAAGGAGAGAGTGGGATGAATTGAGCGAATAGCATGGCAACATATACGTTCTGTATGTGAAACAGATAACCTGTGAGAATTTGCTCTGTAAAACAGGGAGCTCAATCCAGGGCTCTGTGAGAACCTAGAGGGGTGGAAGAGGGAGAGGGATTCAGGACGGACTGGACATATGTATACCTGTGGCTGATTCCTGTGGATGGGCGGCAGAGGCCAACACAATATTGTAGAGCAGTTGTCCTCAATAATTGTATTTTGTTCTGTTCTTCTCAATATTGTACAATTATAATCTTTGATAATGAAAAGAACTTATTAATTAAAAAAGAGGCACTGGGTAGATCAATGATGTCAAATAGTACGTGGACAGAGACGATGGCATTGGACTGCACACCCAGGCCATTTTAATTTTTTGATCAAGATAGCTTAAATTTAATTTCATTTGCTTCCAGGAGTTTATCATCTTTTGAGTTACCTTACAACCTTGTGCTTCTGTGAGATATAGGACATACTGCAGGAAAGATGCTGTAGCTCTCAAAAGGATATCTGAATCATATTCTAAAGATAACATTTTGATTATTGTTGTTTTTAGTTGCTAATTCGTGTCTGACTCTTTGCAGACAAAGAGTCCCATTTTGATGATGGGAATGATAATTTTTAAGTGTTCTGAATAAGAGGATATGAGTGTGACTAGAATAAGCAATAAGAAGTCTGATCTGGGTAGTGAGGGTCAAGTAAAAATGGTCCCACTGCCATTTTTAATTTTTTTTTTTTTTATTTTGGCTGTGCTGGGTTGTCTTTCTGAGCTTCTCTAGTTGCACTGTGCAAGCTTAGTCGCCCTGTGGCAGATCTTAGTTCCCTGACTAGGGATTGAACCTGTGTCCCCGACCAGGGAAGCCCCCCCACTGCCACCTTAAATGCAGGTGGGGCTTGAAGACATACAGCGTCCCACCTACATGCTCTCCTTGGTGCTTCATTACACCCCTTGGTGGAAAAGGAAGTAAAAGCTGTGTATCTGGGTCCCAGAGTTAAGTGTGTTCAATAATCCAAGTGTCCTACCTTTTACTTTTATGATAGATTGTCCCCTCTTCTCTCTGGAATTCTACAACTCTAAAGGGAAAGTGTGCAAGCAAATTGAGAGACAATGAACAGAAAAAGCCTGGGGTCTGCTGTAGTCAGTCTTAAAATTTCATGATTTGCTGCTGGTGAGAAAGGGTTAATTTGGCAACAAAGCCACGATGAGGTTATATTCATCTCAGAACCGAGTTGCTGGAATCCAACCCAGCATTGTAATTAACAGATACAGCAGGCTCCCTGCCTGGAGCCTTGGAGCAGAGGCTAGACGTTGAATTCAGAGAAGGAAGACTCATTGACATCCAGTGTCTCTCCCTAGCCGCTAATCTTAATAATTTTTGCCGTCAATTCGGTTATATTTGTGTTTGACAAAGTGTCTCTTTAAATGCTTCAGATGATCAGACCTTTATTTTTGACCTTTCAGGGGAAATCTGTAAACAAATAGAACTGCAATACCCAAATGAATGATGGTGCTCAATTGTAAAATTTAATGCAATTAAACTAACAGTTACAGCAACACCGCTATCCAGCTCAAGTAAATCAATAGCTTCCTAGTTGCATCTGTAGCTGAGAATCACTGTGGCTGTGGCAGATTTTCTGCTGCAAACTTGAACTGTGAAGAATTAATACCAATGGCATAGAATCCTGTTGATGTGGCTCTGGTTGCCCAGCTGGAGCAGGGAAGGATGCTCTGGTGCACTCTTTATGGCGAATGCAAATTAGCAGATAGTTGTGGGAATAAAGTTCTCTTCTTGATCTATGGCAGGAGAGAGCTAGTCTGCAAGAGTTCTTTGCAGACTGTAATTAGTTTATTCATTAGGGTTGGGGAATTCAGTGACACAGCTGCATGAGGTAGCATGGAAAGCTACCTGAACATATGGCAGAAGGATAATGCAAATATAGTTCCTGAAAGAAAAAGGCAAATGGTACAACTTTGTGCTTTTATTTTACATCCTGCAGTGATTTTCTGAAGGGAGGTGGTGAGTTGATTACACACCAAACCTTGTAATATACATTGATTTTGGATTGTGGGGCGTACTTGTTTTCCTTGTATGTTGCATATAACATATCAATTCAATTCAGTTGCTCAGTCATGTCCGACTCTGCGACCCCATGGACTGTAGCATGCCAGGCTTCCCTGTCCATCACCAACTCCTGGAGCTTGCTCAAACTCATGTCCATCGAGTCGGTGATGCCATTCAACCATCTCATTTATATAAACATATAAATGTATATGACATATCCACGCACACATCACTAGGCATCTCGATACATACATAAAAGACTGAATGCTGTTCCTTGGTCTCTAGCAAGAAAGACTAACACTTATATTCATTTATGGTGTTTCAACCTCCCCTTTTGTTTTTATTATTACTTATTAATCTAACAAGGTTTTTAACTCTTATTAGAGGTGCATGTGTGTGTGTGTGTGTGTGTGTGTGCATGCACACGCATGTGTGCAAGCTCAGTTGGTCTGTCTGACTTTTTGCGATGCCATAGACTGTAGCCTGCCAGGCTCCTCTTGTCCATGGAATTTTTCAGGCAACAATACTGGAGTGGATTGCCATTCTCCTCCTCTAGGGAATCTTCCCGATTCAGGATCGAACCCGTGTCTCTTGCATCTCCTGCATTGGCAGGCAGGTTCTTTACCACTAGCACCACCTGGAAAGCCACAGAAGTGAAATAAAACTATTGGTTGTATCCAACTTCTGAAAGACTTATGGGTATTCATACATGTAAAATTCAACCTTGCTTGTGGAATGCAAGCACTTTCATAGCAGAGGTTCTCTTAAATCTACTTCTTTTGTACTGTGAAGACTAATCTGACTTCACATGTAGCCATAGTTACGCAAAATTTAAAATCCATATAGTATTTGACTTAAAGAAAAAATCAGACCTGAATTCAAGTAGGTTATAGGAAGAATTAAATCTGCATTGTTAGTAAGGAAGCCCAGTAGGTTGAAAAAAATTAGAGCAAAGCAAAACTCAATTTGAACCATTATACGAAACCATTCTTATGTCTCTCCTTATAATCTTCACATGTCACCTGTAAACATTCTCAGTGAGAATGTTATTGAAGTCAAAGCATTCAACCAGGGACACAAACATGTGTGGAAAAGCAACAGAGCCTGAATACTTTTGTTCTTGGCAATTGATTTACTCTATTTTAACGCCAAAAGCTATTTATTGACTATCATATGCTCATATGGTTTCTTCTTCTTGTAACTCTCAATCCAAATTGGTGGCTAACACAGATGAAACAAGATTCTTCTGCCAAAACTAAGATGTTAAATTAGGAAGGAACTCACAATGCACAGTAAGATGTACTCGTGATTGTTCCTTGGTATCTGATTACAAGGAAGCTTTGCATCTTATTTTGTGGTTTTCTGTGCTGTATATATTTTCTTAAAATGTGTATGTGTGTGTTGCTTCCATAGTAATTCAGTCTTGCAACTTCAGAAAAGTAAATTTACTTCTGTTCAGAACCTGATGTTTGTGGCTGTAAGGTGGTTGTGGGAAGCAGATAGTGCGGGGAGCGCTCCGCAGAAAGAGAGAGAGGCAGTGGAACTTCCCTCAGCAGAGAGCTGAGGGGTCCCAAGGAAAGGTGAGCCTGCTGTCCGCCAACCCAGCCCCTCGGCGAGCGAGAGACAATCAGACGCGACAGGGGTTCCGTCTAGTGCGGTTCCGCTTTATTGTTACAAACTCCCTGCTTATAAAGGCAAGCGGGGAGGGGTTTGCAAGGGACTTTCCATAGTTACACCAATCACGTTAAAGGTCAAATCGTCATGTGCCATCATTATAACAGGAGTCTATGGTGATCACGCGCTGTCTACGTGCACAGAAATCAAGAGAGCCAATCAGAAGTTTTGACAGACAACATAGACTACGCCCCCATCTCTTCCGCCAGGCGCCATCTTAGTTTCCGTCCTCAATGCTAGCCTTTTTCTTTTTCAAGGTTTCCCATGTAGGGCCCGACAGATAGTTGTAGGTAAATGGACAGGAAGGGGCACCCACAGCTGTAAATGGTAGGTCAGGGAGATGGTAGGGAATGAGAGTGAGAATGGGATCTGAAACTAATATGCTTGTCAGAGAAGTGTTAGTCATTCAGTCGTGTCCAACTCTTTGCAACCCCATGGACTGTAGCCCGCCAGACTCCTCTGTCCATGGGATTTTCCAGGCAAAAATACTATAGTATGTTGCCATTTCCTCCTCCAGGGGGTTTTTACAACCCAGGGATAGAACCTTAATCTCTTAAATTACAGGCAGATTCTTTACTGTCTGAGGCACCAGGGAAGTGATCAGGGCAAACCTAGCAGCAGATTCAGTCAAATGATGGGTTGAGTTAAGTGAACATATTAAGAATCAAGTGATGATCAAAAATCAAGGAGTCAGACCGGTACCATAATCCAGGATCTAGTCTGATGGTGGTTGATGAGAGCTGAAATGAAGCCAGTCAGGAGTCAGATGGTACAGATCCAGCTGGGATCAGGAGACCCTCCGAGATGGAGCAGCTTTCTACATCAATCTCTAAAACTTTCATATATTTAGATAAAATAATTCCTATGACAGGGAGAATTATCAATAACCCCAGATATGCAGATGACACCACCCTGATGGCAGAAAGTGAAGAAGAACTGAAGAGCCTCTTGATGAAAGAAAAGAGGAGAGTGAAAAAGTTGGCTTAAAGCTCAACATTCAGAAAACTAAGATCATGGCATCTAGTCCCATCACTTCATGGGAAATAGATGGGGAAACAGTGGAAACAGTGTCAGACTTTATTTTTTGGGGGGCTCCCAAATCACTGCAGATGGTGATTGCAGCCATGAAATTAAAAGACGCTTACTCCTTGACAGGAAAGTTATGACCAACTTAGACAGCATATTTAAAAGCAGAGACATTACTTTGTTAAAAAAGGTCCGTCTAGTCAAGGCTATGGTTTTTCCAGTAGTCATGTATGGATGTGAGAGTTGGACTGTAAAGAAAGCTGAGCACTGAAGAATTGATGCATTTGAACTGTGGTGTTGGAGAAGACTCTTGAGAGTCCCTTGGACTGTAAGGAGATCCAACCAATCCATCCTAAAGGAGATCAGTCCTGGGTGTTCATCGGAAGGACTGATGTTGAAGCTGAAAGTCCAATACTTTGGCCACGTAATGCGAAGAGCTGACTCATTTGAAAAGACCCTGATGCTGGGGAAGACTGAGGGCAGGAGGAAAAGGACGACAGAGGATGAGATGGTTGGATGGTATTACTGACTCGATGGACATGGGTTTGGGTGGACTCCGGGAGTTGGTGATGGACAGGGAGGCCTGGTGTGCTGCGGTTCATGAGTCGGACATGACTGAGCGACTGAACTGAACTGAACTGAACTGATGACAGGGAGAAACCTACTCCAATGTACAGAGGAAGAGGCAGGTGAAAACACCTGGGTGGATTAGAGAGAACAGAGCCTGATTCTAGTTGCATTTATAGTCCATGGTGTTAATTAATCCCATGAAGATATTACCATAGAGAATAACAAGGCATTTTTCTGATAGTCAGTGGACCATTTTTAAATTTTCATTAAAAAAAAATTTTATTGAAGCATAGTGGAGTTACAATGTTTTGTTAGTTTCAGGTGTACAGCAAAGTGATTCAGTTATACATACACACGTATATATATTTTCAGATTCTTTTCCCATATAGGTTATTGCAGAGTATTGAGTGGAGTTCCCTGTGCTATACAGTAGGTACTTGTTATTTATTTTATATGTAGTAGTATATACATGGTAGGGCTTCCCAGGTGGCTCAGTGATAAAGAATCTGCCTGCCAGTATAGGAGACACAGTAGACTTGGCTTTGATCCCTGGGCTGGGAAGGTCCACTGGAGGAGGAAATGGCAACCCACTCCAGTATTCTTGCGTGGAAAATCCCATGGACAGAAGAGCCTGGCAGGCTACAGTCCATAGGGCTTTCAAAGAGTTGGACAGGGCTGAGTGGCTAAAGAGCAACAGTGTATATATGTTAATTCAAAATTCTTAGTTTATCCCTCCCCCGCTTTCCCCTTTGGTAACCCTAAGAGAACAATAAGACATTTCTCTGACAGTCAATGAGCAGTTCCGCAATTTTTTAAAAAGCTTTTTTCTCTGGGAGTAAGGCGAGAAGCAGCAGAGTTCTGCGTCTGTTTCGATAGTATTAGTTTAGCTGGGTTGTTTTGTGGATTTAAAGTCTAGACTGTTTGGTTCTTTGCATTTGGGGGGCTGTTCCTCCTCAGAAAATGTGTGTGCTAAGGGGTTATCTATTGACTGATTCCTAAGTCCTCCATCCTCTACTAACATTTTATGTATGAAGAAGAAATAAAATTTACAGTCCCGGCCTTTGGGAATTTTATAGCCCTTTTGAGGAGGCTAGATACAATCGTGCCTTCAACTTTACATTCATTCACTCCCTTGTTGTACTAGATGCCTTGCCTGTAATAATAAATCTGGTAGATACATCCTTGTCTTCAGGGAGGTTATAGTCAAATGAGTTACTTAAGTGATGCGAAACTTCTCTTCTACTTGCCTGCTGCAAATGCCCTACCTCTTTGCTTAAGGCACTTTGTATTTTGCAAATATGGAATAGAATGAAATAAAACAAGGCTTTGTAGTCTTTGGGCTTTATTAATTTTACAAGATGGTTTCAGCACATTTACTAGTATCTGGTGAAGAATTGTGATAATTAAAATTCAGCTGTACTAATTAAAACAAATGAATAAAGTCTTTAATGTTCTTTTCCTCACAATTTTTAATTTCCTTTTTGCTTACTCCTGACTTTGCAGAATTCTGTAATAGTCATTGGGGTTTTTACTGTCATTAGGGAAATTTATGAAGTTATATAGCTCAGGAAGCCTGAAGAAATCCTATAACAGTAATATTTGAATAAATTTAAGTTTCCTTTGGGTCAGCTTTTTAAAATCAATGAATTTAAACTGATCGGTATTCTGAAAGTCAAACTTTCATAAGAAATTCTGACCGGTGTTTATTATTTTAATGTTCTAGGGTTAAAACTGAGTCCCTGTAGGCTTTCTCAAGTCTCAGGAATTAAAAGCTATATTTGTGATACGAAATCAGCTAAATAAAAACTGCATAGAAAACAAAATGCTAATATTGATTGTCTCTGCTTGCCGAGATAATTTTGTTTTGTGCTTTTGTTTATTTGTTTACATTTTTCTACATTCTTAAATTTTAAATGTAGCATATAGGCGACTTAGAAAATTACAATAATAGCAAGTGGGACTGATACTGAAGCTGAAACTCCAAAACTTTGGCTGCCTGATGTGAAGAACTGACTCATTGGAAAGGACCCTGATGCTGGGAAAGACTGAAGGTGGGAGGAGAAGGGGACGACAGAGAATGAGATGGTTGGATGGCATCATCGACTCCATGGACATGAGTTTGAGCAAGCTCTGGGAGTTGGTGATGGATAGGGAAGCCTGGTGTGCTGCAGTCCATGGGGTCACAAAGAGTTGGACACAACTGATTGAATTGAACTGAACTGAAATGCCATTAATGGGCTTCCCTGGTGGCTCAGATGGTAAAGAATTTGCCTGCAATGCTGGAAACCCAGGTTCAATCCCTGGGTTGGGAAGATCCCCTGGAGAAGGGAATAGCAATGCACTCCAGTATTCTTGCCTAGAGAATTCCATGGACAGAGGAACCTGATGGGCTACAGTCCATGAGGTCCCAAAGAGTTGGACATGACTGAGCGAGTATCAAATGCTTTTATTGGTTGAGATTTCTGCCATAGATGGGATTTACCTTTCAAAGGCAGGTGTCAACTTGCTTTTGAACAATCCTTTCACACTTACAATGGAGGCATCCTTTGGCATATTTTGTTTTATGAATTGATATTTCATTTCTTTCTTTCTTTAGAAAGAAATTTGCCATTTATTTCTTTAGAACACTAACTCATCAGGTCCTTTCTGAATTAGTTTGATAATTTGATATTGCCATTAGATAATGGAGTGTTTGGCTTCATGCTTTTAATTTAGTAAAATTAAAATTGAAAATGTAGTGCTTCCTTGTGATTTATTAATAGTATAATATCAGTAATAATAAGTAATGAGTCACATAAATGGGGGAGTTTTGAGGGAAATCAGATTTCCACCTGTCAGTATATTGGGTTGGCCAAATTAACATCTTATGAAAACCCTGAATGAACTTTTTGGCCAACCCAATAATTCCTAACTCCTCTCCCTCCAATAGTAGTAGGAACTTGGTAAGTGGTTTCAAATGAAATGAGAGAAAGAGTTCACTCCTGACTTCATGAGTATGTGATGAAGTTGAAGTCATGAGTTGTGCACCCAATAACTAGCTTTTGAATCTGAGAGCTGATTTCAGTTGCTTTCACTAGCTGTGTGATCTTTGACAAATTATGTTACCTCTCTGAATTTCCTAATCTGTGAAATATAGAAGGTAGTTTTTACCTTTCCAAGTTACTTTGACTAGGTCATATGCACAAAATGTTTACCATGGTACTTGGCTCACATGGCTATTGTTGGAATAGGAGAAAAATACCTGTGGGTAGAAAAAGCCTCATATAATATTCTTGACTACTGAATTTAGGAAAGTCAACCTTTCTCCAGAATAATAATCAACTCTGACAGGAAGTTATGAACTTTTATAATAGAGGATGTATTACAAAGCCCTGTTGGGGTTTTGAGTCTTGTTAATGATGCCAAGTGGTCTTCTGAGCATGGAGTGAGTACCATTGCCCACACAGCAATTAACTTCACCCTTCATTAGTAATGTGCCTACAGACACGATTTCCTTTGCTTTTATCTTATCTCACTAGGATGCCATCCAAGAGAACACTTAAATAAAAATCCAGTTGTCATGTCTTGCTGTTAGCTGAGCAAATGTAGGGTAAACACCATTAAGGTTAAATGTGTTACAATAACCTCTGTTGAATGAGTAACAAGAAGACCAAGAACTCCATCAAAGCTAAGGAACAGCTAATTTTGAATGACAAAGTGGAATCTTCTAAATTTAGACCTGGGTTTAATGAGGGGTTTCGGGTACTCTTACCTGAAAACACAAGAGAAAAACTGAAGTTGTTTCTTCATTTGGGGTCTGTTGATTACTTATAATTATGGTCCCTGTTCAGGATCACAGTCAAAGATTTTAAAATATTTTTTCTTCCCCTTTTTTCTCTTTCATTCTCATCAGGAATTATTTGCTAAGTCACTTCAGTCGTGTCTGACTTGTTGCGACCCTATGGATCATATAGCCCACCGGGCTCCCCTGTCCATGGGATTCTCCAAGCAAGAATACTGGAGTGGGTTGCCATGTCCTCCTCCAGAGAAGGAATTATTTACTGAGCATCTATTATGGCCAAAATACTAAGCTAAATTTTGAAAGCTGAAGGTATAATAGCTGCTCTTCATACCTATTCTGGCAGTTTAGGTGGCTCAGATAGTATAGAATCTGCCTTTAAAAATGCGGGAGACCCAGGTGCAATCCCTCGGTTGGGAAGATCCCCTGGAGAAGGGAATGGCAACCCACTCCAGTATTCTTGCCTAGAGAACTTCATGGATTGAGGAGCCTGTCAGGCTACAGTCCATGGGCTTGCAAAGAGTCGGACACCACTGAGCAACTGACACAGAGAGGACAGAATAGCCATAGGTGGAGGTAGGTTTTGATGATGAATATCAGATAAATTTCTATATAAAATATCCTGAGTTGGCAGTTTAGTAGAGACTGAGCCTGTCTTTCCCTCAGACTCTAATAGATCAAAACACTTTATTTATCTTCAATTTTCCCAAATCAAAGCTGGCACTGCTACCTTAATCTACTTTTTTTTTTTTTTTTTACAGGCATTAAAATTCTAAGGTGTCATCTGGAATTTGAGAGCCATGCTCCATTAACACTAATGAGTGACTTTTGGTTAAATCTTCATGGATCAGGCTGAACATTTCCCTGTGGGTATTGATTCACCTTTCATTTCAGTGGGTATCACACCAGCCTGCAATGAAATTGTTTGCATCATTTAACCTGTAAGAGTGTCCAACAAATGTGTGATTTATGATTTGGAAAGTATCCAGCTTGGTCCAGATTGTTACTGAAAATTTCCTGATTTCTTCCTTTCTATTCAGGTCAAATAGAGGCCTGTAAATTTCCAGGCACTCCTTGTTTCCTGTAGGGCTCAGGTCAAAATACTTTATAAATGGGCTAATATGACTTCTAAAATGACTGTTCTAACAATAATAGAATCATGTAAATTTACTTCTGAAAGTTGGAAGTTCAAGTTAAACATCCATGACAGATTGTATATTTTTGTCTGTATATTTTGAAATAACCTTCAGATTCACAGCTATGTAGGTGGGCAATTTTAAAAAATTCCTGAAAAATGTAAGGAACCTCCAAAAAAATCACATTTTTACTTGCTACATAATTCTGAATAGTGTTTATATTAACTGTATCTACCTTGAGTGCAAATTTGATGTCAGGAACTATTGTTGAGATGTGTAATTCAAGGTGAATAAGAAGGTGTTAGCCTTCCCTGGTGGCTCAGATGGTAAAGTGTCTGCCTGCAATGCGGGAGGCCAGGGTTTGATCCCTGGGTTGGGAAGATCCCCTAAAGAAGGAAATGGCAACCCACTCCAGTACTCTTGCCTAGAAAATGACACGGATGGAGGAGCCTGGTGGGCTACAGACCATGGGGTCGCAAAGAGTCGGACACAACTGAGCAACTTCGCTTTCTTTCTAAGAAGGTGTTAGGTTCTGTGATTTTGTCATGAGCCATAACTTTGAGGCCTCAGCCTCCCACCACTAATGAATTTTCCTCTAACGCTCCAAGATTTTGAAACTTTGAACTGCTGGCGGTCAAGTGTGGATCTTTGTGCCTGTGTGTCAGCCCTTTGGTTTGGGGACCTGGTCCTTGCCAGCATTTTCTTAACAAGTTGAGTCCCTGTTATAGTCTGACTGTTAGATGGGGAGCCATTAATACTTGGCAATTTTTTGCTGTCATAATGATGCTGAGGACTTTCCAGATGGCTTTTCCTTTTCTCTCTAGAAGAACTATGACTTACTTATTCCCTTTGATGGGGTTTTGATCAAGCAGACATTCGTCATGACCTTGATCCAGAGTAGGGACAAGACTTGGTTGGTTCATCTCTAGTCTGGGGATGACATATACCATACTCTGTCTTGTATTCCCTAGGACAGGCTCACATGCTTGTCAGAGGTTTGGCTTTCTGATACAAGGATGAGGCTTTAGGAAGGTGGGAGTCATGTATGTTAGGATTGGAGTGTTGCCAGGATACATTTTGAGGGAAAATAGAGAAAGAAATATCCAATTGAATGTTTGAAATAACTAAACCAGTTGTGAAGGGAACAGGAAGTAGACAGATGAGGGTGTTCTGTTTTCTTTGGGCCTGTCTCTGTAGTACTCTCAAAAGGAAAAAGTGAAAGCTAAAGTCACTTAGTTGTGTCTGACTCTGTGATCCCATGGACTAAACAGTCCCTGGAATTCTCTAGGCTAGAATACTGGAGTGGTCTTTCCAACCCAAGGATCGAACCCAGGTCTCCTGCATTTCAGGCATCTTCCTTACCAGCTGAGCCACAAGGGAAGCGCAAGAATACTAGAGTGGGTAGCCTATCCCTTCTCCAGAAGAGCTTCCCGACCCAGGAATCAAAGCAGAGTATCCTGCATTGCAGGTGGATTCTTTACCAGCTGAGCTACCAGGAAAGCTCCTGTAGTACTCTCAGGCTAGGCACTTAATGTCAGTTTAGATTAGGAACAAAATGAGACTTTTGCACTGTTAAGTTTAAAGGCAAATAATTGTCTCACATCCAACTTTTTTCCCCATCTTTTTCTATTACACCTCCCACTCAACCTTGAGAGAAAAGAAAAAAGGAATTTCCTATGGAGTTTTATAGTTAATGTAACCTCAGCAGTATTCGCCTTTAGAATAAAGGCAGCAGTAGTTGGGAAAGCTCTCTCCTGTGGGAGTGATGACGGTTCTGTGTCAAGTTTCTGCCTTACAGTTCTTGTGCTTGGGCTGCTCTTTGACTAAAATCCTTCTCTTTGCCTTCGCTGAGGTTTCTGCTTAGACATGCCCCCTCTTTCATGTCCTTCCTGACCTGATCCATCTAGGCTGGGGTCTCTCTTCCTGTCCCTCAGTGTCCTCGGATTCTGCCCGCTGCTTTCTGCCCCACTGCACTCATCACTCCTGGGAAACTGCCTCTCCCATGAGAGAGTAAGCTCTCTGAGGGCAGACACTTCTTACTGCTGTGCAGGGTCAGCTACCTGGTAGAGCTTCAGAATATCTATAAAGAAATATTTATTTATTTTTTATTGGGCTGTGGTGGCAAGTCTTAGGTAAGGCACCCAGCCTCTTTTGTTGCCACGCATGGGCTTCTCTCTAGCTGTGACTCTGGGGGGCTCAGTAGTTGTGGCTAGTGAGCTTCGTTGCCACAAGGCATGTGGGATCTTAGTTTCTTGACCAGGGATGGAACCCACGTCCCCTGCCTTGGAAGGTGGATTCTTAAACACTGAACCACCAGGGAAAGTCTCTCAAAAAATCTTTATGGAATCAATGTATTCATTTCTCACCTTAGGCTCTGTGTGTAGCCTCTGAGCTTCTATAAACATGCAGCTCTACTTGGCCTGTTGCCCTATTCTGAGACGTGCAGCTTTTTGCATTTCTGAAATCAGGATATGTATCAAAAATAAAGATTTAATGGGTGGTGGTTATCACCATCAAAGCTGAAAGTAAATCGATATACATCTTACAAGTCAGTGTGTCTTAGAATCAAGGACACTGTGGTAGACAGAATGTACATGCATGCTAAGTTGCTCGGTCATGTGCAACTCCTTGCGATCCTATGAACTGTAGCCCTCCAGGGTCCTCTGTCCATGGGATTCTCCAGGCAAGAATACTGGAGTGGGTTGTCATGCCCTCCTTCAGGGGATCTTCCTGACCCAGGGATCGAACCCACGTCTCTTAAGTCTCCTGCACTGGCAGACAGGTTCTTTATCACTAGCGCCACCTAGGAAGCCCCGGTAGACAGAATGCTCCCCACCAAAGGTATCTGTGTCCCTGATACTTGTAAATATATGTCACCTTACATGGCAAAAGGGACTGTGCAGATGTGATTCAGTTAAGGATTTTAGGATGGCAAGGTTTCCCTGGGCTTTTAAGACTGTGTGCCCACGTGCTTTTTGTGACCCAATGGACTATAGCCTGCAGATTGGTCAATGTAATTACAAGCATCTTTATAAGAGAGAAGTAGGAAATTCAGAGTCAGAGAGGAAGATTTTGTGATGGAAGCAGAAGTTGGAGTGAGGCCACAGGACAAGGAAGGTGCCCTCTAGAAGCTGGAAATTCAAGGATATGGGATTCTTCCCTAGAGACTGGAAGGATCATGACTCTGCCAGTCATTTTAAACGTCCACCTCCAGAACTATATGATAATAAATTTGTATTGTTTTAAACTGTTAAACTTGGTTGATTGGGTACAGCCAAATTATTACAAGCAAGAGTGTGGATTACATTCTAGAAATTTAAAGTTTTTATTCAATCTTTCCAACAAGGAAGGGTGAGAGTCAGTGGGTACATGTCTGACATCCCTGCCCCTCAGTGGAAGCATTTGGAGGTATGTTTCATGCAGCCCCCCAGGGGATCCCTTTCAAGACTGAGCCCTAATTGCCCTCAGTACTCATTAGCTACTCTCTTACTGACTTGCCTTACTACCTTGCCTTCACACTTCCTGGATTACTTCTAAGATAAACCTTTGGCATCCTAATCCTCACCTCAGGTTCTGCTTTTGGATGAGCCCAAACTGGGATGTCACCCTAGGTCAAGAGATGTTTGCACTTCCTCCAGCTGCGTGAGTGCTCCTAAACTGAGTTCATCCTGTAGGTTCCCAATCAATGTCCCTTCTTTATGGAGTTTCCCTGGTCCTCCAGACTATGAATGTTTTCCCCTAATCCTCCTGCACTTTTCATGGCACTGACCACAAATGAAATGAGTTAATTATTTTAAGGGGGGATGATTATTTGTTAGTATCACATGATGTGGGTGTCAGGTAAGATTTATGGGAAACTCACAGGCAGAAGGGACAATGTGGTGCGTATGCCCCATCCTCTCAGCGGCTAGCACAGCTGGACAAATCATGGGAAGTGCTGCAAGAAGAGGACTCTGCTGTGTACCATGTATGCATTTATAAGGTAACTGGGGGGAGACAGGGTCAGCTAATGAACACATGATGGTGGAAGCTTCCTGGACAGAGATATGTACCAGATCTACCTTACTGTGCCAGAGCTTAGCTTGAGGTCTCATCCTAATTTTCTTCCTTCCTTCCTCCCTCCCTGGCTCCCTCCCTTCCTTGCTTTCTTTCTCTTTCTTTCTTTATTGTTGAAGTATAGCTGTTTTACAATGTTGCATTAATTTTAGGTATACAGCAAAGTGATTCATATATATAAATATAAAATCTATTCTTTTTCGATTCTTTTCCCTTATAGGTTATTACAAAATGTTGAGTATAGTTCCCTGTGCTATACAGTAGGTCCTTACCATTTATCTCTTTTATATATAGTAATATACCGACTCGATGGACATGAGTTTGAGTATGCTCCGGCAATTGGTGATGGACAGGGAAGCCTGGTGTGCTGCAGTCCCTGGGGTTGCAGAGTCGGACACGACTGAGCAACTGAACTGACTGACTGAATGTACATATGTTAATTCCATACTCCTAATTTTACCTTAAGTTTTAAGTGGAGAGCCCCAACAGTTGAAAAAAAAGTTGAGTTCAGACTTCCAATATATGTATATATATTTATCTTTATACATGTTTCACTGTCACATTAAATGTCAAATAGTAGCAAAGCTGAATTTCTTTATTGATATAAGCATACACAAAATAAAAATAGACAAAAACAGAAATGAAATTTTAAAAATAGGAAATTGCAAAATGTCTTTGCATGTCCTAATAGATCATTTCATGTGTTTCCTGAGCGCACACACCGAGAGGTGATTACTGAGCTAGAGCAGTGCTTTCCTGAGGGACAGACCCCTGGGAGCTGGTTAACATGCAGACTCTGATTCATCGGGCCTGGGAGGGGCCTGGAATTCTGCATTTCCCAGATGATGCCAATGGAATTGTTTTGGGAACCACACTTTGCGTGGCCAGTATCTTGCTACCCAAAATATCCATAAGCCACTGAGATTTAGATGCTTGGGTTGAACAGATTGATATGGCATCTTCTGTCATTTTGGAATGATTTGCTCTGTCACGTTTTGCTGTTTCCAGGTAGACTCAGTGGGATGTGTATGACCTTCACTGCATCGTTGAATGATTGCCCATCGGAAAAAAACAAAAAGTGAAGGGCAACTGGGCAAGGTAAAAGTTTGTTGACTCTTCATTTCTCTTGGCCTTTAAGATCCAATTATCTGTTTTTCTTCCTCTGAAGGGATGGCAGAAACCCAGTGAGCCCCGTGACCAGGCTCTGTGCCGGGTGCTTTCCACGTGCTGTTTCATTTCAGATCTGACTCTAATGGCAGAAACCAGTCTGAATACAAAGAGATCTGCTGTGTGTGTGTGTGTGTGTGTGTGTGTGTGTGTGTGTGAAGGGGGAGGGCTCAGCTTTCTCTTCTGACCCTCTCTCTGATCTGTCTTGACGGATGAACCAAACCATTCAAACTCCCTCTGCTCAGGGATGCAGCTGAGGGTTTCCCAGTTAGTGACAGAATCTGAGTGATTTGTAGGCATTTGTGTGCTGATTGTCTTGCCCTCTAGGCATGAACTGTGTTGTATCAGGAGGGCAAGAGGGTTCCAAATAGATTTAATATGCCTTGTATGAGCTTCAACCATCTGCCCGCCAGCTCTCAGTGTGAGCATAATATATGTTTCCAGAATCAAACACAAAGAGTCAGTGTTTTTCCCCTCTTTCTTTTTCCTTTTTTCAGAGGCTTTTAGTTCAGATCATTTGTCTTTTCCTTGTCTTTGGGGGGTAGGCTACCAGGGTCACCCTTTCTATAATTATATTGGCTTTCATTTTGTTTTCTGATTCCTCTGGCATATTTAATTAAGTGGGTTTCCCTTTCCTGCTTGCCATGTACCCCCGACAGAAACATACCCTTGAAATCGGTACACATCCATGAAATCTTGAGATGCATCTATGAGGTGGTTGGAATTGAACTGCAACTATTCCCAGTGAGTACAGATTAGACCCCGGACATCTGAAAATTCTTCCCAGGCTAAATCCGAATGCTGTTCTGAATAATGCAACTTGAACCTCCTCTCTTCTCTCAATGGAAATCGTGTGACTGTTGATGAGCCTGTTCTAGTAGCTATAACTTGTTGTAGGACTCAAGTTATTCCGGTGTTGAGTGTCCTTGCCCTGGAACCCTTGTGTCATTATAGGGATCTTAAGCTCTGAAAGAGATGAAAGTAAGTTAAGCCAATCACAGAGTTCTTAACTTCAAATCTTACTTAAGTTACAGGAATTTAGCAGAAGATTCAGGAAGCTCTTTACATGAAAGCTGGGTGGGAACACGATTAGAACTCTCCTAGCATCACTCAGCAAGCAACGGCTGGGCAGGGAGGGACTAGGGGAAAGTGAACTTTCAATATTCTCTTGTAAAGGCTCTAGGGCATAGGGGTCAAAATTCTTCAGTTCTGCTTATTTTTATTTAGTCTGCAAAATTGGCATTGTTTGGTATTAGACAGTGTATGTTTAAAAACTGCTTCCTCTTTAAATGCATTTCACATTCAACTCTGCCTACAGGGGAGGCTAAGAGAGCTCCACCCCTTGTTGCTCTTCTCATCTAATGACGATGGGGTTTAGGGAAAGCACGTAGGCTCTGGGGGACTGCCTGCATGCCTGGCCAGGCTCCATCTCTTTCTAGCTGTGTGACCTTGGGAAGGTAATAAACATCTCCGTGCTGTATTTTTTCTCAGTTGTAAAGTAGGGATTATGATAGTGTTTCATTATGAGTTGATGAAATGATCAAATATAATAATGCATAATAATATATGTAAAGTACTGAGCAAGTGCCTGCCACATAGCGCCGTGTTGGCTACTGTTACCGTCATTACCATGGAGATGAAGGATGGAGAAGATTGAAAGCGTGGATTCCCCATAATGACTTGTGCTGTTCAGCTGTGGAAGACGATGTCTGGACACATCTCTGCCCCTGGAGGACTAAGAAGTCAGGGCTTGAGCAAGGAATGAAGGAAGTAGAAATAGTATTTTTTTAAAGCTTTGGTTTCAGTGTGTGGCTGCCAGAGGTGTGTGGTTGGATGGGAACAAGTCCTTCCTTCTTTCAGGCAGGATTAGCTTAGCCCTCTCCTCCTTCTTTTAACCCCCAGGTGTTTAGACTTGATCTGAACTTGAGTCATTTTTTGTTTTGTTTGTGATGCTGATGGAGCCTTAGGGGGACCTTGTCCAGAACTCACTGAGTGTCTGATGCAAAGCAGATCTGGGCCTCTGTGGGTAGTTAGAACTAAATAGCCTTCAGGGGGATGGCATGCTTTGGGCCAGAGCCCAGAACCTGTCCATTCACTGTCCCAGCTATCTTTCCTGTGGACTTTTTAAGGATAGTGGCCACACCAATTAGAATGGACCAGTCGAAGGAGGGATGTGAAGCAATGAAATGCAAACAGAGATGGTATTTGCCTCAAGCCCCTTCTGCTCCTTCCCCCACCCCATCTTTTGGATCTTTAGCTTTCTGGCTCCCATGGGATCTCTTCTCTCATGTTCAGCTCTGCTTTTTCCTGCTGGCTCCCTATGTCTGCTCCATTGCCTGTGGCCTCTATGGCCACCATTGTTCAAGGAAGGGGGGGTGCCGTGGTCAGCACTCTGATCTTCCTCTGCCTGGTCTTAGCCACATTCCTGACTGCCGCTGCCCACTTGGCTCCAAGATTTCATATCGATGCCCCACTTGCTTTCCAAGTGCTCTCTGGTTCTCCACCCTTGAGCTGTGGTACTTCAGGGTATGGCACAGCCTTGATACCACTCAGGGTTTGGTTGTTATGCAGTATTAACTGGTTGGATAGCATCACCGATTCAGTGGACACAAACGTGGGCAAACTCCAGGGTACAGTGAGGGACAGGGCGGCCTTGTGTGCTGCAGTCCATGGGGTCTCGAAGAGTCCGACACGACTTAGCAAGTGAACAACAACAACATACAGTCCTGTCATTGTACTGGCGCTGACCTTGGCACTTCTACCATAACCATGATGGACCAGACCCTTTCCCACAAGCATAATGACACTTGTATTAAGCCCCAAACAGGTGACGTATAACTTACTCTCTTAGTCTCTTATCACACCTGTAATGCTGCAAGTTTTCCATTTATTTGTTTGGCATCTTCAGATTTTATGTTTCTTGTGAGTCAAAATACAAGGTCCTTCCAGGGTTGGGTTGGAAGAGGATTGATATCACACTGAATGACTTAACCCCTTACACAGCCCAACTTCCTTTTGTGCTGACCATCAGCCAATTATGTTGGCCTAAGCCTTGAATCTTTCCTATACTAGAATATGTCTCCTTCCCATCCCAGACAGCCAGAGCAGGACTTTCTTCCAGGGAGCCCCTTTACAGCTTTTTAGATAACTAAACCTTGGCAGCTCTGAAGTATAAGGACTGAAACCCCAAGTCACTGCATCAGAGGAATAAGCTTGGCTGGGACGTGGGAGTGGTATCTAAAGGCTGTGATGCTGAGTCCTTCTCTGTCCCTCCATCTCCCCGCTCCCCTCTTTCTCCCTCCCTCCCTCCCTCTTCCTTTCTCTCTGGATTTCTCCCCTTTCTCATTTTTTTCTTTTCTTTTGCACCTAGCTTAAAGTAAAGCTTTTTGGGGCATGATTTAGTGAAGATGTACAGGGGCACTGAGAAAATGACTCAGTGGAAAGAGCATGGGCTATCAGGCGATTTAGAATCTGAGTCCAGTCTGCTACCTGTGTAAACTTAGGCAAAAACCTTAACCTCTCTGTGCCTCTCATTCTGTAAGTTTGTATTGTTCTGTTGGGGGGCGGGGAAGGAGGAAGTGGTAGGTTGGACTAAATTGTCAAAAACATTCTCTGGAAAAAAAAAAAAAAAAAAAAACATTCTCTGATGGAAATGGGCTGTCCGCAGTTAGTGTTGGAAAAATCCCAGTGTATATTAGACTTTCCCACCTGCCTTCTTGGTAAGGCAGACAGGGGTGCCCAGACAGAAGCCACATGCTCACTCATTGTACCAAGAAAGAAGTGAGGCAGATACTAAGTTTAAATCAATAGTATTCCTGGAGCACTGAAGATGGAATTGTTTTCCCCCCAATTGTTTTGATTGCTGCCAGTAGCTGCTATTTGGTATGAAATCCATTCAGATCATCAAAAACCAAAAGAACATACAGTGCATGAAAAGATGCTGTAATTGGCACCATTATAACTCTATACGGTGTGTGATCTTAGCTGGGAGGAAGGGAGGGTTGTTAGATAACTTGTAATCTAATTTTCTTTGTTGTAAAATAGAATGTTACCATTGTATTCCTGTGGAATTATAATTATACCATCTCAGCCAAGTAGAGCTGCCTTTCTCAGGAGGTGCTTAAAGAGCTCAATAGACATCCATTCAGCCTTGTAAACATAGTAAAACCTGGCTTGCTTGCATTTCTCTCGACTGAAAATTCCTATTAGCCAGCCTCTCCCTTCATCCTTCCTATGGGGAAAAATGATTTTAATGCTGGTGAACCCGACATCCCAAGAGACACTGAAGTACCTTCTGAATCATCAAAGAATTATGAAACCTTCCGTAGAGTTTCAGTGTTAATTGCAATTTATGACAGCCTAATTTTTTGAAAAGTGGTAATTCAAGTGTTGCATAAGTGATAATTAGTGGTAATAGTTGATTAATCAGACTGCTCTATTTTCTGACCACATTGAGGTACAGTATTTACAGTAACTGCCATACCGGCTCTTTCTCAGTGCCATGAAGGAGGCAGGGTAAATAAAAGTAGTATTCTCTATCTTATCATCATTATTATTTTAAAATTTTATTTATTTTTTAATTGGTGGGGAATTGCTTTAAATTTTGTGTTGGTTTCTGTTGTAGAAAAACTCAAATCACTCAAATAATTAAATATATATATATTCCTTCCCTCTTGAGCCTCCTTCCCCTCCCCCAGTTCCACCCCTCTAGGTCATCACAGAGCACCAGGCTGGGCTCCTTGTGTTATTTAGCAACTTCTCACTAGCTATCTATTTACACATGATAGTGTATATCTGTCAGTGTTGCTTTCTCAGCTCACCCCGTCCTCACCTTCCCCCGCTGTGTCCACAAGTCTGTTCTATACTGGTTTCATCCGTACCTTTCTTCTATATTCCATATGTGTATGTATTAATATTTGATACTTATTTTTCTCTTACTGACTTACTTCAGTCTGTATAAGAGGTTCTATGTTCATCTACCTCACTAGAACTGACTCAAATTCGCTTTTTATTGCTGAATAATATTCCATTGTATATACAATATCCTTTATCCATTCATCTGTTGATGGACATTGAGGTTGCTTCCCGGTCCTGGCTATTGCACATAGTGCTGCATTAAGCACTGGGATACATGTGTCTTTTAGAATTGTGATTTTTCTCAGTGTATATGCCCAGTAGTGGGATCGCTGGGTTTTATGGTAGATTTAGCGTCCTAGTTTTTTAAGGAATCTCCATACTGTTTTCCATAATGGCTGTATCAATTTACTTTTCCAGCCAACAGTGCAGGAGGCTTCCCTTTTCTCCACACCCTCTTCAGCACTTATTGTTTGTATATTTTTTTGTGATGGCCATTCTGACTAGTGTGAGGCGATACCTCACTGTAGTTCTGGTTTGCATTTCCCTAACAGTGAACATCATTTCATGTATGCATTCTTATTTTTTATTAAGGTATAATTGACATACAATATTACATCAGTTTCAGGTGTGATATGATCACTACTTACTGTAGCGTTCTATACTGTTCTATAGTGTTCTACACTGTTCTATAACTAAATGTAGTTATAGAATTTCTTTCCTGCACTAAAAAATTTTAAGATTTACTCTTGCTGCTGCTGCTGCGTCACTTCAGTCGTGTCCGACTCTGTGCGACCCCATAGACAGCAGCCCACCAGGCTCCCACCATCCCTGGGATTCTCCAGGCAAGAACACTGGAGTGGGTTGCCATTTCCTTCTCCAATGCATGAAAGTGAAAAGTGAAAGTGAAGTCGCTCAGTCCTGTCCGACTCTTAGCAACTCTCAAATACATGGTACAGTATTTTAACTATAGTTATCATGCTACACATTACATCCTCATGAATTATTTATTACTTTATAGCTTGGAGATTGTACCTTTTGATCTTCACCCATTTCAGACCCCCCACCCTACTCCTAGTCCCTGCCTCTGGCAACCACCAATCTGTTTGTTCTCTGTGTCTATGAACTTGGTTTTTGTTTTTGTTTTTGAGATGTGAGATTGTATGGTACTTGTCTTTCTCTATTGGACTTATTTCACTTAGCATAATGCCCTCAAGGTCCATTCATATTGTCAAAAATAGCACACTTTTATTCTTTTTATGGTTAAATAATATTCTATTATATTTATGTGTGATACTTTATTCATTCATCTGTTGATGGAGACAGTAGTATTCCATATAGGCTGGCAGGCGTACATTATTACTCGTTATGGGCAAATGGCAAATGGTCATTTCCAGAACTTATTCTTCAACTTTTGCATTAACTTTTAAAATAAATGAGAAGAGAAAACAAGTAAATTATGCAAATATATTATATTTGCTTCTAATGGCTTTGCAATCCCCAGGGTCATTGCTGATAACTAGACTATTAGCTGTTACAGTAAAGGTGAGTAAAATTGAATTTTGTATGATATTTAGCAGAGCCTCTTCACAAACAGAGATTTCTTAAGGGGAGTATCAGTGCAGTAGACTTAGTTGTGTTAATTGGTCCATTCTAAATGTGTTACAAAAGGGATAAGATCTTCAGTCAGTTAAGATTAACTTGATAACTTTTTAAAATGCTCAAGTACTTAATAATGGGATCTTTAAAAGTATTAGAATTGGGGTTATAGTCAGGTTCACTGCAAAGAAATAGAAAAATTCAGGAATATGTAAGAAGAAATTAAAAAAATCCATTATTCTATCACCCAGAGAGAACTATGATTGCCTTTGGTATATAGCCTTCCATTTTCTCCTTATGTATACATGCAAACATTTTACAAAGTTAGCATATACTACATGTACTATATGCTGCCACCATACAGCATTACATAAAGGACATTTTCTAGGTTAGTAAGAATATTCTTTAAAAACATACTTAATGCTAAGTGTATTTATGAATCATAATTTATCAATACAGTCTTCTATCATCAGACTTCAAGTGGTTTACAAATTTTGGCTTTATACTGCTTCAACAATTTATCTTTGCTTATTCATTTGCCGATCCATCCATCCAATCAGTTTTTACTGAGTACAGTGTGCCAGGCTCTGGGTCAGTAATTAAGGACATATCATTAATCATAATCCTCCTTATAGTTAACATTTATTACCATTTCTAACTATGGACCAGGAACTTTATGAGTATCTTAATTATATGAATAGGTATTAGTATAATAATCATTCTAATAAGTTAGTATAATAATGTATACTAATTAAATCCTTATGAGGTAGATAAGGAAAGCAAATAAGGAAACAGAGGTTTATGTAACTGAAGTGACTTGGCCCAGATCACTTCAAGTTAGTACTTGCAAGAACCAGAATTCAAATCCAGGCAACCTGACTCCAGTCCTGCTCTTATAACCACAGTGGCTACTATGTCAATAAAAAGCACACTCTCTTGCCCCTATGAAACAATTTTAACTGTAATGCTCTTTGAATCATTTTGTTTTTTTTTTAAATTTGATTTCTGACTGCTTTCTTAGGATAAAGTCTAAAAACAGAAATGCAGAGTCAGGGCTTCCCTGGTGGCTTAGTGGTAAAGAATCCAGTTACCAGTGCGGGAGACACAGGGTTCGATCCCTGATCTGGGCAGATCCCACACGCTGAAGAACAATTAATCCCATGCATCACAGCTGTTGAGCCTGTGCTCTAGAGCCTGGGAGCCACAACCACTGAAGCCCGTGTGCCCTGAAGCCCGTGCTCTGCAGCAAGAGAAGCCACTGCAGTGAGAGGCCCTTACATCGCAACTGGAGAGTAGCCCCTGCTCACTGCAGCTAGAGCAAGCCCGTGCACAGCAACAAAGACCCAGGGCAGCCAAAAATAAATAAGTAAAATTATGTCAGAAGTCTCAATTATATTATAAAAAAAGAAATGCTGGGTCAAATATTATGAATAATCCTAGTGAATAATACTGTGGTCAAGGTCCTAAATGAAGGTGGACCAGGGATGAGAGACTGTCTTTCTATGTCTCTATCTATCCATCCATCTGGGGTCTATCCTCCATTCGTACATCCATCTTGGGTCTCTGTTGTTGCTCTACCATCAAGGGAGGCAGCAGGAGATAGAGGTAGCAGTGATTCAGGCCTGGGCAGGCTTGGAGATGGTGTGGGCAATGCTCTTCCCAACAAAGCAGAGTCAGTGGGTGCCTGCCCTTCAGGGATGTTTCTCGTGACACTATATGATGCAGGATGGCAGAGGGGAGGCAGCAGGGATATGAAGAGCTCATCAAAGGAATGAGTCTAGAGCACAAGTGTGAGTGTACACTTAAGATGTACACTATCATTACAAGAAAGATCATTACAAGAAAATGCCTCTACCTCACACCAATCAGAATGGCCATTATCAAAAAATCTACAAATAATAAATGCTGGAGAGGATGTGGAGAGAATGTAAATTGTTACAGGCATCATGGAGTACTAGACTGCACTGTTGGTGGGAATGTAAACTGATTCAGCCATCCTAGAGAACAGTATGAAGACTTCTTGAAAAAAACTAGGAATAAATCTACCATATGACCCAGAAATCCCACCACTGGGCATATGCCTTGAGAAAACCATAATTAAAACATGTACCTCAATGTTCATAGCAGCATTTATAGCAGGCAGGACATGGAAGCAACCTAGATGTCCATAGATAGGGGAATGGAATAAGAAGTTGTGATACACACACACACACACACACACAGTGGAATATGACTCAGCCATAAAAAAGGAACAAGTTTGAAACAATTCTAGGGAGGTGGATGAACCTAGAGCTGTTTTACACAGAGTGATGTTAAGTCAGAAAGAGAAAAACAAGTATCATATAGTAACACATATATATGGAATCTAGAAAAATGGTACTGATGAACCTATTTGCAGGGCAGGAATAGGAACTGAGACATAGAGAATGAACTCATGGACACAGCAGGGGATGGAGAGGATGGGATGAATTGAGAGAGTGGCATTGAAATATATACATTAAAAAGGGGAGGGAGCTCAGGTGGTAAAGACTCTCTCTGCATTGTAAGAGACTTGGATTTGACCCCTGGATCAGGAAGATCCCCTGGAGAAGGGAATGCATTGAAATATATACATTACCATGTGGAAAATAGATAGCTAATGGGAAGTTGCTGTATATTGAAGGGAGCTCAGCCCAGTGCTTTGTGACAGCCTAGAGGGGTGGGTTGGGGTGGGAAGTGGGAGGGAAGTTCATGAGGGAAGGGACATATGTATCCCTATGGCTTATTCACGTTGATGTATGGTGGAAACCAAGACAACATTGTAAAGCAATTACCCTTCAATTAAAAATAATAAAAAAGAAAATGCCTCTATTCACTAAAAATCACTGCTGCTGCTGCTGCTAAGTTGCTTCAGTCGTGTCCAACTCTGTGCGACCCCAGAGACAGCAGCCCACCAGGCTCCACCATCTCTGGGATTCTCCAGGCAAGAACACTGGAGTGGGTTGCCATTTCCTTCTCCAGTGCATGAATGTGAAAAGTAAAAGTGAAGTCGCTCAGTCATGTCCGACTCGTCGCGGACCCCATGGACTGCAGCCTACCAGGCTCCTCTGTCCATGGGATTTTCCAGGCAAGAGTACTGGAGTGGGTTGCCATTGCCTTCTCCAAAAAAAATCACTAGTTCAGTTAAAGATTTTATTTCAGCTAGTATTTAATATAGCCTTCCTTGTTCCTAAACCATAAATTACTCATATATGGCAAGTGACTCTCTATAAATATTCTTTCTGTTCCTTAAATTTCATATTTTTTCTTAAATTCTACTCCCCAAATGAACATCACCTGTTCTTTGCCAACTTTCTGTCATGTAGTATTATGTAATAGCAAAACCACAGACCTGACTGGCAGTTGAACTAGGTTTAATTCCTATCTCTGCCACGAACCTGCTGTATGGTGTTGGCCAGTCTATTTAATTCTTGATTTCTTACCTTTAAAGTAATACAGAGTTGTAATGACAATCACATGAAGTGCTATGAGCAGGAAAAAAAAAAAAAACAAACGGTTAACCTATATTGAGTTCTTATTTTACATATCACAAAATAAGACACTGTTCTCAGTGATTAAAATGCAAACATGTAGTTTCCTCAGAATAATCACATGGTAAGCTGGATTCCAAATAGCTCTATGCCTTTCACCCCTGGTTTTCCTTCTATGATTATGTTACATTATGTGGGACTTTGAAGATGTGATTACGTTGACTAATCAGTTGACCTTAGGACAGGAAGATGATCTAGGTGGGCCTGGATATTATAATTGTGTAATCACATGAGCCTCTTTAAAGTGAAAAGCCTTCTCTGGCTGTTTGAAGAAAAAAGTTAGAGAGATCTGAAGCATGAAAAGGACTCAAGACGATTGTTGTTTAGAAGATGGAAGACGTCACATGAGAAGGAGTCTGGGCAACCTCTCTGAGTGGAGGGTGGGCACTCTGTTGACAACTAACAAGGAAACAAGGACTACAGACCTATAGCTGCAGGGAACCAGAGTCTGTCAACCTATTTGTTTTCAAAAATAATTATTTATTTGTTTTTGGTTGCACTGGGTCTTTGTTGCTGCACACTGGCTTTCTCTAGTTGCAGTGAGCAGCTGTGGTTCATGGGCTTCTCATTTTGGTGGCTTCTCTTGCTGTGGAGCACAGGGGGTTCAGCTGTTGTGGTGTGTGGGCTCAGTAGTTGCAGCTCATGGGCTCTAGAGCTTGGGCTTCAGTTGTTGTGGGGCACGGGCTTAGTTGCCCTGTGGCATGTGTAATCTTCCCACAGCAGGGATCAAACCTGTGTCTCCTGCATTGGCAGGTGGATTCTTAACCACTGGACCACTAGGGAAGTCCAAACCTGAATATTTATAGCTAGAATACAAAAGACAAAACCAGAGATGTCAAAGAAACTTTGTTTTTTGATGATCTCTTTACTGCAAAAAAAAAAAAAATTGAATGAAAAAAGTTTGAGAAGCACTGAGCTGATATATTCAAAGTAATTTACACATTTCCTTCATATTCTGTTCCCTAAATTTACAGTGAGTTTGTTGTATCAGGTAGAATTCTGGAATGAGAATCAGGAAATGGACCCGCTATTCATCACCATCATCCAACCATCCATCTTCTACTCATGGTGTCCAACAAGCATTTGTAGGGTGCTCCTAAGACAATGTGATTTGGTGAAGTAACACAGGCTCTGCTAGTTCTGTTTCCTTGCATTTAAAACTAACTAGATGATGCGACAAACCTCTGTCACCAATGGGATGCTATTACAGTTCTTGTATGTGCTGACCTCTGGGTTTCACAAGGTAGGGCAGTGTTTCTCAAAGTCCAGCCTGGGTACCTACCACCTGCAGCGGAATCTCCTGGATGCTTAGTCAAAAAGCAGATCCCGAGCTTGCCCCAAACCCTCTGAATCAGAAACACTGGAGGTTGGAGCCCAGTACTTCTGGTTTTAAACAAGCTTTCCGAATTATTCACATGTACACATTTCAAGTTCCAGATGTATAGCTATGTTTTTATTCAGTCAGCAAGTCCTGTCGGACTCTTTGTGACCCCATGGACTGGAGCTCGCCAGGCTTCCCTGTACCTCACCATCACCCAGTTTGTACAAGTTCATGTTCATTGAATCTGTGATGCCATCCAACCATCTCATCTCTGTTGCCCTCTTCTCCTGCCTTCAGTCTTTCCCAGCATCAGGGTCTTTTCTGGCTGCAATATAAATATGTAACGTAGGTTCCCGTGTCCTAAAATTATCTCCCTTTTTAGAAGACAAGCCTCATAGGTTTGGAAAGAAAACAGGACCATACCTGTGTGCATCAACCTCCTGGTCATGTCCATCCGTCCCCCGCCCCACCCCCACCCCAGCCAAGGTTGTGATTATGGAGCATATTTGTGCCCAGATAGCTCCTTATCTGTGCCTTCTGGGGCAGTGCCTGTCCCATGCATGATGAGGGTTACAGGGAGAACGTGAGCGGTAGTCCCCCTCCGAGGCTTCGCGAGCCTTTTCCCTTCCCCGAGGGAGGGTGGGGCCGGCGCCGGCCGCCGGGGGAGCCCCTGCGGGCAGCGCGCGCCTGGCAGCCGTCACCCGGCGGGTCAGCCGCGGCCGGAGGCAGCCTTTCCCACCTCCCTCGGCGCGGAGAGGGGAAACCAGAGAAGTGGGTCACCCCGGCCGGCCCCGTCCGCCCACCCTTCTCGGCCTCGCCTCCCGCTCTCCGGCCGAGCCTCAGGCCTGGGCCGCGGCCGAAGCGGTGTGGCTGGAGCGGCGGCGCCCGGGGCCGGGCCTCCGGTGCCCGCGCCTCGGCGCTCTGCCCGCTAGTGCCCTTGCCCGCGCGCGGCGCCCGTCCTGCGGCGCGTTGGCCCTCCCGCCCCGCCCTCGGCGGGGCCCTCCCCGGTACTCGGGCGAGAGTGACATTCAGCGGGAAAGGCTAGCGCAGACGGCGGCGCCCCGCTCCCGGGCGGACCCGGCCGCGCGCACTCGCACCCCGCACGCCGGGCGGCGGTGGCGGCCGGGCGGCAGGCGCGCTCCCCCCGGGCCCGGNTCTCATCTCTGACAGCTATAGGTCTTCTTACCTTCTGAGGCCCTGTGGTCCCACCCCTTTGATTTTGGAGCTCAGACTGTTCAACCCAGAATCTCTGCTGCATGACAAAATCATCTTGAAGCAGGGAGATCTGGACAGTAGGTGATGGAGAGGAGCTGAGAAAATAAGAGCAGATGGGGAGAAACCAGACTGAAATGCCTGGGTACATGGTAGCCTGAAATCTAAGATATAATGAAGAGGCTGGAAAAGTCAAGTTTTCCAGGTCTGCAGCTAACATGAACTGTCTCCTTTGGCACCCAGCATCTCTGATCATTTGCTTCTCTGTAAGGGCTTTCCAGGTGGCACTAGTGGTAAAGAACCCGCCTGCCAATGCAGGAGATCTAAGAGTTCAATTCCTGGGTTGGGAAGATCCCCTGGAGGAGAAAATAGCAACTCACTCCAGTATTCTTGCCTAGAGAATCCCATGGACAGAGGAGCCTGGCGGGCTACAGTCTGTGAGATCACAAAGAATCGAATATGACTGAAGCAACTTAGCATGTTAGCACGACCTAAAGGTTAGACATCATTTGAGGTTGTTCTGAACACCCGAGGTACTTCTTGAAAATGGCTTTTCTCTTCACTTGTGTTTGGATTTTTGTTCTGAAGTTACCAGATCCCATGCCAAGCAATTTCAGTTGTACATGCTGCCTTTTAATGGTATATGCCTGCCTGTTTTATCTTCAAGCCAATAGATGCACCACTTTAATTTCTTAAAATAATTGCCTCTCAATCATGGCTGAGAGGAGGGGGCCTCAGAAACTAGTCAGAGACCTATATATTTATTTTCAAGACTTTTATTTACTTATTTTTGGCTGCGCTAGGTCTTCGTTGCTGCTCCAGCTTTTTCTCTAGTTGCGGTGAGTGGGGGCCCCTCTCTAGCCGTGGTGCATGGGCTTCTCACTGCGGTGGCATCTCTTGTTGCAGAGCACAGGCTCTGGGTGCTCGGGCTTCAGTGGTTGCAGCACATGGGCTCAGGAGTTGCGGCTCCTGGGCTCAAGAGCACAGCATCAATAGTTGTGGCGTGTAGGCTTGGTTGCTCCATGACACGTGGGATCTTCCCGGATCGGGAGCAAACCCGTTTCTCCTGCCTTGGAAGGTAGACTGCCACTGAGCCACCAGGGAAGCCCCCAGAGACCTATTTAGACAGTTAAGAAAATGAGTGGCTGTTTGGTCTTTGAAGAGCTCTAGGGAGAGGGAAGTCCCTCAGTCCCTGTTGTCTCCTTGTGTCTTGCTCTGGGTTATTTTTAAGCACCCAGAGGCAGGAGCTGCCGTGGCATCTGCTCTCTCCTTTCTACAACCGATGGATGTAGTGTTGGCTGAATCAACCCCAAACACTTAACCCAGGTGTCACTTTTTTTTTTTTATAATTTTTATTTTACTTTAGTTTACTTTACATTACTGTATTGGTTTTGCCAAACATTGACATTAATTCACCACGAGTGTACATGCGTTCCCAAACATGAATCCCCTCCCATCTCCCACCCCATACCATCCCTCTGGGTCCTCTCCTTGCACCAGTCCCAAGCATCCTGCATCCTGCATCGGACATTGACTGGCGATTCGTTTCTTACATGATAGTATACGTGTTTCAATGCCATTCTCCCATCTCATCCCACCCTTTCCCTCCCTCCCTCCCCCAGAGTCCAACAGTTCACTCTATAGATCTGAGTCTCTTTTGTTGTCTCGCATACAGGGTCATCACTTTTAATCAGTGCTGCCGGAGCAGTTAAGTGATCATCCGTTTCCTCCCTGTGGGGGAAAATCTGTGCCCTCAGACAGATGAATAACTGAGTCAGGAATGTGTTTCAAGGATGCTTTCTTCTCAGGCAGCAACCCCTTCAACGCGCTCAGTCATAAACCAAGAGGCAGTTGTTGAGAGCTCTCGACATCTGGGAGGGAGAGAAGTGTTGTATGAAAGAGATTCTTAAATCTTTCTAAATATTCCTTTTCTAAAAGTGGAAGAAGTGCTAGGATCTGAGAACATCTTAGGCAGCTTTTCATTTCCACCACGCGCTCTCTTCCTAACTGTGGAGGGTACCTTCAGTTTCAGGGAAATCAAGAGCAGAGATGGGTGTTTACATGATGCATGGCCTTTGGCTTCATTTTGGTTTGGTGCTGACCAGGAATGTAGTTACTTCCTGTGTGTGTGTGTGTGTGTGTGTGTGTGTGTGTGGTTGCTCAGTCATGTCTGACTCTTTGGGCCCCCATAGCCTGTAGCCCTCCAGGCTCCTCTGTCTATGGATTCTCCAGGCACTGGAGTGGGTTGCCATTCCCTTCTCCAGGGGATCTTCCTGACCCAGGGATTGAACCCACGTCTCCCGCATTGCAGGTGGATTCTTTACCATCTGAACCACAAGGGAAGCCCTAGTTGCTTCCTACACAGGACAAATAGGTTTACGCAGAAGAGATTCTACCTGAAAGAGCTCTGAGTCCTGACAGGACCTCTCATGTGCTTGTCGTTAGCTGACCAGGGAGAATGGGTGCCAGGCTGTGGAGGACACGGGAGCCAGAAGTCGCTGTGGTTGAAAACAATGCCAGTGCGTGTCTGGCTGCATCATCTTCAGAGGCTAAGGACAGATGGTGTATGTTTGAAACAGAATGTCTTCATGATCTTTTTGTTTCATCTTTTTCTTAGTATTTAAGTTAACAAGCCAAGTCTGAGAAACGGCTTTAAAATTTCAAGGAAAAAAGAAAGCAAAGGACCATAAGTTCACTCCAGCCATGGTGGCACCGTGAGCATTGGGCTAGATGTTTGGAATGTGGTTTGCAGTCCATGAAGGCAGAGGTCCTGCAGAAAGAGTGGGCTTCCTGAACGTTCTGATATCTAAGCACACGGGTACGTGGTTTCAGACCCAACAGGTTCTACTTCTCTGTGTCCTGTGTGCTTGGATGGGTGGATGTCGGGTCCTGGCATCAATTTCTTCCCCTTTAAGCTCTAACATATTAAGAAACTGTCCCCACCTCCACCCACAGTATTGCTTTGCTTTCTTTGTGCCTCGGGGCCGGTCAGTGATGAGGTCTGGCTCCAGGACAGGAAATGGCAGGAGAATCATGAAAACAGAGGCGGTTGCCTTTTCTCCCCTCAGAACCCTCTATCTTCAGTCTGCAAAGCTGCATCTTTCATCCTGCCATCCTCCGTCGTGTAGCCTCGCAGGGCACCTTTCAGAGGCCATATCCATTGGGCAGAGCACATCTGGGTCTGTGTTCTGTCAGTTCCCCACCACTGTCACGGATGTTCTCCAGAATTGTCACACCTCATGTACATTCTCCTTATTTCCACGTTCTGTTTTCTGTCTCCCCTAGTATTACTGCCTAACTGCAACTATCGTTGTTCAGTCGCTGTTGTGTCCAACTCGTTGTGACCCCATGGACTGCAGCACGCCTGGCTTCCCTGTCCTTCACTGTCTCCCAGAGTTTGCCCAAACTCATGTCCATTGAGTCGGTGATGCCATCCAACCATCTCATCCTCTGTCACCACCTTCTCCTCCTGCCTTCAATCTTTCCCAGCATCAGGGTCTTTCCCAATGAGTTGGCTCTTGGTATCAGGTGACCAGAGTATTGGAGTTTCAGCTTTAGCATCAGTCCTTGCAGTGAATATTCAAGGTTGACTTTCTTTAGGATGGACTGGTTGGATCTCCTTGCAGTCCAAGGGACTCTCAAGAGTCTTATTCAACACCACAGTTCTCAGCCTTCTTTATGGTCCAACTCTCACATCTGTACACAACTGTAACTATAGTTTCATTTAAATTTATGCATAACACAAAATAACTATCATTTATTGCCTACTCTGGGCCGGGCATTGTTCTAAGGGTATAATATACATGATATCAGTGTCCTCTCAATGGCTTTGTAATTTTGGTGTTAACAACTATGTTTTACAGACAGGAAAAATTAAGTTTTAGAGAGTTTATTTGCTTAAGATCATTCTATTAATGTGTGTTAGAGTGAGGGTCTCAAGATTCACCTCCCTCCCTTGACTATAGTTACTTGGTATTTAGTTTTTTGCTTTGTTTTACTTTTTGTTTTCTATATCAGCTTCATTTCTAAATATACTCTTTGTCTTTGGAAGTAGGAAAGGCAAATCCCATTCTCTCTTATTCTTTCTCTCACTGTGTTACCGTTGGGATGGTGTGAGTACCTTACTTCTGGAAATGGTCAATCCAAGGTAGATTAAACTCAGAGGAATTGTTAAAGGAAAGATTCAATTACCATGTCTGTGACCCTTTACAAATAGCCTCCATTTGTGGGGTGTTTCCTGTATGTTGTCCTGGCTTATTCCCATGTAACGTTATGAGAGAATTGATGTTGTTTTCCCTGTTTCAGAAGTGAAGAAGCCAAGGCTCAGAGTCATTACACAAATTGTCCAAGGTCACTTACCCACTCCAGGTCTAATCTGGGAGGTAAATGCTGGATTCTGATTGCACATGCTTTGCCAGCCAGCTGCACTGCGTTACCTAAATCTTTTCCTGGCCTCTGATCTCTGTCTTATCCACTTGGTTTCTTGCACTATTGCCAAAGTCATTTTCTTTAATAGCCCAACTGAGCACAGTACTCATTTATATACCCCCAGTTTTTGGTGATTCACCTCTGCACACAGATTCAGCAGGGTATGTAGCTCCCCTCAACAGTGTGTTCCTACCTGATTTTCATATTCGGTCTTATCTTCTTCCTGTTATCTTTCCAGTGTTCTTGCGACTTTTTGGTCTCTTCCCATTTCTTAACCATATCCTCTCACCTCCAAGCTCTTCCTCTGCCTGGAATATTCTCCCACTAACATTCTCTTATTGGTATTTCCCCTTTTTTCAAATTTTAGCTCAAATCTCACCTCCAGATCCACTTGCTGGGCAACATCCAGCACTCTCCGTGGGCCCCTGAATGTTTACTTATGTTTGTTCCTCTGTGAGGCCTTGAACAAATTTCTCTAGTAACTCCTCTGCATTTCACTTTTCTAGCTTCCGTGGGAGTAATAGCACTGCTGATTGCAGGGTGGTGAAGGTCAAATGAGTTAGTGCCTGGAAAAGTGTTGCGCTGACAAAAAATTTTGTTTGGGTTTTTCCATTAGATGGTATGGAAAACTCAAATGTACTTTTTTGGACAACCCAGTAGTTAGACTGGTGCTCAGTACATGGTCATTACTGAGATTCTAGTCTGTGTGTCTCTGACCTCGTGAGCCTTTACAACTAAGTCCTTTTTCCTTCCACAAGACCTAACAGGATTTTGCACCTAGCTTTGCATCAGATAAATGTCTGATGCTCTCAACCTTGAAGATTCATGGTTTTCTTTGCTGTTCAATTATTTGTTTATCTGAAATTCAAATTTAACCAGCATCTTGTATTTTTATTTGCTAAATCTGGCAACCCTCGCTTCCCTTCTTCCTCCTCCTCTCAGAACCCCCCCGCTCCTAGAGTCCAATCCCCCTCAACCATGGGAAGCTTTTCCCCATGCTTCCCTCTTTAAAGACATCCCTCTGTGTCAGAGATCATGTCCCAGGCCAACAGTGTCACTGTAGGGAATTCTAGCTGGGCAGTTGCCTGTCCCCACTGCCTCACAAGTATGGAAATGCTGGAGTGAGCAGGCTTTCCACGGAAAGTGTCAGGGCTGTGACTGAGAGTGGTGTATTCCTGGCATGCTGTGTGTTCATTCTTCATGTGTTCACCAGTTCACTCATTCATTCATTTACCGAATGTTGTGAAATGCCAGCTTTGTGCTGGATGCCCTGTGGAAGCCTTGCTAAGACACGTTCAAACTGTTTTGACTGTGAGTCACTGTCAGAAATACATTTTACATTACAATCCTGAAGGCACATAGCTATTTATACCTGTAACACTGAAGTTAAGTTTCAAGAATAATACTTCTTACAGCTGGAATGTACTTGATCTTTACAATTTTGTTCTTTCCTTTTCTTTCCATTTATTGCATTCTATTAAGCATTGAACTGGGAAGGACTTATTGAATCAATTTCATGATTTGTGACTCATAATTTGAAAATCACTGCTATGTAGGATGGCAAGATTCTATTTTTACAGAACAGTTTGTATCACTTCATTATCCCAGTACTCTACTTACACCTTATTATACTATACATTAGATTTTTGTGGCCTGTCTTGGGAAGCCGTTCACCATGCATAACACTATTTTTTGGGGGGGGGATATTTTCAGAGTTTCAAACAACTAACTTACCAAATGACTTTTGATGAATATCCTGCCTCTAAATTGGGTAAAAGGTTTGACATGTTACCTGATAATATTTTATGACACAGTTTTTAATCTTGAACACTGTACTCAAATTTCAATTTATTTCTCTTTTTGCATCCACTAATAACAAATGCGCTCCACTGGTTGGATGGCCTCCCCAGGCTACATTTAATGGATCTTTCTGGCTATATATTTTAATTGACTCCATGCCTTCTCCCTTGAAGAAAGTTGTACTTTGAAGCAGCGTTTTTCCCCTTCTAATTTACCTGGGGAAGATCTTGATTTTATCCACTACGATGAGGTCCTTTGTCTGCTTAAATGAATCGCATACTCTCATCCACTTGGTCCTTCTGACCGCTTCAAACATCTAAAGGAAGAACCACGTGGTCTGGCTGTTTTGAAAGCAAATAACTTGGATGAGTGTGGCTATTGCTTCAGTGATTGGATGTTGGTAGACGGTCATAAAGGAGAAGTTTACTTTGAGAATAATAGCTCCCATTGCCACAGCTGGGCTTTCTATGAGGGTCATTTGAATTTTAAGCTAATGGATACTGAGTTTGTCTTGTAAATTCCCCATTCAGTTGGTTTGAGGGCCAATTGGATGGCTCTACCACATCTGAGCCATTGTACACACACAGGCAACTCTAGTTACCTTTTGTGTTGGCTGCTTTTAAACTCCGCATGTGGTCCTAAATGCTCGTGGTTCAGTTATAGGAATATGTGGTCCCATTATGATTACATCTGTCTAATGGCTTCTTGCTGAGAAACCGTTACATGATTCCCCCCCGCTTTTTTTGTATTTTGATAAGGAAACGCTAGTGTTTCACATCTGTCAAATCGCCAGTGCTGGCTGCATGTCATGGGGAGCATGTGGGAGCTTAACTCTTTGATTTTTTTTTCTTTTTGCTTAGGTCTTTTCAATTCGTAATGATGTTCTTGTATATTATGAATTTCTTACTTTGTGAATCTTTGAAAAGATACAATAGATCTAATGGTGATGTTTATATTAGGAAAGTTCTGCCTACTTAGATTTGCCTGTTGAAGTGACCAGTAAATAAAAACACAATTTTAATTTGAATTTTGTGATGAGTAAGGATTGTGCTTCCCACTCTTAGAGAATCTTAAATGTACTTAGGTCTATTTCTCCAAGTATCTATAATATATTAACAGTATTCTAATGTCCCTTTGAAAGTTTGCATTTTCAAGCCAAAATCATTCTCTCTGCTCCCCACCTGAAACCCACTTTTCCTTTCCAACACCATCATCACCCCAAAACTCCCCGTGTCTTCTTTTCACCTAGAGTAGCACTTTGGTGCAAACTTTGCTTACTCTCTTCTTTCTTCATGAACACAGTCAGTGATTCTGGCAGATTTTGTCTTGGATTTGTACCATTCTTTTTATCACTTCTAGTCATCATCTACTGATCTGACAAACATTTATTGAGTATATGCTATGACCGAGGACTAGTGGGGTTTGTAGGGGATTTCTTGATAAGCTCTTAATTGACTTGCCCCCCTGATGTCTCCCTCCTCTCCACTTTTCCTGAATATGCTGCTGGGACACCACAGTGCCTTTTCATTAACACTTTCCTACAGACGAGTCTATATGACTTTCTACTCCCAAAGGGTCAAGTCTTTAAATTCCACCTAGGTAAATAACCTAAGGTATTCAGCTAAGTGTCTCACTTTGCATACCCAGCTTTAGTGCTTGTCATTGATTTCCTTCAGGGATCCTCACGTGTTAGATATAAATCCTTGCCCTGCATATTTGTTTATGCTCTTTTTCTCCCCTGCAGTATCCTCATTCTTCCCATTCTTCCTACCTAAACGCTATCTAATCTTCAGAGCCATAATAAAGACCCAGTTGTTTATGAAGGCTTACCCAAATAAAGCAAAGAGGTTAAGAGGACATGTGCTTATAAATCAAACACTTGGCTTCCAATCCTGGCTCCCTTACTTAACTATGTGACCTTAAAAAAACTTTTTTTTAATTGAAGTATAACTGATTTACAATGTTGTGGTAGTTTCAGGTGTACAGCAAAGTGATTCAGTTATATATATATATATACATTTTTTAAGATTCTTTTCCATTACAGGTTATTACATGATACTGAGTAGCATTTCTAATGCTGTACCATTAGTCCATGGTGGTTGCCTATTTTCTATACAGTAGTCTGTATTTTGGGCTTCCCCAGTGGCTCAGCAGTAAAGAGTCTGCCTGCAATACAAGAGATGTGCAGGAGATGTGGGTTCCTGGAGTAGGAAATGGCAACCCACTCCAGTATTCTGCCCGAGAAATCCCATGGATAGAGGAGCCTGGCAGGCTACGGTTCATGGGGTCCCAAAGAGTTGGACATGACTTTGACACTAAAGAACAACAGCAACAGTCTAATATTTTAATCCCAAACTCCTAATATATCCCTCCACTCCTTTCCCCTTTGGTAACCATGTTTGTTTTCTATGTCTGTGAATCTATTTTGATTTTGTAAATTAATTCATTTGTATCATTATTTTAGATTCCACATATATGCAGTTCCTTATGGTATTTGTCTTTCTCTGTCTGACCTACTTAGTATGAAAATCTCTAGGTCCAGCTATTTTGTTGTAAATGAATTTTCATTCTTTTTTTTTATGACTGAGTAATATTGTGTATGTGACCTTCCTTAATTAAGTAAATTACCTCCTTGTGTCTCATGTTTATTTCCTGTAAAATTAAAATAGTAATAGTGGCTATCTTATTGCACTATTATGAGAATTAAATAATTCAAATAAAATACTTAGCACAGTATCTGGTAATAGTACTTACTATAACATGTATTTTCACCTTGCTTCCATACCCTGAGTATTCCCTCTTCTTTGACTAATCTTACAAATAATATCTTATTGTTGTTGCTGTTGTTCAGTTGCTAAGTTGTGTCTGACTTTTTGCAGCCCCATAGACTGCAGCATGCCTGGCTTCCCTGTCCTTCCCTGTCTCCCAGAGTTTGCTCAAACTTATGTCCATGGAGTCGGTGATGCCATTCAACTGTCTCATCCTCTCTTGTCCCCTTCTCCTTCTACCTTCAATCTTTCCCAGCATCAGGGTCTTTTCCAATCAGTCGGCTCTTCACATCAGGTGGCCCGAGTACTGGAGTTTCAGCTACCACTAGTATCAGGTCTACTGATGAATGTTCAGTGTTGATTTCTTTTAGGATGGACTGGTTGGATCTCCTTACCATCCAAGGGACTCTCAAGAGTCTTCTGCAGCACCACAATTCAAAAGCGTCAGTTCTTTGGCACTCAGTCTTCTTTATAGTTCAACTCTCACATCCATACGTGACTACTGGAAAACCATAGCTTTGACTAGACGGACCTTTGTTGGCAAAATGATGTCTTTGCCTTTTAATATGCTGTCTAGGTTTGTAATTGCTTTCCTTCCAAGGAGCAATTGTCTTTTAATTTCATGGCTGCAGGCATTGTCAGCAGTGACTTTGGAACCCCAAAAAAGAAAATCTGTCACTGCTTCCACTTTTCCCCTTCTATTTGCCATGAAGTGATGGGACCGGATGCCATGATCTTAGTTTTCTGAATGTTGAGTTTCAAGCCAGCTTTTTCACTCTCCTTTTTCATGTTCATCAAGAGGCTTTTTAGTTCTTCACTTTCTGCCATAAGGGTGGTGTCATCTGCATATCTGAGGTTATTGATATTTCTCCCGGCAATCTTGATTCCAGTTTGTGCTTCATCCAGCCTAGCATTTCTCATGATGCGCTCTGCATATAAGTTAAATAAGCAGGGTGACAATATACAGCCTTGATGTACACCTTTCCCAATTTTGAACCAGTCGATTGTTCCATGTGTAGTTCTAACTGTTGCCTCTTGTCCTGCATGCAGGTTTCTCAGGAGGCAGGTAAGGTGGTCTGATATTCCCATCTCTGTAAAATTTTTCCATGGTTTGTTGTGATTCACATAGTTATAGGCTTTAGTGTAGTCAATGAAGCAGAAGTGGGTGGTTTCCTGGAATTCTCTTATGTTCTCTAAGATCCAATGGATGTTAGCAATTTGATCTCTGGTTCCTCTGCCTTTTCTAAATCCAGATTGTACAACTGAAATTTTTCAGTTCAAGAACTGCTGAAGCCTAGCTTGAAGGATTTTGAGCAAAACCTTACTAGCATGAGAAATGAATACACTTGCATGGTAGTTTGAACATTCTTTGGCACTGCCATTCTTTGGGATTGGAATGAAAACTTATCTTTTCTAGTCCTGTGGCCACTGCTAAGTTTTCCAAATTTTCTGGCATATTGAGTCTAACATTTTAAGAGCCTCATCTTTTAGGATTTTAAATAGCTCAGCTGGTATACTTGTATGAATTCTCCACAGTGCTGAGTGCAACATAGGTGCTCAGTCAGTGCTGATCAGTTTTGAAAACATTATGCTGCTTTATCAAAATCTGGGTACCAGTTTATTTCTGGATACATTTAATTGTAGTTAATGGAAATGTGACAGCCATTGTCCTTTAGTGACTTGTCCTCAATCTATGGGATGTGTGTTAATTCTAACTTAGGCTGCTATTGTACAAATGGTGATAATATACTTTTATATGCAACTGTGACAGAAGCAGTTCTTGAAAAACCTACCAGTTATTAATGTCATTTAAATGAAATTCAACCATAGATTGCAATATAATTAAACACAGGGTATTTTTTGTTTTTCAGTTGGTTTGCAAAACATGTATCCTCAAAATAGGTCAAGTGAAGCAAATCCATGCCATAAGTCAAGGTTTTATTCATCAGACTTTTGTGTTCCATGCTGTTAGTGGAGAATTCTGGCTTAAATTCAGGTTGGATTATTCCAAAGTTAATTTACGCCAAAGGACACTTACTCAGTGGGCTTCCTTATCATATTTCCAGGGGGACAGAGAGAGTAATGATGCCCTGCTTCCCTGGAAAACTCTTGGATGATCTGAAAGCATGGGAATTTACTTTCATGGAGATTATTTGAATTTGGTTGAGAGAGAAGTAGGGGTACCTACAGAGAGGCACATTGGGCTGAAAAGTAAAGAGTAGCAGCCTCATGAATTGCAAAGAACCTGCACCCAGAGCCTTAAGATCTGAATTCTGAACCTAGCTTGTCTCCGCACTGGCTGAGTGCAATTGGGGGAAATCTCCTCTCTGAGTGTCAGTTTTCATAGCTCTGAAATGCAGGTGTCAATATTCGATTTGCATTATTCACAGAAATGATGTGAGGCTCTGGTGTAATAAATGTGAAAATCCTTTATAAAATATCAAGCATTCTGCTAAGTCACTTCAGTCGTGTCCGACTATGTGTGAACCCATAGATGGCAACCCACCAGGCTCCCCCATCCTTGGGACTCTCCAGGCAAGAACACTGGAGTGGGTTGCCATTTCCTTCTCCAGTGCATGAAAGTGAAAAGTGAAAGTGAAGTCGCTCAGTCGTGTCCGACTCTTCAAGACCCCATGGACTGCAGCCTACCAGGCTGCTCTGTCCATGGGATGTTCCAGGCAAGAGTACTGGAGTGGGGTGCCACTGCCTTCTCTGATCAAGTATTCTACAAACATGAATTGCCATCACTGGTACTGTACAAAGAGGATGGAAATATAAGGTAACTATTTGGTGTCCTGGGCACGTAGGAACCTGCTAGGAAGTGGACTGTTGGGGATGATATGAATGGCAAAGACTAGAAATGTTTCTGTTTGAAAGGTAGAGAAAGAATATGAAGCAGTCATAATTTACAACTAGAGCTTTAACGCTTGTGTAATAACCCCTGGAATCTCTGTATGCAGAGATTTACTTCAGGAATAATTCACTTTTTAAAAAATATTGGAGGATAAGTGCTTTACAATATTGGACTGATGCTGAAGATGAAACTCTGATATTTTGGCCACCTGATGCAAAGAACTGACTCACTGGAAAAGATCCTGATGCTGGGAAAGATTGAAGGAAGGAGGAGAAGGGGACGACAGAAGATGAGATGGTTGGATGGCATCACCAACGTGATGGACATGAGTTTGGGTGGACTCCAGGAGTTGGTGATGGACAGGAAAGCCTGGTGTGCTGCAGTCTCCATGGGGTCGCAAAGAGTCAGACACAACTGAAGTGAACTGTTGTGTGAGTTTCTGCCGTATAGCAAAGTGAATCAGCTATACGTATACATATATGCCCTCACTCTAGAGCCTCCCACCCTCCATTCCACCCCTCTAGGTCATCAGAGAGCACCAAACTGAGCTCCCTGTGCTGTGCAGCAGGTTCCCACTAGCCCTCTGTTTTGTACATGGCAGTGTATGTATTTCTTTGCCAACAAAGGTCCGTCTAGTCAAGGCTATGGTTTTTCCTGTGGTCATGTATGGATGGGAGAGTTGGACTGTGAAGAAAGCTGAGTGCTGAAGAATTGATGCTTTTGAACTGTGGTGTTGGAGAAGACTCTTGAGAGTCCCTTGGACTGCAAGGAGATCCAACCAGCCCATTCTAAAGGAGATCAGCCCTGGGTGTTCTTTGGAAGGAATGATGCTAAAGCTGAAACTCCAGTACTTTGGCCACCTCATGCAAAGAGTTGACTCATTGGAAAAGACTCTGATGCTGGAAGGGTTTGGGGGCAGGAAGAGAAGGGGACGACCGAGGATGAGATGGCTGGATGGCATCACTGACTTGATGGACATGAGTCTGAGTGAACTCCGGGAGTTGGTGATGGATAAGGAGGCCTGGCGTGCTGCAATTCATGGGGTCACAAAGAGTCCGACACGACTGAGCAACTGAGCTGACTGAACTGACTGTGTATGTATTTCAGTGCTACTCTTTCAATTTGTCCCACCCTCAGCTTCCCCAACTATGTCCACAAGTTCATTCGGTACATTAACATCTCTATTCCTGCCCTGTAAATGGGTTCATCGGTACCAGTTTTCTAGATTCCACACATGTGGGTTAATATACACTATTTGGTTTTCTCTTTCTGACTTACTTTACTTTGTATAACCAACTCTAAGTTTGTCCATCTCAGTTCAACTGAGTCAAATTGAGGAAGAATGCACTTTTTGAGAAGTAAACTTGAACTAGATTTATGAATGAAATTCTATCAGCATGGGAGGAGGAATGCAGATCTCAGTGAAAGAAGGAAACCTGCAAGGTGGGACTGCTGGAGCAGACTCAGAAATAGGGTGTGAGGATATAGGACCATAGATGGAAGAGACAGACAGTGGTTCCAACTCTTTTTGTCCCCTGAATCTAGCTACCTTGTGCCAGCAAAAAAGAGCTTGGCATATGAGGACGCAAATAACCTTGCTGTGGGCCATTTCAGAGAGTAGAGCTCAGAAAGGGGAGCCTGTTCAATGCAGGGGGAGCACTGTGGGTCTGACAAGGGCGCAGTGAGTAGTTTCGAGAAGGAGTGGTCCAGACATCCAGGCAGCCTGGAGTCAGCAAGGTCCAAGTGGCTGCCTGGACTGGTTCTAGAGTTTATAGGATTTAATCTCTGTCAGAGAACGCCTGCTGATTACAAAGGAGGATCGGATCCTTGGAAGAGAACCTGAAATGCTCAGTGTGTGGGTAGGACTATGTGGCTAGCAAAATTTGGGTGTGAGTGATACAAAGACTTCATTTGTAACCACATTTGGGTACTTAGAAGTGGCCGGTATTATCTAGTCAATTTCCTTCTTTCCTATTCCAGTCTTGAATCAGGGTAGGCCTTTTGTGAAATCTAACCCCCAAGGCATTTTTTTTTTTTTTTTTTTTGCCTAACAAGCTTATTCTTGATGTTTATTTTAACCAAATTTCATGTGTTAACATGTATTGTGTGTCTGTTTGAGAAAGGGGAGTGGTGTGGGAGAGGTCAGGGTCACATATCAGAGCCACACATAGACAGAAAGACACACAGACACACAGTGAATTGCTCCTGGAGTGGTCATGATGATTGAACCACACTATGACCAGTGGTTAAAATAAATCCAGAAATCTCACTGATTTTATTACCAGCTTTGCTCTAAAACCTCAGGTGTATTTATGCATGTGAGGCCAAGCTCGTGGTACACTTCTCAAGCATTAGCAAATGGAACTTCCTTTCCCTCAGAGTTTCTCTTTTGCCTCCTTCCTCTCCTCTAGCTTAGGGAGGCCGTTTCTAAGAATCTGTGGCATCACTGTGTGCAATTTTCATTTTTTTTTCTCATCTCACTCTGCAAATAGAAACTGATTTCATTTTTTCTCATGTATAAAGAAATAGTGCATCTGATTTCATAGGCCAGAAAGAAATGATTGGAAAGCATCCAGCCAGGCCCTGGGGAAGCCCCTAAAATTATCCTCTGCCTTATGGACTGTCCAGATTGTTTGTACGTGTGGTTGGGGAAGATAGGGGTAGAGAAGAGGGATTTGGGAAATAGACCTTTCTTGTGCCCAGATGCTGTGAGTGAGTCAGATGGCTGAGTGAATACCCTGATGCCTACTGTGATTTTTAGGAGTCCATTTGCTCAGTGCCAGGTTTGGACATCCAGGCAGCTGGGTGGACCCTCTGGGGTTCCTAGCTGATGCACACCCTCTCTCTGCTCATTGTGTGGACTTCCCTTTTGCATGAATACTTCCTGCATCAGTAGACGTCTTTTGGCTTACCTTGAGTTCTTTCTTTGATTTGGAATTGCTGCCGGTTAGAATGACTGAGAAATATGCCCTCATTTAACAGAGTTGATGGATCATAGATAATAATAACAGTTCTTCGTCGTGTTTAGAATTCACCAGAACACCTCATATACATAATCTTATTAGAAATGGAGAAACAGTAGGGGATTATTTTACTCTATTTACAGATGGAAAAATGAAGGAAGAAGGAATTGAGAAATATTAACCTTTGGAAAGCAGCTTGGGTTTAAAATTGTCCAACAGCCTTGCAGATAATAATTTCTCATTTTTTTCTGTGTTTGTCTTCCTCAATAGAATTAAGAAGATAGCACTAGAGAAACACCATCAATTGAAATCATTAATATGAAAGTCTTTGAAACTCATAAAGTAGTGCAAAAAATTGGCTTCCCAGATGGGTTAGTGATAAACAATTCACCTGCACTGCAGGAGATGCAGGAGACCCAGGTTTGATCCTTTAGTTGGGAAGATGCCTTGGAGGAGGAAATGGCAACCCAACTCCAGTATTCTTGCCTGGAAAATTCCATGGATAGAGGAGCCTGACGGGCTACAGTCCATGGTGTTGCAAAGAGTTGAACATACGACTGAGCGACTAACACAGTCTGGAATATTGCAAGATATACCTAAATACTGTAAAATATTATTTAAATGAAAAATTTAAATGAAAAATTTCCCATTTTCTGGCCTTGCAGATGGACATAGTAATAGAGGAGACCATCTTTTTTTTTTAAAAATTTATTTATTTTACTTGGAGGCTAATTACTTTACAATATTATAGTGGTTTTTGCCATACATTGACATGAATCAGCCATGGGTGTACATGTGTTCCCTATCCTGAACCCCACTCCCACCTACCTCTCTATCCCATCCCTCAGGGTCATCCCCTTGCACCAGCCCTAAGCACTCTGTCTCATACATTGAACCTGGACTGGCGATCTATTTCACATATGATAATATACATGTTTCAATGCTATTCTCTCAAATCGTCCCACCCTCGCCTTCTCCCACTGAGTCCAAAAGTCTGTTCTTTACATCTGTGTCTCTTTTGCTGTCTTGCATATAGGGTCATCATTGCTATCTTTCTAACTTCCATGTATATGCATTAATATACTGTATTGGTATTTTTCTTTCTGACTTACTTCACTCTGTATAACAGGCTCCAGTTTCATCCACCTCATTAGAACTGATTCAAATGTATTCTTTTTAATGGCTGAGTAATACTCCATTGTGTATATGCACCACAGCTTTCTTATCCATTTGTCATCTAGGTTGCTTCCATGTCCTGGCTATTATAAACAGTGCTGCAATGAACCTTGGGGTACACGTGTCTCTTTCAATTCTGGTTTCCTTAGTGTGTATGCCCAGCAGTAGGATTGCTGGACTGTATGGCAATTCTATTTCCAGTTTTTTAAGGAATCTCCACACTGTTCTCCATAGTGGCTGTACTAGTTTGCATTCCCACCAACAGTGTAAGAGGGTTCCCTTTTCTCCATACCCTCTGCAGCATTTATTGTTTGCAGACTTTTGGATCACAGCCATTCTGACTGGTGTGAGATGGTACTTCATTGTGGTTTTGATTTGCATTTCTCTGATAATGAGTGATGTTGAGCATCTTTTCATGTGTTTGTTAGCCATCCGTATGTCTTCTTTGGAGAAATGTCTGTTTAGTTCTTTGGCCCATTTTTTGATTGGGCCGTTTATTTTTCTAGAATTGAGCTGCAGGAGCTGCTTGTATATTTTTGAGATTAATTATTTGTCAGTTGCTTCATTTGCTATTATTTTCTCCGATTTGGAAGGCTGTCTTTTCGCCTTGCTTATAGTTTCCTTCATTGTGCAGAAGCTTTTAAGTTTAATTAGATCCCATTCATTTATTTTTTTTTAATTTTTATTTTAACTTTATTTTACTTTACAATACTATATTGGTTTTGCGATACATTGATATGAATCCACCACGGGTGTACATGCGTTCCCAAACATAAACCCCCTCCTACCTCCGACCCCATAACATCTCTCTGGGTCATCCCAGTGCACCAGCCCCAAGCATCCTGCATCCTGCATCGTACATAGACTGGCAATTCATTTCTTACATGATAGTATACATGTTTCAATGCCATTCTCCCATCTCATCCCACCCTCTCCCTCTCCCTCTCCCCCNCTCTACACATCTGAGTCTCTTTTGTTGTCTCGCATACAGGGTCATCATCACCATCTTTCTAAATTCCATATATATGCATTAGTATACTGTATTGGTGTTTTTCTTTCTGGCTTACTTCACTCTGTATAACAGGCTCCAGTTCCATCCATCTCCTTAGAACTGATTCAAATGTATTCTTTTTAATGGCTGAGTAATACTCCATTGTGTATATGTACCACAGCTTTCTTATCCATTCATCTGCTGATGGACATCTAGGTTGTTTCCATGTTCTGGCTATTATAAACAGTGCTGCAATGAACATTGGGGTACATGTATCTCTTTCTATTCTGGTTTCCTCGGTATGTATGCCCAGCAGTGGGATTGCTGGGTCATAAGGCAGTTCTATTTGCAATTTTTTAAGGAATTCTGAATGGGAGAAAATAATAGCAAATGAAGATTCCATTTGTTTATTTTTGTTTAATTTTGCTTTTATTTCCATTACTCTGGGAGGTAGGTCATGGAGGATCCTGCTGTAATTTATGTCAGAGAGTATTTTGCCTATGTTTTCCTCTAGGAGTTTTATAGTTTCTGGTCTTACATTTAAATCTTTAATCTGTTTTGAGTTTATTTTTGTGTATGGTGTTAGAAAGTGTTGTAGTTTCATTCTTTTACAAGTGGTTGACCAGTTTTCCCAGCACCACTTGTTAAAGAGATTGTCTTTTCTCCATTGTATATTCTTGCCTCCTTTGTCAAAAGTAAGGTGTCCATAGGTGTGTGGATTTATCTCTGGGCTTTCTATTTTGTTCCATTGATCTATATTTCTGTCTTTGTGACAGTACCATACTGTCTTGATGACTGTGGCTTTGTAGTAGAGCCTAAAGTCAGGCAAGTTGATTCCTCCAGTTCCATTCTTCTTTCTCAAGATTGCTTTGGCTATTTGAGGTTTTTTTATATTTCCATATAAATTGTGAAATCATTTGTTCTAGTTCTGTGAAAAATACCATTGGTAGCTTGATAGGGATTGCATTGAATCTATAGATTGCTTTGGGTAGTATACTCATTTTCTCTATATTGATTCTTTTGGTGCATGAACACGGTATATTTCTCCATTGATTAGTGTCCTCTTTGATTTCTTTCATCAGTGTTTTATAGTTTTCAATTATAGGTCTTTTGTTTCTTTAGGTAGATTTATTCCTAAGTATTTTATTCTTTTCGTTGCAATGGTGAATGGAATTATTTCCTTAATTTCTCTTTCTGTTCTCTCATTGTTAGTGTATAGGAATGCAAGGGATTTCTCTGTGTTAATTTTATATCCTGCAACTTTACTATATTCATTGATTAGCTCTAATAATTTTCTGGTGGAGTCTTTAGGGTTTTCTATGTAGAGGATCATGTCATCTTCAAACAGTGAGAGTTTTACTTCTTGTTTTCCAGTCTGGATTCCTTTTATTTCTTTTTCTTCTCTGATTGCTGTGGCTAAAACTTCTAAAACTATGTTGAACAGTAGTGGTGAGAGTAGTTACCCTTGTCTTGTTCCTGACTTTAGAGGAAATGCTTTCAATTTTTCACCATTGAGGATAATGTTTGCTGTGGGTTTATCATATATGGCTTTTATTATGTTGAGGTATGTTCCTACTATACCTGCTTTCTGAGGTTTTTTTTTTTTTTTTTTAATCATAAATGGATGTTGATTTCACAGGGTCTTTCCCAAGAATGCTTCCAAGTGCTGTGGCAACAATTTAAAATCTTTTCCAAAAGAAGGAGTTGATTTCAGAAGAGTATCTGTTTTTCTAGACTGATACGATAAATTGGTAAAATAAATTATTATTTGTGTTTTACAACTTGCCAAGACACCAGAAATGATTTAAAATGTCAAAGGCTTTCTCTACATCTATTGAGTTAATCATATGGTTTTTATCTTTCAATTTGTTAATGTGGTATATCACATTGATTGATTTGCGAATGTTGAAGAATCCTTACATCCCTGGTATAAAGCGAGGGGACCATCTTTGATGATCTGTTTCTAAAATCTTTTCCAATCCCTTCTTTGTCCCACAAAATTAGCATAAATTCCACCTGCCATCTCTAACCAGCCCCATCAGCCCCATCTCTTCGAGTTCCTTGTATCACTGAACGAAGAGTTCCTAAGCCAAGGCCTGCTGAGAACCAGTCAATTCTTGTCTTGAGACAAACCCTTCCTAAGGTACAGCATGTGGGCTAATTGAAAGATTCAGAAGCTGAGGTTCATCGAGATAAAGCAGACATCCCGAGATAACCACAGCCAGGAGGAGAGCTGAGACTTTGGCTTGTGTTCTCAAGTTCCCCTACTCTTCCCAGGGCAAGCTGAGTGTCCAATTTGATGCCTCCCCTCCCCTGCCGCCAGTATAAGGAGACAACTGAGTCTCAGATATGTTAGTTCTCTTCATTTCCTAGTCCCCCACTCTTTCCAGGGAAAGGTGGGTGTTAACAGTGATGTTCCCCACCCCCCACCCTGACTAGTGTTAGGAAGCAACCAAGTCTCAGATATGTTAGTTTTCCCTATAATGATGCCATCACCAAGGCAAAGGCATGACCCTTCCCACTCCCTGGATCTTTATTGGTACCAAAGTCTGCTCTTTAATGATTTTAAATGAGTTTAAGCCAAATCTCTACTCTGTCTCTTGTCACTTATTATTGTGTGAACATAGGCAAGTTATTTCTCTAAGCTTCAGGGTCTCTTTATCCATAAACTGAGGATGGTGATTACCATGAGGATTAAATGAGAAAATAGATATAAAGTATTAAGCACTATGCTTGGTGCATAATTAATGTTAGGTGTTAGGTGTTACCTTTCTTCTGCTGCTTATTTTAAAAAAATTCCACCTCATGGTTGGGCTTGATTTACATTTTAGCCTGGTTCTTCTCCTGTTAATTTTTTGAAAGTGAGGTGGACATTGAATGGACATGTGATGGGAATGGGAAATGCCCAAGAGAAGGTACCTTCTATATATACTTTGTTCCTGGTATATGAAAACTGTATTAGATGCCATACTCTAGTGGTGATCAAAGATTGGTTTAAAAATTTTTTTTTCTGGGTAAATAAACTAATGCTTACTTTTCTTTCTGAAGTCTCTTGCCCATCACATACTGTGCTATGCTGATTGCTCATTGAACAAGTATTTATTTAATCCCAATTATATGCCCTATTCATGTGCTTGGTGCTGTAAGAATTACAAAAGGAATAATGCATAAGCTCTTCCTCAAGTTTACTTGAAGAGATTTGATTTCTAAGTGCAAAAACAGGGGACAGTTCTGAGCTGAGGTCTGGTAGGGAATCACCATGCCTATTCTAGGGACAAGATTTCACAGGTTCTTTCCCAAGAATGCTTCCAAGTGCTGTGGCAATGATTTAAAATCTTTTCCAAAAGAAGGAGTTGATTTCAGAAGAGAATCTGTTTTTCTAGATTGATAACGATAAATAGGCAAAATAAATTATCATTTGTGTTTTACAACTTGCTAAGACACCAGAAATGATTTAAAATGGTAAAAGGTGGAATTATGTCTGAGGTCACATCAGACATAAAACCTTTTTAAAACCAAGCCTCTTTATTGGATTTTCTAATTTATTTTGCAGTACCTTCAGCGTATTACTTTCCTCATATGTATAATGTTCTTAAAAAATCTCACTGGTCTTCCTTGTAGGTTTTATGAGTTATGATATGAAAACACTCATTATAGGCCCCAGCACATGGTAGCAAAGTATCCAATTAGTAATATTTTTCTTTCTATGCTGATGAATATGCTTTTTGTCTTTTCTAGACCAGAGGTTTAAATTAAGTCCTCCCTTTGAAGTCCCTCCTCCTGTTATCCACTTTTATTCTGCTATCTCCTGGAACATTTCAATATTGTCTACAGCTCAGCATGGCTTTTCCTACCCCATCAAAGAGTTAATAATGCTGTGCTCCAGCCTTTCTAGTTTGCTGGAACTACTTCATCAGAGAAATCGTTGTGGCTCTTTTGGTGCAGCTCACTCATGTCCAGAACAACTAATTAGAGAGGGGGAATATAGAAAATCAATCTTTACTAACATTGATGTTTCTTCCAATTTAAGCAATTGGTTTGCTTACATTCTTTGTGAAAACCTGTTGAGATCTAAAATTACCCCAGATGACTACTTTAGAGAGTTCTAATAGGCTCTTGGTGTTAGAATAAAGATTGCCTGAACACTAAATACACTGTCAGGATTTGGAAGGGATCCAGCACATTACGTGAACTCACTAGACAGTGGTTTGTACTCATGATACCATGTAAGAAGCTTCAGGCAAAGGTGGGACTAGTGTAACTTCATGAGAATCTAGCCTACTTAGAGGAAAGAGGATGGTATTAGATCTGTTTCCCTTTGCACCTTTATTTCTTGATCTTTCCCCACTGTGGACTCCAGGAAATCAACCTGTATGAAATACATCCACAGAACTCTCTTGCCCTCAGCATCTAATTATTGGCTTTAGCCAGTGGAGAGCATTGGCTAGAGATTGGAGGGAGTGGAGATCATGAGGGCAAGGTGTTTATTACCCTGACTCACAGTTTTCTAGGTTACCTTGAGCTGGTTGGTTCCCGCTACCTAAGATCACAGCTCCTGTAAGATGGTCCTCTCCACATAGCCTGTCTGTCTCTAGCTTCCTGCGACTCTCCCCTTTTCTTGCTACTTTAAGTGGGGGTGCTGTGCTGTGTCTAGTTGCTCAGTTGTTTCCAACTCTTTGTGACCCCATGGATTATAGCCCGCCAGGCTCTTCTGTCCTTGGGGATTCTCCAGGTAAGAATACTGGAGTGAGTTGCCAGGCTTGGGCATGTTACTAGTACCAAGACATTGTACCATGCGTTGTGGTTTTTCCTATACCTTTCCTGCATCTTTGTAAAATTTTACTGAACTTCTCTCATATTACCCAATTTGAGTGTGCCATCTGTTTCCTATGAGGACCCTGAATGATAGAGGAATATTAGCAACATCCTCTTGAAAGATCAAAGTGGCCATCTGAATTACTGGCTTGTAAAATTTCTGCCAGTTCATAAAAATGCTGTGTACCTTGCTACCTATTCAAGTCAAAGTGGGAAATCACAAGAATGACGTGTAAAGATGTGGCTTGTGTTGGTTGTGATTGTGGTTACATGGAATGTTGTTTGGGTCAAATGATGTATTACTAGAACTTCAGTAAATGCCAGAATCTTAACAGTGGAGCATTTAGAGATAGAGTGGGAAGCTGAATGCATTGCATCTCAACTTCTCAGCTTGCAGGTGAGGAATCTGAATTGTCAAGAGAGTTAGGTGAGTTGCCGAAGGTCAGCTGCTTAGCAAGTATGTGGCAAAGCTGGGTCTTGAACCATGTCTTGTGACTCTGACATGATTCATAGTGCTCCCGATTATGGAAAGGTGTCAAATTTAGTTTCCATTAACCAGAATACATGGATTTGACTTTAACTGGTAAGCTTGCAATAAACTAGAAATATACCTAAACACAGTGTTGGGGGTTTTGATTTATTTAAACAGGAAATTAAGTGCAAGTGAAGAATTTCAGTTTATGATAATTCATTCATCTGTTGCATCAGTTTAGCTACATAGAACAATGATTTGGAGATGTTAACACTATTTTGGAACTGGTCTATTCATAAGGAGGTTTTTTCTTTTTTTGCTGTATAGTACTTTTAGTTTCAGAAAATGTAATTTATATTTGTGCTGAGTGATGGGTTATAAACATATTCAGAAAGCAATCCTAATCTCTGAATGTGTTTCACTTAAAAAGAGTTTTGGGGGAACTGAAATCTCCTCACTGTTTCATATGAGAAAAATGTTTGATTTTCTACTGTGTCTGTCATGTGTGTTCCCTATGAACTGGTGTAGTTGTTATACGGAGAATGTAAATGTTTCTACCCTTAAGATAACAGCAGCCTAATGCTGTTATATTGGATAAAGATTATGTTCCAATTGGAACACCAACAGGATAAAATTTCCTGCTTTAGTCAACTGTTAGGAAGACCTGCAAGATAACCTCTTCAATTAAAGTGTAAACCTCTGACTTCAAGGGTGAAAATTTACATTTCTTTCATAGTCTCTTCTACCTCTTTGCATAGTGGATGGGGAAAATGATAATTGCTTAGTGAAGATTTGGCCAGTAAATAAATGAAATCCTGATAGATGTTCTTGTAGTATTTTAGGAATAGGAATGGGAATTCACTCCTGTTTTTGTTTTATCCGGTTCATAATTGCTGGGCTTGATGGCTCACACAGTGGAAACATTACTTTGCTATACATTGTATGTGAGCATAGTGACAGCTTTTTTTTTTCTATTTAGGTTTGCATACAGAAAAATTGAATTGTTAATTCAATGTTATCTCTTTAATAAATTAAAGACTAAAACTGTTTAGGTAAGCAAATTAATAATAGATTGATTTCAATCAATTTTTACTATGAAACATCATCAATTTTCATGTATATAAGCCTTGAAGGTTAATAAATATAAGCGGTTTGTTGGCTTCAGTTTTTGTGCTTTGATCCATAAAAACAGTGACTCACATCAACCAGATGTGTTATTTTTCTTGTACTTTTGCAAGGTTCTGGGAGGGTCTTTTCTTCAATCCTGCTTTCCTGGATAATGCTGCACATTATTATATTACATGCATTGTTTAGAATTTTGAGCTGTCAGTTTTGCCCCTGTATAATGCAAAGCTACAAATACATACCATTCCTTTTAAAACATCATAAATGGGTCCTTTTTAAAGCAAATGCCAAGATTGGCTTAATTATCGTTTGAATGGGGGAGCTTTCAGAGAAAAAGTCCTGTTGAAAAGATAATAGTCATCTTCATGCTGACCCTTATGTAAAAATTGTACTTTGATAATGATATTTCCTCCAGAAAGAAAGTTAAATAGAAAGTTATACCATAGTCTTCTGGGGTGAGTACTGAATGTTAACTTATTACTCATCCTATCAAATTACTCCTCTGCCTCATCTGACCCCAAGACGGAGGCCCATGGCCTTAGATTAGGCCATACCAGTGAGTGAGGGGAATTGCTTTCTACATATATCTGCCACTTTTTCCTTCTTCTTTTCTTCCTTCTAAAATGGTAAGAACTCCCACTTGTGAAAATGCACAGCCAACTCCCTGCTTTTTTCCTCTTTCTCTCTCTTTTATTGTTTTCTCTTTTTCCTAATTTTTTTTTTAATTGGAGGATTTGCTTTGCAATATTGTGTTGGCCTCTGCCATCCATCAGCGTAAATCAGCCACAGGTATGCATATGTCCCCTCCCTCGTGAACCCCCCTCCCCATCTCCATACCCCATCCCACACCTCTAGGTTGTCACAAGAGTACTGGGTTGAGCTCCCTGTGTCACACAGCAAATCCCCACCTGCTATCTATTTTATATATGATAATGTATATGTGTCCATGCCATTCTCTCAATTAGTCCCACCCTCTCCTTCACCCAGGGTGTCTACAAGTCTGTTTTCTGTGTCCACGTCTCTATTTTCTGTATTGTGAGAGTAGAAAGCTGTGCCTTTGAAGAGGTGCAGCAGGCTTTCTTGCTGTCTCTAAATTCAGTATCTTCATTCCACACTTCTGCAAATGTGGAGTGACTGTCCTACCAAGAAGCTTAGTATTAGACAGTGAGAAGAACTGTGTATTTCTTCAGTACTGTATCCCCAGCACATTATAGTGTTTCCCGAATAGCAGGCATACAGAACTAATAAAATGATTAAAGTCATAAAGCCACACCATACCTTTTCCACAGACCTTCCTCTTTCTCCATCACCAAGAAAACTTGAAAAACATTGGTCTCTGTGAATGTACATACTTAAAGATAGATACTTTTTTTTGGATGAACTCCTTTCCCCCTTCTCTTTGGTCTTGAAGGCTTACCAAATTGACTTTCTTTTAACCTGACTTCCAATTGCTTTTAAATATTGAAGTGGATAGGAAGAGATGTTAGGATGTGATTTTGCCCATCTTTAGAGAAGGCATTGGACCCTAAAATATTTTAGGATGACTTTGATTGTAAATTCTAAGATATATTATGATAACAACTTTAACATTGTTTAAGTTGATTAATAATATTTATATGAATCTGACATTTTTCAT